>OZ024740.1:66965930-66970930 GCA_964016885.1 Eledone cirrhosa | reverse complement strand
GTCTAACAAAGTTCTTTCGTTGCACATCTGCAACATCATCAGTGGTACTATTATGTTCGTCCTGTTGTATTCTATGTCTACGCCATTTTTATTTTATCTGTTTATTTATTTATGAGGTGACATTCGCACGACAACCAGAGATACCAGAGTGTCTTGTTCGTGGCCGCTACCCCTGGAGTTAAATTAGCTAACCAATGTAGAAAGGCTCTGAGAAAGACCCACTTAAAGATTAAAGTGGTAGTAAAGCCAGGAACTACCATGAAATCCATGATCAGCAAAACATACGCTTTTAAGAAAACCCACTGTACTAATAGGAAATGTGTTATATGTAAAGTACACCCCCAGATAAACTGTAAAACTAGAAATGTAGTCTATACATAAGATGTACAGAGGGCACTTGCAGAAACATGACAACAACATACATAGGCGAGACAGCTCGAAGCATAGGAGAAAGGATAGATCAAAACTGGGGGGAATTAAAAGGACAAAAAACGGTTCAGTACTATACGAACACGCCAGGCAACAACATGACGGTAACATAGACAACATAGAAATTAAAATAATATCTAAACATAGAAATGACCCATCAGGTAGCCAAATCAGAGACGCCAGCGAAATAGAGCTTAGAAAGCCAAAGCTAAACAGGAAAAAAGAATGGAATAACAACAACACCCAAACAAACAATACTGCCTTAATATAAATATAAATAAATAAATATATATATATATATACACAAGCACAATAGCAACAAATACATATAAACACACACTAGTAAACTAAGATAGAATACAATAACCAAAACACAGTCACCCAAACGCAAACACACACACCACACACAATACACACACGCAAACGCATGCGCAGAGAAGACAAAAATAAATAAATAAACCGATAAAATAAAAATGGCGTAGACATACAATATAAGAGGAGGAACATAATAGTACCACTGATGATGTTGGAGATGTGCAACGAAAGACTTTGTTAGAGTATATATGTGTATTTATATCTCTATTTTTGACCGTTGGTCAGTCAATGATAAAAATTGGGAACCAAATGAATTAACTGTGGAGATATAAAAGATACAGAAGCGAAAACAAAAAAACAGTGAGTGTGTTCTGTTATTATTTCTGGCAATATTATTACAACAATATGACCCTTCCCAAGTATAACAATATATATATATATTGAACTCAAAACGTAAGTATCCGGTATAAAATTTGAGGAATTTCTGACACTGCAACGTTTCTCTCCGTTCCTGAGAGAATACTTTACGCCATGAATAATAAATAAAACAGGTATCAGACTAGTCTCTCAGTGGTTAATATACACATTTCAGTTATGATTTCGAAATATGTCGCTATTGTTTTCTGTCAGCTGCTTCTGATTTTGATTTGTCAACTTAGTGCTGCTACCATGTGCCTTGGATTTTGATGTCACTGCATGGTACTGAGTGAAATTGTCTCCCACCATTTTCTCATATATACACTTGCCAATTTATTTAGACCCAAAGAAAACAATATATATACTTGCTAATTTATTTAGACCTAAAGAAAACAAAATCACAAACTCCAGTGTTCACCAATGAAGTTCCTTACGTCGTGTTATACACTACATTCTCTCTCACACCATCATAAACGCAATGAACAAGTGATTGACCCTTTGGAGACTCGCGACAAATAAAAATACCGTCCACAGACAGTGGTGTAAAACAAATAAATAAATAAGTAATACATACATACAAATCTACTTAAGGTTAGTGACAGAAATAGCCAAATCTATTTCCAACTGTTTCAGCTAATGATAAAATTGCTTTTGATCTTTCGAATTTCAATACTCAAATACAACCATCTATATTTACAACGACTACAAATAAATACAAATTACCTGGAACCTTTCTTCTGTTATATGATGTGGCAAGAAAACGAAGAAATATGTTTCTCCTATACTCTAATGGTATATACAATAATTCGCATGGTGTGGGCGAGAGAAGATGAGAGGATAGAATTCCTATATAGTGTGCTACATTTTGTGACACGTTCTCTAGCGGCAACAAGATGCGTTAGGCTACCAGGTGAGATTTGCTGCCCGTCAGGCCAAAGAGGGCAAACTTGCAAAATATCGGCCCCTCTCTGATAGGTTTGTTATTGAGCCTGTGGCAATGGAGACTTTCGACATTCTTGGCTCTAGCACCATAATACTATCGGAGCGGTGTTGACTGTTTCAACGAGTCTATATATATATATATATATATGTGTGTGTATGTTACCAAAAACTCCTAGAGATAAACTGATTTGAGTTACCAAATCCGAGGGAGAGCGTTTTTGGGCACATGGAATTGCTTAATTCCGAAAAAGAAAAGAAAAAAGAAAATACGATAATATTATGAATCTCTGTTACTGTGAAGATTTAGGTAGTCTGTATTTTATTGATCAGCTCATGCATTCCTTCATCGTGAATTTATTATTCTACTAATATGAGGCATTGTGATCGTTATGAGGCATAGAATTTTCCTGACATAGTTTACTCAATGGAATCTATTATGTATTACGGGGTCGATAAAATAAAGTACCAGTAATGCACTGGGTAATTGCTGGCCTTGTGCCTAAAGTAGAAACAATTATGTATTCTGGAAAGATGTAGCGGTGTATTTATGTAAAAGATTTCTTAGGTGCTAGACGGATGTTATAGAGGTTAGAACAACTATATGGAACTAGAAGGGTGTGCTCCTTCTTTCTTATTTAATGTGTTAAAAATATATTATAGATAAGATGATTCTACAATGATGAGTGATGATAAGCTCGGAGTACAAGGTTGTGGATTGTGGCTGTCCAGATATTACCCAGAGCTCTTCCAAATATGTAGGATGTATTTTCTCACGTGGGCTTAGCATTTGGAAAAATTGGTGCACGCATTGGGGCATGTTTCCGTATTATGCAGCCATGTTAAGTTGATTTATTGCTAATTGTTCCACAAGTTAATGCCTTTTTATCGTTAATATAAGGACTTGCTTTTTCCAGGATTTTCCATTTAAGAAGAAGACAACAAATGCATACTTGCGGATCAAGAGTGACGTGAAGGCTTCGTAAATAATTCTTTATCTGTGAGCCAACATGTCGCTTTATATTTTGGAAGGCACTATTTGTAGCGACCCCTTAACACTCTGCTGCTTATTAGGTTGTAAGGAGGTTACATCAGTTTCATATACGACAACGGGTGTGTTGCACTTCTGATCCAGAGGGTATGATTCCTGCTTTCTACAAGATTATCCCGGTGCAGGAGAATTCTTGTGTTTGTTGCTGATCTGGGAATTAGTAGATCTGGGAATTAGCCGATCGCCAGTGTTAATGTAAAAGATTGCACTATACTTATTAGTTTATGGTAAAGCGTTTGTCAATGAGATCTAAGAACTTTTCGCGTGTATGTACACACACACACAAACAAACACACACACACAAACACACACACACACACATATATATATATATATATATATATATATATATATATATATATATATATATATATATGTGTGTGTGTTTGTTCGTGTGTGTGTGTGTGGTGTGGTGTGTGTGCGTGTATGTATGTGCGTGCGTGTATGTGTGTGCATGTACGTGCATGTGTGAATTTATGTTTATGTCTACTGTTTGTTAATGAAATTAGAATAAACGACTAAATATCTTGATTGCTATACTCCAGCATGACCTGAATCTAATAGCTTTAATATTTAAACGAATAAAGGAAAAAAAGAATAACAAAATAGTGTAAATAATTAGATAATATAAACTAAATATAAACGCTGAAAATAAAAGCAAAATTCTAATAAATATGGCATTGTGAAATGGTTTTCTCCTGAAGCAAAGAACAATAAAATAAGATGAACATTATAAAACTATTCGTGGATATACGTTTGGGAATGCAAAAATTACAATAATAAAATTACAATAATTTTCTAACAACACATAACAACAAATAAGGGGATTTTATAAATTATCATTTCATGATTTATTGAAACTTGAATGTTTGTACTTACAATAATAGATACAGGACAAATATATTTCCATGTAATTTTCCAATAAAGGTTTGGTGCTTTACCAATCATCATTCTGATATCGTCAGAGAAACTTTCAAAACCTATCACAAGAGAATAAGAATGCAAACTAAAGGAAATATAGAACAGAAATAATCGAATATCAAAAATAAATTTATGTAAACATTGAATGAAAATCAATATGTGATTAATTCTTAATATATTCAGTTCTTATGAATGTAAAACTGAAATGTTCAGAGTAACACGCTTTGTTAGAAAATATATATTGTGTTAATGTTATCATATCCAATTATAAAATGTCTCATGGAAGGTTGGGTCATTGGTGATTAAACCGATAGTGTCACTAAACAGCGCTGGTGGGGTGTGTGAAATTTCGAATATATACATACATATACATGAACCTAATATAACAGTGTAAATTGCCTCCTTTGCTTTGTTTATTAAGTATACATACATACATACATACATACATACATATATATATATATATATATATATATATATATATATATATATATATAAATATATATATAACGAAGGAAATGTGGTAAGGAACACCAGATGGACCAAAACGCACCAAAGTACTCAATACTTAGGGTAGTAGAGTGGGTAATATGAACGAGTAGGACCCCGATGGCTGAGCTCAAGCCGTTTCGACGGCTAATTCTGGACTGAGTCCAGAAATAGCCGTCGAAACGGATTGAACTCAGCCGTCGGGGTCCTACTCGTTCCTATATATATATATATATATAATTAAATATATATATATATTATGAAGCTGACGGCCGTATATATGTAACAAACTTTTGGACCAAAAAGCATTAAATTGCACCATAGATGTAACTTTTTCCAAGTAAGAAAGTGAAGCTATTTTTGTCTTCTAAATTTTGTTAAACGATTAAAGATATTTTATCGTTTATTTAAATATTCACTTCTTTAAAATGTTCAAATG
>OZ024740.1:66908430-66960930 GCA_964016885.1 Eledone cirrhosa | reverse complement strand
CTCACCTCCCCAATTTCTCTAATATCCCGCCCATTATAACAACCCTAGATTCCTATCGCTTTCTCTTTATCATTAGCAGCTTCTCTTACTATTAATACATGCCGATACACCTCCGTATATTAACATACTTTCGCTCATAGGTTCATACTTACATGCACATGCACTCCTTTACTCACATATACACACACATTTGTTCTTAGCTTCGTACGGACCTATAATAACACACACACACACACATACACAAACTCATTTTTATGAACGTGGTCAAGTATAGCTCTTTTTACAAAACGTTTTTTTTCCATTTCAGGTAGACATGCGCCATCATCCATTTTTCTAGAAAATAAATCATGCACGAAACCCCAGCACCAACAGTTTTGCAAGAGATGTCAACATGAATGGACCTGTTATTTTTATCTAAATACATTTTTTCCAATTCCATCCCACCCGTCCCCTCAATCTATTTTATTTTTCATTCTTTCTTCTGATGAACGTCTGGCCTCCGAAATTCTAGGACCCTCTTCCTGCTATATCAAGCTTTAACCAAATATATACCTTCCATATACCGTACCGATTGTGTTGTTTTTTCTGTTTTCCTTTTACATACATATATATATATATATATGTATGTTTTACTTTCTTAATTTTTCGGCTCTGTTTAACTACATTGAGCTATACCTTTTACTGTCATTTCTATAATACGAAGAGAGTGTTTAACTCCAACACGCTCCAGTATTTTAACCCTTATATATATATATATATATATATTCCGTTTATGAATTTGTTTAGCAAAATTATTTATCTGAAAACGTATGTTGAAACCGATATTGTTATACTTTGGGAGGGTCATGTTGCCAATAAGAAACACACGCACCAGTTGCTTTCACTTCAATTTATTATAAATTAAATTTAATTTATAATAAATTGAAGCGGATGCAACTGGTGCATGTGTTTCTTATTGGCAACATGACCCTCCCAAAGTATAACAATATATATATATATATATATATATATATATATATATATATTTATTAAAATAACAGATTAAAGTTTAAGCAAAGAATCGCTGCTTTCACCCTTAACGGGATCTTCTGATCATATTAGAACATGAGGTTTTTTTTTACAAAATGAAAATAAACGAGACGTCCAACACGAGTGAAAGTATAAGGAAATAAGATGAAGTCGAAAATGCATCTGGAATCTTTTTAAGAATATGTATTTGGTTCCTTTACTGGTTTCGCAGTTCTTCTGTTTTTCAAAAGTAGAACTGAGATGGAGGGTTTGTGGTTTTTCTCGAATCTAGTTGATGTTCAGATGTTACTTCTGTTTTATATGGAAAAAGTGCCTCGAAATGCTAGGTTTTTAGAAAAGTGATTTGGTTGGTTGAAGACTGTCACGTGAATAAGTATAATAAATTTCGCACCAGTTCGCGTTACAAATTTCTTATCATAGGCCTTTAAAAAAAAGGGGTGAGGAGGGGGGTTCAGATTGTTTTTTCATATATGAGTGAAATTTGGTTGGTTGATGCAGTCACGTGATGCACATCAACTTTCGCGCCAGTTTGTGTTTGAGTTTCTTTTTACTTAAAAAAGTGGCTCAAAAGGATTTTTTTATAAATGTAATTTGATTGGTTATAAATGAAATTATGACAGTCACGTGAACAAGTACATTAAATTTCGCCCCCGTATTTGGGAATTTTTTTGTAGCCATTTAGAGAATGTTGTGCCAAACAAAAGATAATAGTCAAGAAAAAAGGGATGGGGAGAATTGTTCTGGTTTAGAGAGTATAGCCGATGTGCTGAGATGTTAAAAATCAGACTTTCTATTGAAATAAAGAAAGTAGAGATATGTATTTTTATTTGTGTGATTGTGTGTGTGTGGGGGGAGATTGTATAAGTAGAAGTGGGGGAGGGCTCAGATTGTTCTTTTATATATAAGTGAAATTTGGTTGTTGATGCAGTCACGTGAATAAGCACATCAACTTTCGCGCCAGTTCGTGTTTGAGGTTTTTTAATTGTCAGTTGCACTTGAAAAAGTAGCTAAACAATGTTGTTTTTATTATAAATGTAATTTGATTGGTTAGGACTGTCACGTGAATAAGTACATTAAATTTCACGCCAGTTAGTATCTGGGCCGAGAATTTCGAGCCACTTTTTTCCACATAAGACAGAAGTAACATTCGAACACCAACTAGATGCGAGAAAAACCACAAAACCTCTATCTCAATTCTACTTTTGAAAATCATAGAACTGTGAAACCGGTAAAGGAAACACATAAATATTCTTAAAACGACTCCAGTTTCAGTTTTGACTTCATCATTTTGCCTCCTTATACATTCACTCGTGTAGGACATCTCGTTCTTTTTTTCATTAAAAAAAAGCCCTCATTTTCTTATATATATATATTGGTAAACGGAATAGAAAATGCTGATAAATTGTTCACAGTAAAAAATAGTTTAATTAGGAATAAGTGAGAATTAGTAATGGTATTGGTTAGTATTACGTTTTGGTTTTAAGTTTTACCGGTTGCGCATTTCTAATGCTTTTCAAAAATAATTTTGAGATAGAGCGTCCGTGATGTTTGCTCTGATCTATATATATATATATATATATTAATAAAAGGAATTCCAACTTTGTCTGATCTACTCGTTTTATTTACAATCCTTTAAAATTTATAATGGTATTATAATGAAATAGTATGATAGAATATTAAATTTTAAGTGTTAATTGAACAAGTACTTTCATGCTTTCGCAATCTTCAGGTTCATAATGTGTGGTGACAATCAAGTTTGTAATTTTCAAATGTGAAAATTACAAAATTGACTGTCACCACACATTATGAACCTGAAGATTGCGAAAGCATGAAAGTACTTGTTCAATTAACACTTAACATTTAATATTCTATCATACTATTTCATTATAATACCATTATAAATTTTAAAGGATTGTAAATAAAACGAGTAAATCAGACAAAGTTGGAATTCCTTTTATTAATATAATCTTCTATACACAATCATACACACCCGTGTATATTTCTCTCTCTCTCTCTCTCTCTCTCTCTCTCTCTCTCTATATATATATATATATATATATATATATATATATATATATATATATATATATATATATATATATATATATATATATATATATATATATATATTTATATATATGTATATATATATATATTTATATATATGTATATATATATATATATATATGTATATGTATATATATATATATATATATATATATATATATGTATATATATATATATATATGTATATATATATATATATATATATATTTATATATATGTATATATATATATATATATATATATGTATATATATATATATATTTATATATATGTATATATATATATATATATATATATATTTATATATATGTATATATATGTATATATATATATATATATATATATATATATATTTATATATATGTATATATATATATATATATATATATATATATATATATATATATATATATGTATATATATATATATATATATATATATATATATATATATATATATATATTTATATATATATATATATATATATTTATATATATGTATATATATATATATATATATTTATATATGTATATATAAAAACAAATAACGAAACGAAATTAAATTTCGTTTCGCTTCTAACTCACTTTTGTATGACTGGCGCTTAAACAATTAAGTTATAGTGTACATCTACATATGTATACGGAAGTATTAGTATGCATATAAATACACACATATATACATCTGTACATGTACTCAGTTTTTCACTAGACATTTTACAGTGAGTGTCAGCTAGTCTGTATGTAACCACACAGACGGACCGGGTTTTAGAGTCATACGAGGTTTCAAGGAAACACATTTCCTCTATTCTCCAGAGGGCCAGACAGGAATATTGGACTAGTTTCGATGTTATTACATCTCATCAGCAATATTTACCCATCTTCCGGCTTCTCTGGAGAATTGTAAAAGCACATAACGTTATATGCTTTTTCTATGAAAATTAGTAGTGGGTAGACTAATTTGCATAGAACGTGAGTCATTGTACGCACCGGTTCAGCGGAAACGATAAAAACAAATAACGAAACGAAATTAAATTTCGTTTCGCTTCTAATTCACTTTTGTATGACTGACGCTTAAACAATTAAGTTAAAGTGTACATTGCTGATGAGATGTAATAACATCGAAACTAGTCCAATATTCCTGTCTGGTCCTCTGGAGAATAGAGGAAATGTGTTTCCTTGAAACCTCGTATGACTCTAAAACCCGGTCCGTCTGTGTGGTTACATACAGACTAGCTGACACTCACTGTAAAGTGTCTAGTGAAAAACTGAGTACATGTACAGATGTATACATGTGTGTATTTATATGCATACTAATACTTCCGTATACATATGTAGATGTACACTTTAACTTAATTGTTTAAGCGTCAGTCATACAAAAGTGAGTTAGAAGCGAAACGAAATTTAATTTCGTTTCGTTATTTGTTTTTATCGTTTCCGCTGAACCGGTGCGTACAATGACTCACGTTCTATGCAAATTAGTCTACCCACTACTAATTTTCATAGAAAAAGCATATAACGATATGTGCTTTTACAATTCTCCAGAGAAGCCGGAAGATGGGTAAATATTGCTGATGAGATGTAATAACATCGAAACTAGTCCAATATTCCTGTCTGGCCCTCTGGAGAATAGAGGAAATGTGTTTCCTTGAAACCTCGTATGACTCTAAAACCCGGTCCGTCTGTGTGGTTACATACAGACTAGCTGAAACTCACTGTAAAGTGTCTAGTGAAAAACTGAGTACATGTACAGATGTATACATGTGTGTATTTATATGCATACTAATACTTCCGTATACATATGTAGATGTACACTTTAACTTAATTATATATATATATATATATATATTTATATATATATATATATATTTATATATATGTATATATATGTATATTTATATATATGTATATATATATATTTATATATATGTATATATATATATATATAAAGAAAAAGAGATGAAATCGTAAATGCAACTGGAGTCTTATTTTGTTTTTTTTAAATAAATATATATATATATATATATATATATTAAAATTTAAGAAACCAAACTTTTAAAATCAAATCCTTGTTTAATCCTTACAATCTTTTCTATAGAATTGAGTCACGTTTATATCCATGGGAAGTATGAATCAATCTGTTAGAATTAATTGATAATTATTCCAATAGATTATAAACTCACATGCAAATTTTCAAGTATATGGCTTAAATATTTAATCAACACAAAACGTAGTAAGAATATTAGCAACAATGAAGGAAAGCAAGAAAACACTAAGTATATAAATGGCAAACAGAGTGAAATAGAATTTAGAAATGTTTTACGCTTATGAAGTACATAGAAGTGGGTTTATATTCAGTATTTATGTAAACACTGTACTAGTGTTTAGATAAATACTAGTATAACTGCGGTCCCATATTGAAATAGATGGAAAGAGTATCGGGCATTTATACTATCAAGACTTATAATAGTGTCCTTAAAAACGGAACACATTTTTTGGCTTACTTTTAGCGTATTCCACATGTATACTTATGCCGTAGCTATGACAGTTGCATATTTTTTTTTATTCAGACTCTCGTTTATGCCTGAGTGAGTAACACGATTAACAATAATAATGAGTTTACTTGTTGTACATGTATTAATATAAATATTATTAAATTACTAGTAAAGGGTTTAAAAGTCAAACTCTCCGATTCTCTCTCCTCCGCCTAATATGACATGGCACCGCTGTTGCACAGTTTTTTTTATCTAACACTTACACACAAAAAAACCTACAACTATGCACTTCTATTAAAACATTCTATTTCTCACTATGTGCTATTAATTTACATGTATCTACTTTTCTGCTTACATTCATTGGTTACTAATATTATTACTACGTGTTGTGTTGAATTAAATCTTTTTGTCATAATTCTAAAGATTTGCATGTGAGATTTTATAGGTGTTATGGTTAGCACAATGGACATGATAGTCAAAGATGTGGGTTCGTGTCCTATGTGCATCAATGCTCATCATTTCTCCATTCTGTGTATTTTTATGGCTCCAAACTACTAAGCTAATTTACTTAGTCAAAATACGTTGGAAGCACTATTTCCCTATCTAATATATATATAATAGCAGAAACGAGGAACTTTCATTTCCATATGAAAATATTCATTGCGTATCCACCTCTTACGCGCGTTTTGCAGAGGATTGGCTCAAGGTGACCCATATATATATATATATATATATATATATATATATATATATATATATATATATATATATATAAATATGTGTGTGTTGATGTGTGTCTATTCTAGGTTCAATCGGGGGTAACCACAGGAAGTAAGGTACTCAATACATAGCAGACTATAAATATTTAATATATAAATGGCTTCCAAAGGACAAGAACTGTTTCATTCGGAGGAAATCATCAGGGCTTTCCTGGTGATTTCCTCCGAATGAAAGAGGTCTAGTCCTGTAGAAGCCATTCAATATTGAATATATATATATATATATATATATATATATATATATATATACTCTGTAGCTGCCTACTTTTACAAGTATTTGCTTTAGTTTGCATAAGCGTAGATAGATACTAATAGATATCAATATGAAAACCAGTTGAGCTGAAGTAGAATTCATTTTACTTCAGGTATTTAGTGCATTAATAATATATATAAATAATGTATACTTTAAGATGTCGATAGAGAAATACATTATATAATAGGTCATTTTAGCAGAGTAACACTTATTATATGAAAATAATTGTTTTATTCAAGGAAATTGATAATTGTATAACTCATATCACTATTTTTCGCTTTACACTAGTAATAATAACATTGTGGAATACAGTCAATGTATTGATTCGATAAGTGCTTTCACATTACAAATCCATGTAATTGGATACGGAGATATATTAAAAGAAGAATATTGCGAGTTAGAGAGAAGTACAACTTGATGAAAGGGCTTCAGAGAACTTTAAGTCACTTATAAAAGTATATTAAAGTTAAGGCAACTTAAAAGTAACACTTCTAGTCCATATCAGCAACTAATATGAGATATTTATGTATATTGGTTTTCTCCATATATAATATAATATAATACACACAGACACACACACACACACACACACACACACACACATATAACATAAACATATATATGTCACAATGATAGAGAGAGAGAGAAAAAAAGAAACCGCGATTATAACGTTGCAGTAAATTACAACTTCAGCTTCTGTTCCATAAATATATGCTGCACTATAGATGTGGTTAAAATATCAATATCCCCAGTATGAATATAAACATAATATTAAATGCAGTAATGTTTCATAAAATGAAAATTCATGTTTTCCCTCATGCTTGTTTCTAGATGATGACCTACATTTACTTAGCTATCTATTGTCTTGTTTGTGGTTTAATCAATAGAGACATTCAACTTTCTTAAGAAGTCTTTGGCTGCCATCAGATAGAGATTAAATTTTATTCAGATCGGAGGCCTGACTCCATCTCGAGCAGCAGAATACATTTCAGCAAACGTAAACAAATGTTCAAATAGTGGCGTGAAACAAATTGAGGGGTTACACCTACCATTAAAAACATGAAGAACTTCCAAGGGTTATCGACATTTTCTATCTTCAAATTTCCATTTTACAAGAGGGACTGATTGCATATTGAAAGACGCGGAATTGAATAACGAAACGAAGTATTTGCTAAACAAACTTCGTAACAATACATTCATAGTTTGTCATCGATTCACAATGAAATGTGAAGTATTTAAAAGCGATGTATAAGCTTTTATATATTACGGATCTTTCATCACATATGGACCTTTCTGCAATTTGCATTCAAGAATGTTTTTTTCACAATGTTTGCAAACTAAAATTGTGTTTTATTTGTGGCCTTACGACCAAGACGTTGCGTTATCAGAGTACTAAATCAATAAATATGACAGATTACCCACAACAAATGACTCGCTAAATCTCTAGAAAAACAAAAAAATACGTATTTCAGAATGGGAATGATTCACAAAAGCCGTAGATACTCTAGCTAAAGATCTAAGTCCCAAACTACAGCAATAAGCGTCTAAAAGGTATTTTACTCCTTGATAATTTTCTTACACATCATGGGGCCCTGCATGGTCACACATATTTTATTTGACTCTTATATTATACAAGGATATATAGTACCACAGCTAAACCGGATACACACGGAGATTGGTGCATTAAAGCATTCAGCAACTGTATTATAGTATTGTATCTATCACGACAACTTAGATATTTTAATATATCACATGATTAATAACATACGATACCAACTGCATCCTCACATTTATCTTTTCTGAACGAAGATTTGATTACTTTCTAGTTTATCTCCATAGAAACTAGTAATACGTTACATTATTCGAAAAAGCTATGTGCAACAAAAGAAATTAAAAGCAAAAAATATGAGTAGAGCGATAACATATATTTAGTATCAGCATCACCTCCTGTATTCTTTCGGCTTTGTTAAAACGGTGTCATTTTACATCAGGGAATTGACGTAATCAACTACAGCCATCCATTATGCAAAATATGTCATTGTGACAAGTAGGATGAAATCGTTGTTCCGGCATTTGTGGTGCAATCAATATGTTAAAAACGGAATATAATGTTTTAACACATCTCGGAAACAAAGAAAGGAATACAGATGTAAAAATAAATATAATAACAATAGTACTATCAATACAATAGAAACAACATCCACAAAAACTGCACTGCTCATACACAAGGCGCACAGAGCTGTGCTCGGTAAAGCAGTAATGAAGCGCCAAAAAAAATAAATAATAACAACAATAATGGGAAGACACTCGGCATATATCAGGAACAATACTGAAGGAAATGGAAACAACAACAACATCAACAACAACAACAACAACAACAACAACACCAACAACAACAATAATAATAATAATAATAATAATAATAATTGTAATAAGCAGAGTCAGTCAGTATAGACAGAACCGCATGTTTGACAACAACCAGAAGATGCTGTTTGGACAGCTTGAAGGGAAAGAAAGAGGCAACGACTTGATCCCTGAGGCGGAACAAACTACGACATTCTGGAGAGGAATATGGGAGCAGGATGTTTAACATAATGACCAGGCAGTGTGGATTGAGACAGTACAAAAGGAGATTAGTGAACAGGCACACCAACAAACTGATTTGAGTATCACAGTTGAAACTCTTAAGGGGCAGGCCAAAAAAACTAACTAACTGGAAATCACCAGGCCCAGATGGTGTGCAGGGATATTGGATTAACAATATAACATCCTTCCACCCGAAACTGACAACCATGTTCAATGACTGCTTGATGTCAGGTGAAGTACCAGAGTGGTTGACAAAAGGTACCACAGTTCTGATAATGAAAGACCGAATCAAGTGTAATGATGTTACCAACTATAGACCTATCACATGCCTGTCCGTAATGGGGAAACTGTTGACAAGCATTATGTCTGAGGAAATCTACCATCACCTCCACACAAACAACTTGTGTCCGGACGAACAGAAAGAATGCTGAAAGAAGTCCCGTGGTACAAAGGACCAGTTACTTATTGATAAGATGGTAATGAGGAATTGCAAGAGGAGACACACCGGTCTTGCCATGAGATGGATAGACTACAAAAAGGCATTTGACATGGTGCCTTATTCTTGGATCCCCAAAAGCCTAGAGATCTTCAAGGTGGCAGATAACATCAGACATTTGTTGGGTAAAAGTATGAGGTCCTGGAAAACAGAGTTAACATCAGCTGGAGAATCCTTGGGAGCCGTGACGATCAAGGGAGATAGTCTGTCTCTTCTGTTGTTTGTCCTTGCCCTGATGCCCCTGACCATTATACTGTGAAAATTGAGAGCAGGATACAAGTTGGGAAAGGGAGAGCTTACCATCAACCACCTCCTCTTCATGGACGACCTTAAGCTCTTCGGGAAGAGAGAAGGAGTTGGATGTGCTTGTTGACACTGTCCGTATTTTCAGCAATGAGAAATGTATGCAATTTGGTATTAGTAAGTGTGGAGTCCTTGTGATGAAGAGGGGTAAATTTGAGCAGAAGCAACGGAATCCAGGTACCAACAGGTGAGATGATAAAGGAATTGACACTGAAGGAGGATACAAGTATTTGGGCGTTCTGGAGGCTGATGACATCAAGAACAAAAAAATGAAGGAATTGATAAGATTTGAATACATTCGGAGAGTAAGGAGCGTATTAAAATCACATCTGAACAGCAGGAATGCCATAAGTGCAGTAAATTCCTGAACTGTGTCTATTATTAGGTACAGTGCGGGAATTCTGAGATGGATTGTTGCTGAACAAAACTAAATGGATAGGAAGACTAGGAAGCTATTGACTATCTACAACATGTTCCAGAAGAGGAGTGATGTCGATAGAATCTACTTAAGGAGATCTGAAGGTGGAAGAGGTCTTATCAGCATAGAGGACTGTGTTCAGATGGAGAAAAACAACCTACACAAATACGTGACTGATAGTAAGGAACCAATGCTCAGAACTGTACTGAAGGAGAGGACAATAGACCAGGGGATGTCCAAGGAGGAAATAACAACAAGGAGAAAGAGCAGCCTTCAGGAAAAATCCCTTCATAGTACCTTCTTTGAGAAAACTCAATTCAGATATCCACAGACATGGAACTGGTTGAAAAGAGGAGACCTTAAAAAGGCTACAGAAGGAATGTTAATGGCTGCGCAAGTGCAGGCCCTCAAAACGAAGTGGTTGAAACACCATCTTTACAAGGAGGAGGCTAGCCCACTGTGCAGGATCTGTGGAGAGAGAGGGTGGAGACTGTGGCTCACACTGTATCCGAGTGTAAACACCTAGCCCAGACTCACTATAAGTGCTGGAGACATGATGTGATGGGCAGGGTGATCCACTGGCACCTATGCAAAGTAAACAATTTACCACATTCTGAGAAGTGGTATGAGCATAAGCCAGAGTTGGTGATAGAAAACGATCAGGTGAAGGTGCTGTGGGATTTTAGGATACAGACGGACAAGAAACTGGAACACAATAGACCTGACCTGGTGGTTTTGGACAAAGAAAAAAGATCGTGCCTGATTGTGGATGTGGCCTGCCCATTCGACACGAAAGAGCAAGAGAAGGAGAGGGAGAAAATTAACCGATACCAGGACTGAAAGTGGGAGGTAAAAAGGATTTGGAACTGCCATGAAGTCAAAGTGATTGTCATAGGCGCACTAGGTACTATCTCAAAAAGTTTCCAGGGATGGTTAAAGAAAATTGGCCTTTTCACGCTTTTTGGAACGCTCCAAAAGGCATGCTTGCTGGGAACAGCAAGAACCCTCCGATACGTCCTGAATATCTGAGGCTGCATATAGTGGCTTGATATTCATCTCAACAAACTTTCCAGTTAACTAACATCAATGACTGAGACTTAAAGAACAATAATAATAATAATAATAATAATAATAATAATAATAATTATTATTATTATTATTATTATATATATATATATATATATATATAAATATATAACGAAGACCCGACAACAGCACCACCAACAAGACCTGTATGCTGAGCCAATATCGCTAACAAATACAGGATCTCCTACTTCCTCTCAGTGGTTATATACCCCATAATCAAGATGTCCCCAGATGTATGTGACAGTACGGAGGACCTCCTCGGCAGAATCAGTGAGTGCACTATACCCATCCATTAACATTGATTTTGCTGTGGAAAAATGTGTGGAGATGATCATTGAGAGTGAGGTTGAGTTCTGCGACGTCGACACAGACGAACTGGGCCTCCTACTTAGACTTGCCTATGACACTGACTACCTAGACAGCCATGACCTTCTGCCCAGTAGACCCATAAGAGGTAAATCCCCCCCCCCCCCAGAACCTCAATTGCAAAAATGACTCCCATGGGAAGTTGAATTGGATGGACCAAAGCCATACGGACCTCCCAAAACAAAACATCAGGTAAGAAAAATGGTCGCACATGCAATAGGGGCTAGTATTAAAACTACCCTAAAGGGCCACATATTCAAATTTAACGAGAAGATCTACCCCCGAAATGAGGGAGCAGCCATTGGCGTAAGCATGGCTGGTGACGTTGCCAAACTTTCTATGGTGTCTTGGGGAAAGGAGACTCAAAGATCTCCTTGATGAGAGCTCCATAGACCTCATCATGTACTCTCGTTACGTAGACGACATCAATATAGTAATAAGGACATCCCCACAAGAGAGTACTAACAAGTTTGATTTAGAATGTAGCAGAATGGAAAGCATCCAGCAGATAGCTAATTCCATATGCCAGAGTATAACTGTAACTATCGACTACCCTTCCAAACACCCTAACAATAGACTACCTGTATTAGACACGGAACTCTGGATTAACACTATAGACGAGAGAGCCCAAATTCTCCACTCACACTACGCTAAACCCATGGCCTCCAAATACCTGATACTCAAAAACTCAGCAATGTCCAATAGTGCTAAGTTTAATATTCTGATCGCAGACTTGCTACGAGTGATGAAGAACGTGTCCCGCATGTGCGACCCAACAAAAATGGAAAGACACATGCAACACTTCATCAACCGCATGCAGTTCTCTGGCTACAACCAAAGAGACAAAATCAGAGTATACGAAGGAGACACGGAGAAGTATAAGACCCCCATAGAACTGCCCATTATACAGGAGCAAATCATGGAATAGCTTAGATAAGACTAGACATAAGATAGGGAAAGCCTCCTCATTGTACGACAAACAGAGATACCAGAGTGTCATGTTCGTGGACGCTACCTGTGGAGGGAAATTAGTTAACCAGTGTAGAAAGGCACTGGAAAAGACCCACTTAAGATTAAGGGGGTAGAAAAACCAGGAACCACCATAAAATCCCTGATCAGCAAAACATACCCTTTTAAGAAAACCCACTCTACTAATAGGAAATGTATTATATGTAAAGTAAACCCTCGGATAAACTGTAAAACTAGAAACGTAGTCTATAGCATAAGATGTACAGAGGGTACTTGCAGAAACATGACAATAACATACATAGGCGAGACAGCTCGTAGCATAGGTGAAAGGATAGACCAACACTGGGGGGGGGGGGGGGGACTAAAATTACGAAAAATCGGTTCAGTACTATACGAACATGCCAGACAATAACACGACAGTAACATAGACAACATAGAAATGAGAATAATATCTATACATAGAAATGAGCCAGTAGATAGGCAAATCAGAGAGGCCAGTGAAATAGAACTTAGAAGGCCAAGGCTAAACAGAAAAAATGAATGGAATAACAACACCCAAACAAACAACACTGACCTAAGAGAAGTATAAACAAATAAATAAATAGATAAATAAATAAATACATACACAAGCACAATAAAACAAACACATATAAACACACAAACATGAACACACATCAAACACTATACACACACGCAAACGCATGTACAGAGAAGAAGACAAAATAAACAAATAAATAAATAAATAAACATATTAAATAAAGATGGCTTAGACATACAATACAACAGGAGGAAACATAATAGCACCACTGATGATATTGCAGATGTGCAACGAAAGAACCTTGTTAGACTATATATATGTGTTTGTGTCTATACTATATCTGTATGTTTGACCGTTGGTCAGTCAATGGTAAACATTGAGGACCGAAAAAATTAAATTAACTGATATAAAAGATACAGAAGCGAAAACCAACCAAACAGTGAGTGTGTTCTGTTATTAATTCTGGCAATATTATTACAACAACATGACCTTTTCCAAGTATAACTATATATATATATATATATATAATGTATAATAAACATTAAATTAAGCTCTGGCACTTACATAGAGCACTCTTCACTCCTATGACTTTTTTAATTTTCAACGGAAACTTCAATACACACACACACATATATATATATATATATATATATATATATATATATTATTATTATTATTATTATTATTATTATTATTATTATTATTATTATTATTAATTTTATATTCTTTTGGGCTTAAAATATGTTTTTTTGTGTCAGAATTAGAAACACCATAAATAATAGTGTTTCCGAGTGGTTGTTGGTGATGTTCAGTGTTTAGTTTCTATTTTGATAGATATTGACAGTTAAATGGAGATGCGAAACATGAAGGTGCAACTTAAATAACCCTGTTCTACAAAATTTATGGTAAGCTTAAATCATTTTTGTCATGATTCCTATATATTTATAATCATAATGGGAACATTTGCGTGATCACTCAAATAATTCGAAACAGCAGCCTATTCCCCTCAAACCTCACTACAACACATCTTTTTCTAAAGAAAGAAGGAACGTATAAAGAAATGTAATGATTGTATCATATGTATTTTGGGGTTAAACATTAACAACATCCAATTTCCAACTCAGGTTAATGTTGCATTAAGGGGATGAACATTAAAACCACCCTTTCAGAATTAAATATCACCAGGCATCCAACGGGGAACGTGTGATTGCTACTGTTATTATTGTTGACGGTGTTATTATTGTTGTTGAAGGAGACGTAATATTTAGTGTTGTTGTTGAAATAGCATGTAATGTTGCGGTTTTGTTCTTTAGCTACAAGTCGTTTCTGGGTGAACAGACTAACAGTCAAACACATTTCAGCCAAGATTGTTTTCTTTAATTGATTACCTAACGCGAATTGTTCGGTGTTAAGTTGGAAGAATTTTGAATGAGAGATTACTTTGAGTTACTTCCATTATTTCTTGAAACTGACTTCTTATTTCTATTCTTTATTTACCTATTTGAAATACCTATGTTCAATTTGAAGACATGAGGCATGAGGTGTTACATATATCGCAGCAATGAGCTTATATATAACCTGTTATCTTTATTAATAATAGAAAGGGGGATGGATTGGCAGTATCGCTAGGACACTATCTTTTGTGACATAGAGTAACGGCCCTTAATGTTCAAATTTCAAATCCCGCCGTGGATAGTTTTGACTTTCATCGTTACGCGTTCGATAAAGTACCAGTATTACACTGGGGTCGATTTAATTGACTTTCCTCTCCTCCCAAAATGGTTGGCCTTGTATCTAAATCTGAAACCATTATTTGTGTAATAAGTCTTGCTACATTAAATCTCTTTACGTGTCATCGTCAGCAAATATTTTATTACAAGTATTGTTCCAAAGGCAAATCTGATAGGCGATATATATTTCATGTAACCAGATATAGGTGTTATAAAGAGAAACAAACATCCTATTTTTAATGCGTTATCGCAAATGTTGGAAATAACAACTTTGTTTGCAAGATTCCCCCGCACCATTCAAAAGGTTCCTGATGAGTAACTGGCAAAATTATAGCGGAGTGGTTGTAAGTCGATTCAGAACAAATATATAGACACAACAATCCTAAAACACCAGCTATTAGTGAATAGCAAGTTTTATGTATATATATATACATACATTCATAGGTTCAATATTGAAAACGAAAATAAATGGAGCCGATTAAACACACACACACATACACACACACATACACACACACATACACACGCACACACACATACACACACATATCTTTATCTCCCCTTCTGTGAACTTCCTGTACATCTCTGTGTACATTGACACCGCTAATCGCTCCTTCATCACGTCCATTTACTTCAAAACCTCTGACACACACGCCTACCTCGACTTCTCCTCCTCTCACTCCAATCACATCAAAACCTCTATCCTCTATTCCCAATTATTCCCTCTTTGCCGTAGGTGTAGTCAGACGGATCATTCTGAGATTGAGTCACATTCTATGCCCAGATTTTCACTTATACTTTTCACAACTACCCGAAGAATTCAGTAATATACAAAACAATCTCATTTTCTTAATTCCTTTCCTCCTTACCCACTCCTTTTCTTTCCTTCTCTCTATACCTTCTCTACTCTCTTGACCATATATGGTAAGCTTCAAATGGTCAGAGACTAATTGTTCCACATCACAGCACACGGATTGATAGTGTGAAACTCTTTACCCCTACTCGTTCTCCTTTCTACTATCACACTAAATGACTATATCTCATTCTATTTTTAACTTATTTACATTTTCTTAAACGGAAATGCCATTGCTGAATTCTACCGCATGGTGAATAGTTGAATTCCACTATTGTAGGCTTTCTGATAAAGTGTAATAAATAATTAAGTATTCCATATGATTGAACAATATATATTCTAGTCGGCATATGTAAACAATTATAATTTACATAGAAACACATGTTAAAGGAAATATATTCCTAATCTCATTCACGCCGATAATTATATTTTTCTTGATGCAATACTTACTTATATTAATATGATCCGTAATCTTGTCTGGACCTATATACCATATTCGACAGCTTGGATATTTATGCTATACAATTGAAAGGATACCGTCGAGTCAAACTATCTGGCTAGCAGCTTTCTTGATTAAGCATTCATTCCTGATAGACATAAACAAAAGCTTCACACACACACACACACTCACACACACACTCACACACACACATATATATATTATATATATATTATTTGATAAATATATATAGATACATACACATATATGTATATATATATATATATATATATATATATATATATATATATATATATATATATATATATATATGAGTTGGAAATTGGTCGGAGTATCGCTAATGGCTTTCTCTGTCAATGTATTAAGTATATATATATATAATATTCGTAGTAATTGCCTAGCTGAAAACAATATACACCCATATGGCTACACACATAACACATGTACATGTTCATGATATAGAGATAATTAAAAGAATAAGATTCCTTGCTCGAAATATCACACGATCGTCATTTTCCACTTACCGTATATGTAGGTTATTGCGAGGCACTCTAAAACTGTTACCAGAAGCAATGGGAATCCACTGATGCTGAAGTCTATGAGGTTTAAAAGAAACATACCACCCTGAAATATAGATCATAGAGAATATTGTTAATTTGCTGTCATGGTATGCACACACACACACACACGTATATATATATATATATATATATATATATATAACTAGAAATGCAAGCTATCGCCGTATTTTGACTAAAGAAATTAAAGAAATTATTTAGCCTGATAGTGGGGTTAAGAACCCTCGGAGAAACGGACAAAGATGAGTATTGACGTACATGGGAGTCGAACCCACATTTTTGGTTATCCGGACCACTGTGCTACCATTTACACCAACACATCATGTGTTGGTGTAAATGGTAGCACTATCAGGCTAAATAATTTCTTTAATTTCTTTAGTCAAAATACGGCGATGGCTTACATTTCTAATAATTTCAAACCCACTCGCTGTTTCGAAAATATTCTTACTTGATATATATATATATATATATATGAAAGACGTAAAATTAGAACATTATAACAATTAACTTACTTACTAAAATTTCACTCCAACTAATTAGATTCTGAGAGGGAATAAACATGGTTTCCGAATGGAACATGGAGAATACCTTTCGTCATCTGGAAGTCAATTCTCAGCTAAGTTCCCAGGGCATGCGTGGGCACAAGGAACTTATACCAAAATAATTCAGTGGATGGAAAAAAGCAAGCGAAGACTAAATTCCAAGACACTGAAAAAATCACTGCCTACATGGTCGGTGGCAAATTCAAAAGAATCAATCACGTGACATCGAAGTTAATCAGTGAGGAGGAATTTAGTCCTCGCTGGCTTTTTGCCATGCACTGAATTATTTTTGTATAAGTTCCCTGTGTCGACGCATGGCTTGGGAACTTAGCTGAGAATTGACTTCCTCATGACGAAAGGTATTCTCCATGTTCCATTCGGAAACCATGTTTATTCCCTTTCACAAACTAATTAGTTGGAGTGACATTTTAGTAAGTAAGTTTTTTTTTATAATTTTCTTATTTTACGTCTTTCATATAATTGTTCTGCATCCCCTTGCATTGAACCAGAAAGTTACTAAGACAAAACCTATATATTTGCTAACATAGGTATGCATCTGTATATATATGTTGGTAGATATACTAATTCTTTATATATATATATATATATATATATATGTGTGTGTGTGTATATATATATATATATATATATATATATATATATATATATATATATATGTGTACATAAAAAACACAGTATATGATTACATATACACCCATGTTGTGCTTAAACACTCTCTTAGTGATATTGCCAACACACACACACCCACACACACACACACACACACATACGCACATATATATATATCATGGCTGCCCCCTCGTTAACGAGTATGGACATTGCACGTTATAATATAATTAATAATTATCAATTAATCCTACCGTGCAATGCCTCTGCGTGAAGATTATTTTTAAAGTGAGGCAAGACTGCACTAAGCCAATCCCGCTCCCTGAGCAACACTAGCTATAACCCGAAAAAAAGAAAAGATCAACATCATCGGTAACTACTGAGCCGCAGATTTATTATCGGAGTTATCCCAGTTTCCTGCGTTGCCTTCTCCTAGAACAATGCCCTGACAAATGCTAGGGGTCCTTAACCGCGCGATCGGCTATCCAGCCCGATTGTTCTATGTCCCTGCGCATATACGGAGACATGCATACATGTATATATATATATATATATATATATATATATATATATATATATATATATATATATATATATACATGCACACATGCATACATACATATATATATATATATATACATATGTATGCATTCATAAAGAAATGTGCCTCAATGATTACAATTCTCATAGCATCAGACCCATGAGTGAGAACAGTAACGTTATAAAAACTGATACTTACATTGCACAACATTGGTAAACCAAGGAGGAAGGAGATTGCTATAATCATTGCACGGAAGCACATCGTTCTCGGGACTGTATTAATATAAGTCCGTAGTTCATCTAATAATGAACTCATCACGCATTCTACAAGAGAAAACTGAAAACAAATAAGGAAACAAAATTATCTTCGAAAAAACATAAAACTAATCTAATAGCAATTTCATTCATATTATATAACAAGAAACTAAAAATAAACCGAGAAATGATGGGTGGTTAAATTATTTGCGACTGTTGTACCACAATTCCCAACATTGATTTAATGAGAAAAATGTTGTAACGAAATGCAGAGTCGTTACAGTGTCTGATAGTTGGTATTAAGTTATATGTTTCACAGCATTCCGTCCTGAGTTCAAATCCTACAGATACTAATTTCACATATTATCCTTTCTGGAGTTGATAAATTACGTACCGAAGTCAGTTATTGTCTCGGAATTGACTGCGCTTTGAGAGGATGCGTGGTAAACCACTTAAATCATCCATTTGTAGAGAATTGGAGAAGTGTTTAGCGAGTGGCTAAACATAATAAGCTAATGGAACCGTCAGATAATTTACCGATGTGTAGCACATGTGAGAAAGGAAATAGATAATTTCCGAACAAGGCTATATCTAGGATTTATTTCACTGCATATGTTGTGTTTATACGAACGGACTACGTATCTCCTTCACAATTGCTTTATTTGATAGAAATAACCGTTAAATCACCATCAAACGAGACCATATATCTTAGAATTTGACGCATTAATTAATTTCAAATATTCTTGAAATTATTAGGAGATAGTTATATTTGGAATGTCTTTGATAATTGGGGTGATTAATTAGTCTGCCTGCTTGGGATAATCAGAATACTACCAGAAGTACGTATTTAAAAAGTCCGGTAGTGACGTGATTCCCATAACAATTATTAGAGAACCAGCGAAAGAATTATTTCACCTTTATCAATCTACAACCTCTCGAACCATGTAATAGGTCATATACTTCCACCTAATTCCATGATACAACTATAGGATGATGTAACATTAAAGATTTTCCAAAGTCAAGTAGAATGGTTTATAATGCGAACATTCTCCCCACCTTCATTAGTCGAAAATCACGTCTACTTCATTGCGGTCTTCATAAATATATCTCATATATTTTCATAATTTGCGAGAAAATTTATTCAGGAGCGACACAAAATCTGAGAATGATTCAATTGATTTTGTCGTTAGAGAAAAACAAAGCAAAAACAAATCAAACAAAGCCGGTTTCGTGCATCAATATTAGCTCTCAGAGATAAGTAAAATGTAGAAGTAACAACAATGGCACACCGAACTAAATACCTAACACTATTTCGAATTTATAACTTCGGCTTTGATCTAATGAGATTGTGTCAGTCAAGGTTGCACCTCCTCTTGAAATTGCTTGTATTATTCTAATCAGAGTCATCCTAATTGCTTTCAATTTATTTATTACTATCAAGGACCTTCATTAGCAGGAACCATTATTATTGGAGCTGCAAATTTCTTCAGATAATGGGAATTTAAATGTCATTAATCGGTTGCTGAATAAGTTTCTTTCCGTATAATATCATTTAGTTGCCTTACCAATAGTGTCGTAAAGGTTAATAACATCAAATAAAGACACTCTACAATACCAGAAGAATAAACCAAAACATATTGTATAAAGTTGTAAGAAGTAAAGTGTTACTGTAACATATATGCGATGGTTCTAGCTTGAAGACCCTTTATTATAGACCGGTTGGATCAAGGCTTTGATTTACTACATTGACATTTTATTCACAGAAGAAATTAATTATTGGCTTACTTGTGAAACATCGGATACTTTAAAATAATGTATTTGGATCCATTTACGTTTTGAAGCTTACAAGTTATAGATACCTGGTTTAGTTTTATCTAATCAAAGACGATAGCAGCTACCAATATATATGGTGGGATATTATTTTTTGATTGTTTTAGGGAATAATTTTATGAGGATTTAAAATTTCCATAAGTATTCTGGAGAATTTATTCTGTTAAATTTCAATTGTTTTTGACAGATTAGAGTCTCCAAAACTGGCTGGTGGGAGAGGCATATCTTAAAACTAGAAATATCTTTTAAAACCTTGCAGCATAGTGGATTCTGTTCAAGGCACACAGAGTTCAGATTATTGTGTTAAAACGAAATGATGGATTAATCCCACTTCCCAATTAATGTATAATGCAAAACATTAGCTTTATCACAAATTAAGTTTATCAACACTAATTAACATTATTACTAATGTCCAGAGATATTTGGGTGCAGTCTTTCCGCAACAGAGACAGAGAAAATAGAGAGAAAACCGTGATATTTAAAAAATGTTTTTTGAAAAAAAAAGTATATATAAAGGATAACAAGATATCGTTATAGATAATCCAATTTGGAGTTGTGAATACTTCTTATTGTGGATAGTTTTAGCGTACGGCGTTGCTTGAGTCGACAAGAGGATTACGTAGATTACGAGTTTATGATTTCACTTGTATTCCTATGTACACCTATCTTGGAGTAATAAAATAGAAAAAAGTGGAGAATAACATGGTCAACAGTACAAACAAGGGAATTTATTTGCAGTTTAACAATGGTTTCACTGATAAAGTTGTCTAAAAATTGCTGAACACTAACAACAGTGCCACTCAATTTTAAATACGATGTTAGCTCGATCAGATCTTCGGAAACTGTTAAAAAATTATATATGTAACCGGCAAATTTACAAATTCAAATTACATCATCAATAATAATATTAATAATAAAGATATAGAGAGAAAAGGAGGAAGAAAGGGATATAGATACAGTAAAGAAAGAAAGGGAAGGAAGGAGAAAGAAGAAGGAAACAGAAAAAGAAAAAGAGAAAGAAGAAAAAGGAGAAATTATTATAGATACAAATATAAAGAGAAGATATATAGAAGATGATGGTAGACAGAAGAGAGACAAACATAAGTAGAAATAACGTAGGATAGAAAGAAGAATAGAGGGACAAATAAATGAAGAAACCTTAATACATGAATAAACGTAAATAAAAATAAAAATAGATATATAAAAAATATATGAAAAAATATATAAAAAATTGATAAATACATAAATAAATAAGTAAATTACATCCAATGTGATATAAAATGGTATAAAATGTGAAAAAGGAAGATTAAAAATAAATACGGAAAAGAAGTAAAGATGTGCGAAGAATATTTAAACATATTAAAATTATTAAGAATGTTTTTTGAGAATTGTTAAAATATATGGGGAGATATTAAGGTGAAAATATGATAATGTTAAATATATTTAAGTGTGTATTGGTTATTTTAATAAATAAATGAATTCCTCTAATAAAACCCTTTAATAAATAAATTAAATCCCCTTTTTTGTACTGTTGACCATGTTATTCTCCACTTTTTCAATATTATATATATATATATATATATGTATATATGTGTATTTGTTGTAAGCTTGCTTAGATGCGCCCATAGGCGGTATGCCGTTTGAGCACTTTATGCTCCTCCAGAGCAATCAATGAAACAATTGTTAATACTGTAAATAAAACCCTTTATGTACTGTTGACCAGGTTATTCTTCACTCTTTCAATATATATATATATATATATATATATATATATATATATATATATATATATATAAGTGGTAACACAACAGTTAATTCACCATACCGAGAACAATTATTTCACCTTAGTGGATCTTCACTTGAAGATCCGCTAAGGTGAAACAATTGTTTTCGGTATGGTGAACTGACTGTTGTGTTACCACTTCTACCTAACTCATGCACTGTGTTCTCTACCACTACGAATATTACCTTCCAGTGTTCTACCTCTCTCTCTCTATATATATATATATATATATATTATATATATATATATATATTTATTAAAATAACAGATAAAGTTTAAGCAAAGAATCGCTGCTACTTATCCTTATCGAGCCCTCTTTGGATTTTAGTCTTCAAATTTATTATTATTACTATATATATATATATATATATATATATGGGGAGAGAGAGAGAGAGAGAGAGAGAGAGAGAGAGAGAGAGAGAGAGAGAGAGAGAGAGAGAGAGAGAGAGAGAGAGAGAGAGAGAGAAAGAGAGTGAGAGAGAGAGAGAGAGAGAGAGATTACAATTATTAAGGTCATCGAATAAACGAAATTGTATGAAATTTATTTTCATCAAGTACCAGACAAATGTTGGAATTATTCGTTTATTTCTTCAATAATAATTAAATTTGAAATATAAACATTTTTCTTGACTGTAATTATAAAATATGGAAGACAAAACTGATTGAAAATGTTTTATAATTATCATTAAAATCTTTGAAGCAAATTGACATAAAAATAAATAGATTGTCACATTATGGTTATTGTTATTATTCTTTTTTCATTATTTCATGTTTTGAGAAAGTTTAATCAACATCATCATCATCATCGTTATGATCATGAACACTATTTATTTTTCTCCTTTGCACTCATACAATCGAAATTATATTCATAACCCCTACTCCACCGCGATAATTATCGTAACACGCAACATTGTCATCATCACCACCACCATCATTATCATCATCACCATCACCACCGCTGCCTCCATCACCAGCACCACGACCACCATAATGTTCACCGATACCAGCACCAGCACCAACACCATCACAAAAACTAAAACCACCACTATAATCACCATAACCACCTCCATCACATTCACACATAAGATGATGATGACGATGATATTTATGACAATGGTAATGATAATAATTGTTTCCTTAATGCTCGCAATTTATATTAATTATTTATTCATTTATTGATTTATTAATAATAATTAATTATTATTGGATTACAACAAAAAAATAATAAAATAAAAGAAAATATATCTATTTGATACAAAACGTTCATCATGAGAAGATGGATTTAACAATTTGTGGAAGTGTTGTAGGGATAGCTAGTACCAGGAACCGATTATTTAACGTGAGTATTTGTGCTTGCGTGTATTTCTCTCGTTTTTGCTTAAACTTTAATTTGTTATTTTAATAAATATTTGCTTTAGAGTCCTTATATATTTGTTATATAGTTATCCTTATCGAGCCCTGCTTGGATTTTAATCTTCACATTTATTATTATTACTCTATATATATATATATTGTTATACCTCTGGAGGGTGATATTGTTGTAATGATATTACCAGAAATAATAACAGAACACACTCACTGTTTGGTTGGTTTTCACTGCTGTATCTTTTATATCTCCATAGTTAATTTATTTGCCACTCACTGTTTATCATTGATTTATCAATGGTTAAAAATACAGATATAAATATGTATAGTCTATCAAAGTTATTTAGTTGCACATCTGCAATATCATATCTTTCTCTCTCTCCATGTGCATGTGTTTTTGCGAGCGTGCGTGTTTGTATTATGACAAACGGAGATTGTTTCTTTTCATGTACTACACCGCGAGGAGTTGGCTAAATATAACCCTTCATCTTCCATGTTGAAGCATATTGAAGGGAGGTGTGTTTTTAGAGAGAGGAAAAGGGGAATCCAAATGGCTATGGCCGAGGAAAAATGACAAGTTGGGCCAATAGAATGCTACAGTTTTTATGAAAACACCTGTCGGTCACCTCGAGGAATGAGATAGTTTGTCGTTGGGTCCAATACAACCAGTGATCTCAGAATACAACAGTTGTGATGTTCCATGTAATTGATTCATGTATGTATAGAGAGAAATTTCCACTTGAAGCTTCTTTGCGATCCATCCATGCCGTTGTCAAATGGTCACCAAACCCTATATATATATATATATATATATATATATATATATATATATATAGGGAGTGTAATGCGGAGTTACTGTAGGTTCACCCGGGTGAGCACTTGAGGTTTACTTTCACGTCAGTATCGAGGTGTAGAGCTAGACAGAGTGTAGTATAATAATACAACGACGAATGGTTACTCCTTCATTATGACAGATTCTCTCATTACTAACACAGAGATCCGACGAGCTTTTGATTCCAGAATCTGGCTGGATCGATACAGATCGAACCTTGAGCTGATCAGTGTAGATACGCGCGTCACCAACCAATAAACGTAATGAAGGAGTAACCAATCGTCCTTATATATATATATATATATATATATATATATATATATATATATACGAATGACTGAACAAAAAAGAATAGGGGCAGCTGAGATTTGTGCTAGAACACGTATAAAAGACTAATCTTGTGTTGGTTTCCTGTCAATACCTTGTGTCTTTTATCAGGAGGATTCAGTAACACCCTGTTTGGCAAAGCATGTTAAAAGTAGGTAAAAAAGACTGAACATTATAGGTAATGGTAAAACTAATAATTAACAAGTTTTTTTGTAACTTGCATGCTGATTTCAATTGCTCTCCTATCTATAGTTCTAAGATTTATGATTATAAATGTCTTCAACTCTTCCAGATATATTCTATCAAGAAGAAACTATTCATAGTCACCCAATTATAGATTAGGTGCCAGAACGCAATAACATTGAACTTGATTTTGACATATATTCTTTAATCCAATTCAACATGAATGCATATATGAATATGTGTTGGAAAAAAAGGACTGTAGAATTATAAATAATGATGCATCCTTCGCCGCCTTCGACGATGAGCATTCTACCATTCCTTCAGTGTTCCGCAGACTTGTGTAACCGAAACGTAATTCTCAGTCAGCAAAAAATAGGTCACTAGGTTGAACATTTGAATCACGGGTAAAATCGATACCACGGGTCTCCAAACAGTTTCCGCCAATCGAATTTAATTCTGATGGGTTGGATTGACCCGAGAATGTGGTAAAAAGAAAACACTTGACCTACATTCCACACAGTGGGATTGAATGTGGCATCTCATAATTATGAAGTAAAATTCTTAACCTCAATTGAATACCTGCATCCATTTATGAATATATATTTGAATAGAAGAAGGATAAACTCATAAACGTAACAAAGTCCCCATTAATATGTAAAATAAGATATACATTGTTTTCGTTTCAGAAGGTAAAATGAACATAATATATAGCAGTAAAACTTATTTTACCTGTGAACCAAATCCGAGTATAGCGAACATGAAAAAGAAGCAGACTGACCAAAGTGGTGCTATTGGCATCCGCCCCAAAGCTTCTGCGTATATTTCGAACACTAAACCTGGACCTAGAATAAAGAATTCAACAGAAATATGTTATACACTGAAAGAGAATGGTATATGGAAATTGGGGTATATGGAGAAATAAACAATATATATTGTTATATTTGGGAAGGATCATGTACTTATATTTCCTCAAAATAGTAAAACACGATTTTATTTACACACACACACACACACACACACACACACACACACACACACACACACATATATATATATATATTTAAGGAATATGATAATAGAAAAGTAGAACCCTATGTTTATTTTGTTTATTGTTTATAAATACATGCACAAATACGAATACGTAACGAAAAATCAATATATTATAGATGTTTATGAATTGGTGGGTTTCCAAAATTAAAAATCTGATTAGTTTTTGTACTAACTGGTTTCTCAATGAGTAACTTTTCAATGATTTATTTTAAAGGCTGCGTGTGTTTTTGCATGTAATTTGTTTAACACGTATCGTGATGAGCCACTTGCAACATTCGTCTGTGTGTGTTTGAGATGTGGCTGATCGAATTGGTGTACGCTATTTCGATTCAGTATTGTATAGAATACGACTGAAATGTCTATGTCAAAATATTGTTGTGGCACCACAGAATGATGATGCAGGAATCCTTGCTACATTAACAATAACATATAGGAGGAACAAGTCTGATATCTTATCTATGGTGCATTACTTGATTCGTTATACATTAATACCTCATTTAGTGCAACGTTATATAAGATATTAGAAACATGCATACGTAATGAGACACACACACATATACACACACACGCGCGCGCGCATACATATACGAGAGATTTGGATGTGTCTGGGGGATTCCCCAGACACATCCAAATCTCTCTTACATATAGAGTCATACATCGCAACACATCCTTATCTCAGTTTGACAATCACCATCGACGAATACGAGAAAGTTCTCCAGGAAAGAACTTACTAGATCAACCAACTCATAATATAATATTATAAAATTAAATCAAATTGTTTAGAGTACAAGTGAAGTCATTCTTCTCGTCTTTTCAAATATATATATATATATATATATATATATATATATATATATATATATATATATATATATATATATATATTATATATATAAAGAGAAAGAGATGAAATCGAAAATGCAACTGGAGTCTTATTTTTTTTAAATATATATATATTTATTTGGTTCCTTTACCGGTTTCGCAGTTCTTCTGCTTTTCAAAAGGTGAGTTGAGATGGAGGGTCTGTGGTTTTTCTCACATCTGGTTGGTCTCTGAATGTTACTTGTTTTATATGGAAAAAGTGGCTCGAAATGCCAGGTTTTTCGAGAAGTAATTTGATTGGTTTGTGAATAATTATAATAAATTTCGCGCCAGTTCGCGTTACAATAGTTCTTCAAATAAGAGGGGGGGGGGGGTTGGCACAGGTTGTTTTTTCATATATGAGTGTTTGAATTTCTTTTCACTTGAAAAAAGGGGCTCACGAAGGCTTTTTTTTTTTTTTTTTTCTTTTTTTTGTTGTCACAAAATTTGTCCAGAACTCTGTTTCTACCTTTTGTTGGGTTGTAGCTGCTTTTATTCCGTACAATTGATTCGTCGTTATTCTCCTTGTCAAATAATTCCTCTGTGAGACGTAATTTTCTACAGAAGTGTGAGATATCGTCATTTATCTCATTGGGGTTAGAGTATTGTGGTGTTGGTGTGAATTTCAGTCCTTTGGAGAGAATTTTTACCTGTTGGGCTGAGAGGTTTGTATTTGAAAGGTTAATTATTTTCGGTTTTTGAAAATCGGTTTGTGCCACCGGGTGTCGTGAGTCCTGTAGCCTTGGTCTAAAAAATGTTTTTTCTGGAATGGTTTTTCAATGGTATTATTATATCTAATGGTATTTCCCCTGTTGTTGTGTGGTCTTGTATAGAAGTTTCGGACGTATTGAGGTTCGATTTGTTGATAGTCAGGGTTGAAGATTTTGTTCCTTTGTGTGGGTTGGGATATACGGTTTTGAAACAGGCTCTGTGTGGGCAGGGGTCTACGGTTTTGGAATAGGTTTTGTGTGGGTTGTGATCTGCGGATCAGGTCCTGCCTTGTGTTCGGGGATCTTTGGTTTTTGTTAGTAGGGTTATAGTTTTGTTTATGGCTTCTGGGATTATCGTTATAGTTTTGCTGGGGGTATGTTGGACGTTTTGTTACTTTTTTTGTTATTTGTTGTGCATGTGGTGTGTGAGTTTTAGTTTGTTTTAAAAATGGGTTACCTGTATGTTGTTCATTTTTGAAGACCATTTCGTAGTTGTTGAACCAGGTGGCGTTTTTTTCCCATCGCTGGAGGGATGTTAGTTCTTCATCCTCACAGTTTTCTATGCAAAGTTTTAGGTTTTTTTTGTAGAGTAGGCCTTCAGAGTGCTTTGAGATTTCTGTGTCCATCTGTTGGTCGAGTGACTTGAATTTTTTTTCGTTGGAGTTGGCTCTTAATCGCAACAGTTCTATTTCTGTTTTAAATTTTTCCAATGCCATCTTTTCCCTAAGTCTTTGTTGGTTTTCTGGTTCATTCGGGATGGGTTTTATTTGGAGTTTTTTGGGGAGGATGATTGGGGTAGAGTTTAGCCACTTTTCATATATGTCTGCCTTGCCATCATATTTTAGGAGATTCCAAAGGGCGAATTTGTGGGCTGTGAGCTTTTGAGTACATATGTTGATTAGGGTGTTTTTCACTGAGTGGACATCTCGTAGATTGGGTGCTACGGTTGTTCCAGCTTTTGGAGCATTGCTGTTTCAATGGTTTCGATTAGCTTAGTTAATACTGGAGTAATATTCGTCTCTTGGGTATTTTCTGTTTCTTCGTGGGGTCCTTTTTTATAGATGTGTATTTGGTCCACTTTGTTGGTCAAAATTAAGAGTTTAGAGGAAATCTCTTTGAGTTCATTTAAGATGTCCTGGTTCAGTGAGTTGTTGTTTTGTTGAGACTTTGGTGGCATTTTCGGTCTTAGTGTGGTGGGTATATATTAGAAAGTGAGGTTTTTTTTTTTACAAAATGAAAAATAAGCGAGGGGTCCTACACGAGTGAAAGTATAAAGAAAAAGAGATGAAATCGAAAATGCAACTGGAGTCTTATTTTTTAAAAATATATATATATTTATTTGGTTCCTTTACCGGTTTCGCAGTTCTTCTGCTTTTCAAAAGGTGAGTTGAGATGGAGGGTCTGTGGTTTTTCTCACATCTGGTTGGTCTCTGAATGTTACTTGTTTTATATAGAAAAAGTGGCTCGAAATGCCAGGTTTTTCGAGAAGTAATTTGATTGGTTTGTGAATAATAAATTTCGCGCCAGTTCGCGTTACAATAGTTCTTCAAATAAGAGGGGTGGGGGGTTGTCACAGGTTGTATTTTTCATATATGAGTGTTTGTAAAGAAATTCAAACACACACACACACACAACACACACACACAAGCACACAAACAAGCATACATATCTTTACTTTCTTTATTCAATAGAAAATCTGAATTCTGACACCCCAGCGAACTAACCATATTCACTGAACCAGAACAATTCTCCCATCCCTTTCTCTTGACCATTATCTTTCACTTATCATAAAATTCTCTAAAAAGGCTACAGAATGGATTTCCAAATAAGGGCACGAACATTTAATGAAAACTTGTTCACGTGACAGCCATAATCTCATTTATAACCAGAAAAAAAAAAGCCTTCGTGAGCCCCTTTTTTCAAGTAAAAAGAAATTCAAACACTCATATATGAAAAAACAACCTGTGACAACCCCCCCCTCTTATTTGAAGAACTATTGTAACGCGAACTGGCGCGAAATTTATTATAATTATTCACAAAATAATCAAATTACTTCTCGAAAAACCTGGCATTTCGAGCCACTTTTTCCATATAAAACAAGTAACATTCAGAGACCAACCAGATGTGAGAAAAACCACAGACCCTCCATCTCAACTCACCTTTTGAAAAGCAGAAGAACTGCGAAACCGGTAAAGGAACCAAATAAATATATATATATTTTTAAAAAATAAGACTCCAGTTGCATTTTCGATTTCATCTCTTTTTCTTTATACTTTCACTCGTGTAGGACACCTCGGTTATTTTTCATTTTGTAAAAAAAAAAAAAAAAAAAAAAAAAAAAATCACTTTCTAATATTATATATATATATATATATATATGAGAGACGTAAAATAAGAAAATTATAAAATTATAAAATTATATAAAATTATAAAATGTTTGTATAAGTTCCCTGTGTCCACGTATTGCCTAGAAACTTACCTGAGAATAGACTTCCCTGATGACGAAAGGCTTCTCCGTACGTTTCTTCGGTCCGGCTGCTGTCTTCTTAACAAACCACTCTTCACTGATTGACCTCGATGTCACGTGATTGATTCTTTTGAATTTGCCACCGACGCAGTAGGCAGTAATTTTTTCAATGGCTTGGAATTTAGTCCACGCTTTGCTATTTCCCATCCACTGAATTATTTTTGTATAAGTTCCCTGTGTCCACGTATTGCCTGGAAACTTAGCTGAGAATAGACTTCCTTGATGACGAAAGGCTTCTCCGTACGTTTCTTCGGAAACTATGTTTATTCCCTTTCAGAAACTAATTAGTTGGAGTGAAATTTTAGTAAGTAAGTTAATTTTATAATTTTCTTATTTTACGTCTCTCATATTATTGTTCTGCATCTCCATGCATTGAACCACAAAGTTACTAAGACAAAACCTATATATTTGCTAGCATAAGTATGCATCTGTGTATATATATGTTACTAGATATACTAATTCATTATAATTATCTCCAAATTATTTTGTCGAGCAAAAATTGGCCAAAACTGCTACTATAGTAACGGTCCGGCTGCTGTCTTCTTAACAAACCACTCTTCACTGATTGACCTCGATGTCACGTGATTGATTCTTTTCAATTTGCCACCGACGCAGTAGGCAGTGATTTGTTCAATGGCTTCGAATTTAGTCCACGCTTTGCTTTTTTTCCATCCACTGAATTACTTTTGTATAAGTTCCCTGTGTCCACGTATTGCCTGGAAACCTAGCTGAGAATAGACTTCTCTGATGACGAAAGGCTTCTCCGTACGTTTCTTCGGAAACTATGTTTATTCCCTTTCAGAAACTAATTATTTGGAGTGAAATTTTAGTAAGTAAGTTAATTTTTATAATTTTCTTATTTTACGTCTCTCATATTATTGTTCTGCATCCCCATGCATTGAACCATAAAGTTACTAAGACAAAACCTATATATTTGCTAGCATAAGTATGCATCTGTGTATATATATGTTACTAGATATATTAATTCTTCATAATTATCTCCAAATTATTTTGTCGTGCAAAAATTGGCCAAAACTGCTACTATAGTAACGGTCCGGCTGCTGTCTTCTTAACAAACCACTCTTCACTGATTGACTTCGATGTCACGTGATTGATTCTTTTGAATTTGCCACCGACGCAGTAGGCAGTGATTTTTTCAATGGCTTGGATTTTAGTCCACGCTTTGCTTTTTTCCATCCACTGAATTATTTTTGTATAAGTTCCCTGTGTCCACGTATTGCCTGGAAACTTGGCTGAGAATAGACTTCACTGATGACGAAAGGCTTCTCCGTACGTTTCTTCGGAAACTATGTTTATTCCCTTTCAGAAACTAATTAGTTAGAGTGAAATTTTAGTAAGTAAGTTAATTTTATAATTTTCTTATTTTACGTCTCTCATATTATTGTTCTGCATCCCCATGCATTGAACCACAACGTTACTAAGACAAAACGTATATATTTGCTAGCATAAGTATGCATCTGTGTATATATATGTTACTAGATATACTAATTCTTTATATATATATATATATATATATATATATATATATATATATATATATATATCATAATCTATAAAGCTCAGTGTGTGGTCATGCTCCTTTCTTATAGAAATCTACGATATAGAATTTCTTCAATTGAAATTTACAATTCAGTATTCGAAATAGCTTCGATTGCGTCTTGGCACAGTTAATTTTTTCAATTTCCCCCACAATTACGCAAAAAATAGATAAAACTCAATATTTTACGATTTTTCTCTGTAGTTTAAACTGCTAAACTCTTTCCACTACCATTCAAAATCTATACAACTTCATACTTCCTGCTACTTTCTCTTTCCAAGCTTGATGGTGATAGTGTCCGTTTTACTCTCTCATATCACCTGCTTACCTCATCTACAACCCACACATTTTGCTACTTTCTCTTTTATACTTCAAACTTACTGATTTATTTCCAAACGCATACAAACACACACTCACTTCAAATGATAAAAAAACATTTAAAGCAATTAAACAACGTGCGTGATTTATAACCACACTAACTTTTAGTTGCTTCAAACTTAATGATTTATTTACAAACACATACAAACACACGCTCACATAAATTGATAAAAAAAAAATTAAAGCAATTAAACAACGTGCGGGATTTATAACCACAAATACACCACTATTCATTAACTTCCTTTCTTACACTCACTTCAAATGATAAAAAAAAAAAATTTAAAGCAATTAAACGACGTGCGTGATTGCCGAAGAGAGAGAGAGAGAAGAGAGTGAGAGGGAGAGAGAGAGAACGTTTATTATTACATAAAGTGCCCAGTCATGTACTGGGTAATTGCTGGCCTTGTGCCAAAAAAGTAGAGACAATTATTACATTTCATACGAAACGACAATTATTCAAAAGCAACAGATACATTTATTCAACAACAAGTGATAAATCTTTTTAAAAACCTCTTTTCTAAACGCATACAAACACACACTCACTTCAACAACAACAACAACAATCTGCCTTTTATAGATAATGATAAACAAAAATATCCTCTATGAGGTCACTAAACCTGCTAGAAACACCAGATAACTCTCCTCCATACCACACCCCTCCCTAATGTCTTAAATTTAGAAAACATATCTTCCATGAGGTCACTAAACCTGCTAGAAACAGCAGCTAACTCTCCCCCATATCACACCACTCCCTACTGTCTTAAATTTAGAAAACACATATCCTCTATGAGTCACTAAACCTGCTAGAAACAACAGCTAACTCTCCCTCATATCACAACTCTCCCTACTGTCTTAAATTAGAAAACACACAGACAACCATGCAGAACAACTCCATCGCAGCTCTGTTGTTCGGCTGGCATCGTCTACGCGCGTGTTGCGCAAGTACTGTGAAACGATAAATGTCAACACTTTTTTGCACAGAGATAATATCAATAGGCGAAACTATAATTGTCACTGCTGGCGCAGCTCCTGCTTCCAGGTCTGCAATTCATTCACCCAGTGCCTGGCAGACAAAAAAGTAGTGCCATAAAATGGGTGGTGCAACCTAACTTTGGTAACTTAATGACCCGGAGCAACGCCGGGCTTTAATGCTAGTATATATATATATATATATATATATATATATATATATATATATATATATATATATATATATATATATATATATATACATATATATATAACCAGGGAATGTAACATGAAGTTACTGTAGGTTCACCCAGGTGAGCACTTGATGTTTAAATTCAAGTCAATCATATATATATATATATATATATATATATATATATATAGAGACATGTTTTAAGTGTTAAGTATTTCCGTGGTAAAGGTAAAAATTAAAAGAGTAATATATATATAGATATAAAACATACATAAATACGCATGTGTACAGAGATGGAAAAGTGGCAACCAGACAAATATATAAACAAAATATTACAATTAATGAAAACACACGCCCCATATCACACTAACTATTAATGTCTATTGAAAATTGAATTAGGAACATAATCGAAACAGTTGGGAGTTCTGCAGCCCTTATTTGAAGTCTTGTATGATAGCGCCTCAGTGTCAGAACGAGGAAATTAAACATTTAAGAAAGTAATATACTGCTTTTCTACGGTAGTGCGTATATTCAAAGACAGACACATACATCAGCAGACACATCAGACAGACACACACATCCGCATATTGAATTATGCGCAGACACTTATAGAAAGGGACTAAAATAACGACGCGAATAAACAAACAATTAAAGAAAGATTGGGAAAATGAATGCTCGACATTTCAAAGAACGGAGGGTAATAATCCTCGTAGCGAAAAGTTGGAATAAAATATGTAAATCCGTACAAACATACTATCGATACTTTCAGAAACATTCTTGCTAATCGATTAATATCGTTGTATTCTGTTTATATTAGGATCCGGCGTGAGCTTAATGTTTTCGTCACACGATATTAGCAGTTTCATAGCTTCTCGAAATGGTATTATATGGAATGGTCTGCTATATTATCAGGAATTCCAAGTAACAAATATAGAATTATGAAACAATTATTGCTGATGTTTATTCGGTATTCGGCAACGGATTCACAATTGATACTAGTCAGGCTATATATATATATGCAGAGAGTAATAAAGAGAGAAAGATAGAGAGAGAGAAGAGAAAGAGGGATATATATATATATAAATAAATATATATATATATATAGAGAGAGAGAAAATTATGTATATATACACACACACACATACACACACACACACACACATATATATATATATATATATATATTTATATATATATATATATATATATATATATATATATATATATATATATATATATATATATATATATATATCCGTGTAAATATATGCTGAATATTATATGGCAATTATTCATTGATAAACACATCTATCCTTCAGCAATCTAAGAATACCTCCTTTTTTGTCTGCAAATGTTTGGTTATGTGCAGTATCTCAAGAGGGTCGGCTTTAATGGATTAAGTTCCTATTAGATATGTTTCATATATTATTAATATCATGTGTTATACCAATATTATTTTTACAATACATTGAATCTAAAATATATTTGCATATCAATTTCTCCCTGTATATTATAATCTATGTAGTCTTGTGGAATGTATAGAATGCACTCACTTCTACACACACACACACTAAATTAAATCGCAACTCACAGGCTCATTAGACCGGTGCTTAATCCGGTTTCCTTGGCGGTTACTAACTAATAGCTGAAGACACTCCCTGGGACAGAATGCCAGTCCATCACGAGATAAAACCATTACCTACTGCTGGTACTCATTTTCAACTGAGTATGCTAGAACAACGCAAAATGAAAAGTTTTGATCAATAACACAACATACAACCCGCTCGAAATATCGAAACCATGACATTATGTTACATCAGGGTAACCACGGGGCCACGGACTTTCCCATCCACTGCCCTTACACACACACACGCACCGACACACGCACCCACCCACACCCATACCCACAAACATATAAATACATAACGAAGGAAATGTGGTAAGAAACCAGGTGGACCATAACACACCAGAGTACTTGATACTTAGGGTAGTAGAGTGGGTAATAGGAAAAGAGTCAGGACCGTTTCGACAGCTAGATGTGAACGTTCAGATCTAGCTGTCGAAACGGCCGGAGCACAGCCGTCGGGGTCCTGACTCTTTTCCTATATATATATATATATATATATATTACTTCAAAATATTAATAAATGTAGACATTCATGTGATCAAATATATTTTATTATACATATTTCAGAGGTACTGAGCTATTTCAACAGTACGTCCACATCAGATAAAATAAGTTGATGCCTGACATACCTTGACTATGTTGATGGTTATAATTTAGTCATGGCAGTGATTAGTTATGACAAAACTCAATATTTATATACCTTAAGTTGAAACATGAAAAGTTACATATAATACAGAGGGTGCGTATGAGATTGTGTATAAAGATATATAAATAATTAATAATATATAATACATAAACTTATATAACTGTTAAAAATTGAAATAATTATAATATATTCATACCTCATTATTGTAGATAGTGGAAGTGATAGATCGAGATAGCAAATCACGAGGAAAGAGAGAAAAAGACGGAAATTTGATCGTAGGAATAAGAGAAGGGAGAAATGATCAAATGATAGAGAGGAAAATAAGTTAAATCGTATAAAAAAAGGGAGGAAGATATGCATTATAATATATAAATAGCGTATAATTATATAGGGGGGGGGGGATATTTAGGCACATAATGCGTGACCGTTTATTTTCAAATCTTAAGTTAATTAGAAATAGTCAATTAATCAAATGACATAAGATTTTAGACTATAACATGTTAAAGGATTTATATTATTGTATTATATCAGAGTTCAAGCAAATGTAACGTCGAAGAGATAAATTTATGTTTATCACAACTCCAAAAGTAATCACAAGTATATTTATAAATGTATTTAATAAGATATTATTAAACCAGATTTATCTAGATATACACATTTCTTTAATTTATATATATACTATACATTTTAAGGTTCAAGAGGATATTAGTCACTTATATATAGTATAATTACTGTTAAGACTGTTGTAAATTTGATTCAACTAGATTTTACTGTATTTAAAATTTTACATCAATTTAAGTACAAAAAAAATTATCAACTTGAATCTAAGGAGACTTTTATACTATAATAATAGCTCGTACCTCTGAAATATGTATAATAAAATATATTTGATCACATGAATGTCTATATCTATTAATATCTGGAAGAAATATTAATAATTCCAGAAAACCCCAACTGTCGAGTGCTTCTAATCTATTGTGAAACTTTATTCATTGATGAATTCATTGAACCTTGTTAAACTTTTAATTATATATATATATATATATATCACGATAAATTAACGGAGGCATAGGCCGTCGTTATTCCCTGTAAATAATGTGCTCAAAGGAGAAGAGATTATATAGTTATAAAGGTATTTATTTACGCTTTAATTTATATTTTTAATTATCGTGTTTATAGTCTGCCTTTCATAGGTTATAGATTCCATACACTGGTGGTTTTTTCCCTGTATTATTGATAACGCACTATATATCTCTCTCTGGTGTGTTACATTCTCAACATATTGTATATATATATATCACATAAGAAACAGAGAATCTTTGTTGCAACGAATAAAATTTATTAGACATATTACAATCGTTTCTCTGGGGACCAGCTCGAGGGACGATCGATGTAATGATCGAACCTGGCCCTGAAATCGCAAGGTCGTCAGATACGTCTCGATTCTACCTAAAATCGAGACGTATCTGACGACCTTGCGATTTCAGAGTCAGATTCGATCATTACGTACGAGAGAAACAGTTGTAATCGCGTAGAAGACTTTTCTATGCAAATTAAATGATTATCTCCTTCTTAATATAGTGTGTACCTTATGTAACTCTTTAGTCTTTGGAAAACCACAAATCGAACATGTTTTGAAGATTCAATTGGGGCGGTGTGTCCACTTTTTAGGGAAGGATGATATACACGTTTATATCCTTGATTATCCAGAACTATAGACTCTTTCATAATGTCAATCAAAGAATCAAAACAAAATCTTTTATATATAGCAGAGCACATTCACTGTTTGGTTGGTTTTCGCTTCTGTATCTTTTATATCAGTTAATTTATTCGGTCCTCAATGTTTACCATTGTCTGACCAACGGTCAAAAATACAGATATAATATAGACAAAAGAACATATATATAGTCTAACAAAGTTCTTTCGTCAGTGGTGTTATTATGTTTCCTCCTGTTGTATTGTATGTCTACGCCTACATCAGGAGGAACATAATAGCACCACTGACGACGTTGCAGATGTGCAACGAAAGAACTTTGTTAGACTATATATATGTGCGTGTGTCTATATTATATCTGTATTTTTGACCGTTGGTCAGGCAATGGTAAACATTGAGGACAGAATAAATTAACTGATATATTTTTATATATATATATATACATATATATATATATATATATATATATATATATATATATATATATATATATATATATATATATATATAAAGTAATAAAAATAAATTTGAAGACTAAAATCTAAAGAGGGCTCGATAAGGATAAATATATATCAAATATATAAGAACCGTAGAGCAAAAATTTATAAAAAAAAAAGATTTAAGTTTAAGCAAAGAATCGCTGCTTTCACCTTTAACGAAGATCCTGTTAAGGGTGAAACAGCGATTATTTGTTTAAACTTTAATCTGTTATTCTAATATATATATATACATATGAAAACAGGAAGAAAAAGACGATTATTAAGAAGAAAAATATATTTGTTTCCTTTTATCTTTTTATCTTTTTTCTGCGTTAGAACATGTTTAAAACAAAATATTTTACATCGTGTGAAGTCTTAAGGTATTAGTTAATTTATTTATTAACTAGCAGTAAAGCCCGGCGTTGCTCGGGGTCGCTCAGTAGCTGTGTTAAAGTTACAATGTTAAGTTTCTTTTTTGGCTTAAAGTCTGTCTGCACGACTGTCTGTCTGCACGCCTAACGAAATTTACAGATACATATATTTTAAATAAACTTATATAATTTTTGCTTTTTTTTACGAAATATTTGCTTGTTTTACGTAGTCTTTAAAGAGACTTGTTTTCAAGTAAAAATATTGTTTTAAAAGGCTTTTAAATGGAAATGAAGCAAAACGGAAGCTTAGTGTTCGGAAGAACGTAAGACGCTCAATGTAAACAGAACAAAGGGAAATAACTCGTCACTACGCTCAAAAATCGATACATTAGATTCGATTTCGTCACATAGGCTGGGTCAATTTGAAATATTTTTTTCGGATGTCTTCGCTAGGGCTCAATGTACAAGTATAGCAATTTCGGTGCAATTCCGTCAGAGATTCTAAGAGGAGATGTGTGCCAAAAATCGATAGACAGACAGACAACCACAGCTTTATATATATAGATTAACAATGGCATTTATTTATTTATTTATTTATATATTTAATAATTGTCTACTACAGGTTTCAGCATTTTATGCATTATGAAAGGGAGGGAGGGGGGTAATTTGTATTGGTATCAAATGTTGGAGAGAAAATAATGTGATGTTGAACATGTTAAAGAAATGGAAAGAAAGAATAATATTATTTACAAACAAGGTTTTTGAAGTAAAAAGAAAAAAAGAAAAAAAGGGGTGGTGTTAAAAATAAGTTAATGGGAAAGAAAGAATAATATTATTTACACGCATAGTTCTTGAGGATAAGCAGTTCAAAATGTGTTATTATGGCAAGAGCGCTTGGCTGGTCCATAATGGAGGCAAATGGTAATCTGGGGTTTGATATGATTTCCCTTTTTAGAGAGTTAATATGCAGGGGGGGGGGGTAATTCAGGTAGGGAGAGAGAAATGAGAGGGAGTAATTCATTTATATAAGAAAAGCGATTAGGTAGGGTGTTAGGGAGGTAACACTTTAGAGAACGTAGGAATTGTTCGTTCCAGTTTTAGTTTAGTCCGAAGTTTAGTCCATTAAGTAGAGGTTGGAATTTATTAATGAAGTACGTTTCCTTATTGGTACGATGGATGAAAGAAGCGTTGTCTATGAATTTGTAAATGGGGAAAATTTTAAAGTTTGGATGTTGGTTAGGTGTACAATTGGCTATATCTTCACTAAAAGCAATCTTTCTGTATTCCTGTATTTTGATTTGTGATCTATGGACGGGCATACGTTGTCGCAGGCTGGTTTTTGTCTGTCCTATGTAGTGCTCTCGACAACCTGAGCAGGTCAAAACATAGGTTAGATTTTCAGATGCACATGTAAAGTTGTATTTAACTGTGAAATGCTGAATGTTGAACCTTCTATTAGATTTATGCATATACCACAGTTGGGCTGTCCGCATTATTTTTACTGTAGGGTTCATTGTGAGGGTTGGTTGGATTTTGGCTTGTGTGAGGATTTATTATGGATTTATGTTGTCTTTTGCTCTTTATGATGTTGTGTGTTTGGAGGATTTTGTTCATTCTTGGGTTCTCTTTTTAGTAAAGGAATGTACTGGAGGATGGTGTCGAATGCTTCATTGTTGAGGGGGTTGTGTGTGGAGATCTATGGTAGAGTTTTCTGTTGCGGTTCATTCCTGGGTTTGGGGTGTCTGAGTTCCTGGATGGTGAATGTTATGGCAAGTTTGAATCCATTGTTGATTAGGGATTGTGAGTAGTTTCTGCTGAGAAGTGTTCTTTAATTCTTCTAGTCCTGTGTAGCATGTGTATTCATCTGAAACTATTGTGCAGATCCTTTTGGCTAGATTCTAAGGATTTGCCATTTTGTTATGGCGAGGGTGGCACGATTTAAATGGAATATACTGTTTGGAGTCTGTATATGTCTGTTTCTATTTTGTTGTTTGTTTTCTTGATGAGGATATCGAGGAAAGGGAGTTCTTGACGGCTGTAATCCATTGTGAATTGTAAGTTAGTTTTGAGTCCATTCAGAAGGGTTTTTAACTCAATTAGTCTTTCTATACTTTCATGCCAGAGGATGAAGCCGTCATCCAGATATCTCTTCCAGTTTTTTTCTGTGTAGGTAGAAGTGGTTGCCGTATTTTTCTAGAACTTTGCGGTAGAGAGTGGTTTCCAAATATTCCATGACAAGGTTGGCGTATGAGGGGGCTACTTTCGTGCCCATGGCAGTCCCAGATTTCTGTCTGTAGTATTTGGTATCGAATTCGAAGAAGTTGTTTTCCAAGATGAATGTGAGTCCCTCTAACACACATTCTTTAGAGATGCACTGTGGAAGTTCACTATATATATATATATATATATATATATATATGTGTGTGTGTGTGTGTGTGTGTGTGTGTGTGTGTATAATTATACATATAAATAAAATAGCATTTATTAATGTGTGGTAAAATCTAAACCTGGGATATATAAATATGTGGGTTCTACTTCGAATATTTTCAAGAAAATATGGTATGTCTACACCCACACATTAAAAAAAACCAGTTTAGCTAGATTAACGGCCTTGGCGAAAAGGATTTTGGGATCTGAAACGCGCTAATATTGAATACACACAACAATGATCCGTACTAAAATGTGCACGTCCATACCGAAATGAAAGACATCTCTGTGAACTAAGTTTTGCAGAGGTAATTTAAATAGCGACCGGAAAGAACCTTCTAAATTCCCGGCACGATAGGATATTTATTTGCAAACACAAGGTTCTAAAAACCTTCGCTAAATACAAATGGAACTAGAACAAGATTCGATCCCTATTACCTAGGTTTTACTATATCCTATTTGGTATAATTTCTGTTGCATTAGTACTTTTCACACCCAATGAATTCAGTAATATTGAAAACAATCCCATTTTCTTAAATCCTTTCCTCCCTACCCACTCTAGCCTACTTTTATCTCTATCTCATCCCTCTCCTTATACCTTCTCCACCCCATGTATGGTAAACATCAAAACTTCACCTATAACAATGGTCAGAGAATACTTGTTCCACATCGTGCAGCACACCGAATGATAGTGTGAAACTCATTACCCCCACTCCCTCCCCTCTCTACTATCACACTAAATGACTATATTTCATTCTGTTTTTAACTTATTTACATTTTCTGAAACGAAAACCTCATTACTGAAATATACAGTATAATGAATAGTTGAATTCTACTACTATAGGCTATCTTATGATGTGTAATAAATAATCAAGTATTCCATATGATTGAACAATATTCTAGTCAGCATATTTAGATAATTTATAATTTATACAGAGACATATGACAAAGCAAATAAATTCATACTCTCATCACGTTGACCTTATATTTTTCTTGGTGAAATACTTGCTTATATATATATATATATATATATATATATATATATATATATATATATATATATATATATATATATATATATATATATATATATATATATATATATGTTCGGCCCTTGAAAAAATTGATCCCACTTCATTTACTCTCATCTCGGGAACAATTTTGAATAGCGCCAGTTTGTAATTTAAGTTCCAGAATTTTATATTCTTCGAATGTAAAGAACCTTCTGACGAGAATCTTTCTTTGCAACGAAGGCCGTATGGACTCCGTTTATTTTTGAGATTCGAAACCGATTCGGTAAAGGTAACTATAGTAGGCAATGTTAATTTTTTAAAATTTATTTTGAAACTTTTTCCTTATTTGCTAAACCTTGTTTATATATATTCTGGATCGTTAATTTATTAACCTGCCATTGAACCATATTGGCATTTGGTTGGACAATACATGTGTCCCTTAGCGCCTGTGCGTGTAGGAACACATATTCTATTATTACCCTTCTCCTCTATGTTGAGAAAAAAATTTGGTCGTTCTGACTGCTGCTAGTTATAGCGGTAGCCGACTGACCTGCCTGCCTCTGCCTCTATCTTTACACTCGACCCTTGAAAAAATTGATTCCACTTCATTTACTCTCATCTTGGGAACAATTTTGAATAGCCCCAGTTTGTAATTTAAGTTCGAGAATTTTATATTCTTCGAACGTAAAGAACTTTCTGACGAGAATCTATCTTTGCAACGAAGGCCGTATGGACTCTGTTTATTTTGAGATTCGAAACCGATTCGGTAAAGGTAACTATAGTAGGTAATGTTAATTTTTTAAAATTTATTTTGAAACTTTTTCCTTATTTGCTAAACCTTGTTTATATATATATATATATATATATATATATATATATATATATATATATATATATATATATATATATATATATATATATATATATATATATGAATATAAATATATATATATATATGTTTACATATATATATATATATATATATATATATATATAAATATATATATAAATATATATATATATGTTTTTGTGTGTGTATATGTGTGTGTGTCTGTGTATATGTGTGTATCTTGTCTGAGTCTGCGTGTCTGTGTGTGTGTGTGCATTGTTTAGATTCGATAAACTAGATTGCAATCATGTTTGTCTTGATCGCAACTGATCTCGCTTCCTCTATATATTCAATACTTTTATACCAATGCACATTTATGTGATTCTATATGTCTTTATATCTATATATGCATCATGTATTTTATGAGTATACGTTCACATTCTAAAGGTATTTAGACCTCACCGATCAGAAATCATGATCAATTGTCTAAGACAATTAGTCTACCATACGAGATACTCAATTTATGTTTCTCACAAGTTTAGATTTTGAATAAACGTGGGAACCTCCATAAGGAAATGGGTATCAAATAGACGCAAAAACAGAGTATTATCAAAAAGATGATTATATCTGACCTTATTATGTCAGATATCAAAAACATGCTCTACCAGAGCTGATTTGGGATTACACAACTAAATAAAATATTACTAGAATATTAGTGCCAAATCAGTATGTGCGTATTTGTTAGTTAAATATATATTTTCAGAATTATTCTTAAAATATTTTATCGAAAATTGTATACAGAAAGTTCACTGACCTTTCTCTGACACCGTAGAAACCGGAACACCTTTTTCATGAGCCATAAACCCCAGAATAGAGAATACAACGCAACCACAAAATATGCTTGTTGCGCCATTAATCACTGTTAGGATAATAGAGTCTCTTAAGCAATTATTTTTGAACTTGTTAAAACTTGATAGCGTTATTAATCCACCAGTACCTGTGCTTAAAGAGAAAAGTATTTGTGTTGCTGCGTCACCCCATACCTAAAAAGAAATATAACAAACATTAGAGGATAATGGAGAAGTTAAATGCACATTAAAAACCTAATAATGGACGTAAAAATATAATTGATATCAAAATAGTATAGAGGAAAATATGCATTTGAATTTGAGAAAATATGAAAGAGCAATGAAATAAAAATATCACTTTAAAGCAAAATGAAAATAAATATGTTTTTATGAAAATTCAGAAATAATAGTTAATTGGTTCATTGCTCTGAAATATGGGGAGAGAGATTGGAGCATATAGAATCGGAAGAGTGCTGTTTAGCGATACAAGTGATTTTGTTCCTGTTTAGTTATAAGTTGACCCTGATGGGACAAACCTATGTTTAAGGTTATTCATATCATGACAATCTGGCAAAGATTTGTGGCAAAAAAATGTACATGGTTTTTTAGATGTTTGCCTGCAACCAAGAAGCTCATAAAATAGTATGCCATTGTTAGTAAGGAATAATTACTGTGTTGTAGGTTTGTGTGACCCTTCAGGGACGATTATTGTTATAATATTTCCAATATGAATTTAGTATTGATATATAACATTATATTTGAACTATTATGTTTATAATTTCAGCATTTTATGATTATTCATGTTCTCACGTCTTCAATCTGAAATAATTGCTACATCGGATTGTTATAGATAAAGGAAGCATAACTAATAATCCTTAAACCACAAGTTTGTAGTTTCGAATAGATATTACGTTATGCTTGTTGCTGAATCGCTTCTTCTTGAAGTTTCAAATGTACGGGAATCTGGAAAAGGGAGGTGGATTTCATACGTGTCTCAGCCTGAACGTATCAATGTGTTGAGTAATACTGGTCTTGAACGTATTCTCTTCCAGTTCAATATTGTCATCCGAATTTCCATCTTCATAATATATCTTGGCTCGTTATGCTAGTGCAATAATCATGCACTAGTGATTGAGTTGTTCACATAATAAAGCATTGTTGATTTAAAACGTGAGCATGCTATAACCCGTGCAATTTCTGAAAGCCTGTGTTATATTGATTTGACTTCGCCTGAGATAGCTAGATATATTTCGCTTAATATAACGTTGAGAACGTTGACATACGTTCTATACGGTATGGTAATGTGAAAAGAAGGTAGTTTACTTTTCAATCTAGCTTAACCCACATTGTATTCAATTGTCAAACTTATAAGTTCATACATATTCACGCAGTCGTAGTTTTATTGGGGAAATAATTTTAGTTGAGTCAGATAAGCATTTTTGTTAACGTACAATTACGTAGAATGTATTTTTATATTTAGGAAATTAACTGCCGAATTTATGTAGTTTCTAGCATGGACGATGTTATCAATTGACAGCTAATTATGCATTTGCTGCCAACTTGAATATGTGTTATGATAACATCAACAATATCAACTTTTCAAACAACATCAATGATAAGCATATTGAAAGTAGTATAAAGACAAACCAACATCATTATCGGAATTCTCATAAAAAGGGAAATATGATATATCGACCAAAATGCATAAATCCACATACATACATACACAAATATATGTACACACACACAAACACAAACAGACAGACATGTATATAAATATATATATGTATATTATATGTATATATGTGTGTGTGTGTGTGTGTGTGTGTATGTGTGTGTGTGTGTGTGTGTGTGTGTGAATGTATATATGTATATATATATATATATATACATATATATATATATGCGTGTGTGTGTGTATGTGTAAGTGTGTGAGTGTTTGTGTGTGTGTATGTATGTCTGTGAGTGTGTATGTATATCTATATGTATCAACTTCAGAGACCAACACGAGATATTACCCTGATATAAATGGAGCGAAATCGAATGATATAACCAAAAATTGTGGGAGAATGAAAATTAAATCAAAGTATATAACCGATGTTGTAGCAGTATCGAAAGTCTGAAACCAAAAATATATAACAAATACAGAATGCTGTCTATCAGGTAGAACATATAATTCAAGTTATTCCGCATCCTAATAATAAGAAACACGCAAGAAAACACATTCAGCTATAATAACCACGTAGTGCATATTTCATAACATACCGAAGACTTTTGTAGTCTTCAGTATGCTTGGTAGCCGGCATGACAAAATATATTTTATTCCATAATTCATGAAAATACAAATTATAAACTATCATATGAGGCAATTTGATAATCATATGCGAATGCTATCGCTTATAGAACACCCACCCATAGACACACATACAAGCACACACACACACTCACACATCCACATACACACATATATATATATATATGTATTCATGCATAGATATGGTACGCACACACAAACTCACACACACACACATATATATATATATATATATATATCTAGTAATAATTGTTTCTACTTTTGGCACAAGGCCAGCAATTATCTCAGTGTATTACTGGTACTTTATTTGATCGACCCCGTAAGGATGAAAGGCAAAGTTAACCTCGGCGGGATTAGAACTCAGTCCGTAAAGGGACGTAACTGTGCTGCCAGATACTGCCAATTCACCGCCCTTTATATATATAGTAATAATAATAAATTTGAAGACTATAATCCAAAGAGGGCTCTATAAGGATAAATATATATCAAATATATAAGAACCGTAGACAAATAGATCCCGTTAAGTGTGAAATCAGCGATTCTTTGCTTAAACCTTAATCTGTTATTTTAATATATATATATATATATATATATATATATTAGTTTTGCGAGTTTTTTTATATGAAATCGTGTGTCGAAACAAATATTGTTATACTTGGGGAGGGTCATATTTGTGTAATATTGCCAGAATTAATAACAGAACACACTCACTGTTTGGTTGGTTTTCGCTTCTCGCTGTCTTTTATATCGGTAATCTAACTTACTCGGTCCTCAATGTTGCCATTGACTGACCGACGGTCAAAAAATAATACAGATACAATATAGACACAAACACATATATATAGTTTATCATAAATCTTTCGTTGCATATCTGCAACATCGTCAGTGGTGTTATATTTTCCTCCTGTTGTGTTGTATGTCTACGCCATTTTTATTCAGTCTGTCTATATATTTATCTATTTATTTGCTTGTTTGTTTATTTTATTTTGTTTTCTTTGCGCATGCGTTTGCGTGTGTCTATAGTGTTATGTTTGTTGTGTGATGGGTGACTAGTGTTTTTTTATGTGCTTGTTGTTATTGTGCTTGTGTATGCATTTATTTATTTATTTATCTTATTTTATTTACTTATTTATACTTCTCTTAGGTCAGTGTTGTTTGTTTGGGTGTTGTTGTTATTCCATTCATTCTTTCTGTTTAGCTTTGGTCTTCTAATTTCTATTTCACTGGCCTCACTGATTTGCCTATCTGCTGGGTCATTTCTATGTTTAGATATTATTCTAATTTCTATGTTGTCTATGTTACCGTCATGTTGTTGTCTAGCGTGTTCGTATAGTACTGACCCGTTTTTTCGTCCTTTTAGTTCCCCCCAGTGTTGGTCTATCCTTTCACCTATGCTACGAGCTGTCTCACCTATGTATGTTGTTGTCATGTTTCTGCAAGTACCCTCTGTACATCTTATGCTATAGACTACGTTTCTAGTTTTACAGTTTATCCGGCGGTTCACCTTACATATGATACATTTCCTATTGGTACAGTGGGTTTTCTTATATATATATATATATATATATATATATATATATATATATATATATATATATATATATATATATATATATATATATATATATGTATGTATGTATGCATGTATATAAAATATAACAGGGATGAATAAATTACATCCATAACGTTTCTTGATGCAACTTGAATGCCCGAATTAGATAAAGAAATAGTATTTTGCAAACATATTCTGATTTGCTAAGTGCTATCCATAATTTAAAATACAATCTTTCAACCTATTTCCCATGTCATGTTATTCAATTAAAAATGTCGGCAAAATAATTCACAATATTGTACAAATATTATATTTCACTCTAATTCCGGAAAATACGAAGGAGCGGGTGTATGTTTCACCGTTGAAGACAATAATATCGAGACGTCACACATTTAGTTTACGAAATTGGTGTAAAAATGGAAAATATGCAAAATGTATTTCCTGTTTTCTTTTGCTTCAAGCAGATCTATTACTGTTTTTCCTTTACCTTTAAATCGTATTATATATGCACCCAAATCTTTACTCCGAAAAGTTCAGTGAAGACATAGCTGTTGGGATAAATATTTCCATTCGCAAAAATAGAGCTTCGGGCTTCTGCCACAATGCGTAGAATCTTAAACAATTGTCTTCCACTAAAGAATCGCATCTCTCTTCCTCTCTCTCTGCAAGTGTGCGTGAGTGAGTAAATTGCCGATGTTCGAAATTCATATTTAGCATATCATGCTACAGAAAGTGTATGGAATTTGCTGGGTTGGCCATTCACATTGTATCCAAAAAACAATAGAGCTCTAAAAGAATAATATCTAACGATGAAGCCCAACTGAACACGGTGCTTGTGCAATTATAGTACATATGCGTTATGCATTACGCAACAGATATAGTAAGGTACGACAGAAAAGCTGTGCGATCCAGGTAAAACATTTTCCAAAGATATTTGTCCTTTTATATCTCCCGTCTAATTATAGATGGTGACTATGCTCTCGGTAGAAAGACCTTTCAAAACCAAATTAGTAATTGTGACTCTGATGCAAACATTTCCGTTTATCACTCTGGCTTTTCGGGTCATTCTGGATGTATCTGTTACACACACACACACATACCTCCCCCCCGTCATACACACACACACACACACACACACACACACACATATATATATATATATATATATATATATATATATATATATATATATATATATATATATACTACATATATATATATATGGATATTAAAATAACAGATTAATGTTTAAGCAAAGAATGGCTGCTTTCACCCTTAACGGGATTTTCTGAAACTAAAAAGAATTAATCTGTGAACGCAGAAGTAAATATTTCGAAAAACGTTGTATAGGGAGACGATACTTTGGTTCGTGAATGCGTTCCCTGGCAATGAACGGAAAACACCGAAGATAATACGTCAGCATGAGAACAATATTTTCTCTAGGGTTCTTATATATTTGATATATATTTATCCTTATCGAGCCCTCTTTGGATTTTAGTCTGCACATTTATTATTACTACTAATTATATATATATATATATATATATATATATATATATATATATATATATATATATATATATATATATATATATATATATATATATATATAATTATTGAGAGGGAGTGGGGTATATTTGCACTGAATTAATTAAAAGTTAGTTAGGAGCGAAGTCAATGCAGACAAGCAGCCTGACAGACAGATATTATAGGCGTGCTACGTTATAGTTATGTTTCTAATGTAGACAGCCAGACATATAGAGACATATTACAAGGGCGCGACGTAATAGCTATGTATCTATCTAAAAAGACGGACTAAGAAAGAGAGAGGAATGTCGTATAGCCGGAAGCATTGACATTTGAAAATTTTAAAAAATTGTATATAAACGATAAAATATCTTTAATTTTTAACGAAATTTAGAAGAGAAAAATACCCTCACTCTCTCGGAAAAAAGTTACATCTATGGTGCAAATTTAATGCGTTCTGGTCCAGTCGTTTGGCTGTAATTGTAGGAATCGGGTCGACTGCCCTCTATCCTGTAAATACCTCTCCAATAACATTGGCTACAAATGTAAGGTCGAAAAATCCATGTCCCGTTGGGCCTACACAGGGTTAACCGCCAATATATTCAAGCAGCGTCTGTACATGCAGACCCATTCTTTTCTTAACCCTTTAAGAAGGAATATGACGCACATTCAGTTAATATCTAAAGTCTAATAGACAACCACTCCCAATATAGGTTACACTGGGAGATCCTAGCTAAGGCTAGATCGTATAACGGAAATAAAAGACCATGCGATATTTGCGCCGCTGAAGCCCTGGAAATACTCTACGCCAATGACCACATCTTAAACAAAAAATCTGAGGTAGTTTCGGCTTGTAAACAAATTGCATAACACTTTCATGTATTACAGCCCCTCATTATGCCCTAACGGATAGTACAAACAATACGCGGATAATTTACGTCTTGATGTGGTGGCTAAGTATATTTTATGTTTATACCATTGCATATTTGTATAGGTAAGTATAACTTACACGTATGTTTTGTGGAGGTACGTATACTTTCTCGTACGTATATTTGCTTGTAGTGTTATAGGTGTATACATTATATTATATATACTGGTACATCTGTATAGGGTTATGTGTATAAGTGTATTTTGTGTTTGTGTGTGTATGCGTGTTTGCACGTATGTAAGGTGTGTATATGTATACTCTCTATTTTGGTTGACGTACGTTTAGTGAACATATATGTATTTAGCTATATGTATGTGTGTGCGTGCGTTATTTATGTGTCATCATCATCATCATCAGCGTTTTACGTCCGTTCTTCCACGCTAGCATGGGTTAGACGGGTTGTCCTGTTGTGGGCAGTGTCCGGTCGGCTGATCATGCCTTGCACACACGGGAACTGATTATGGCTTGATTTCTACAGCCGGATGCCCTTCCTAACGCCAACCGCATTTACAGTGAGTGCTGGGTGCTTTTTTTCCATGGCGCCTACACGTCCACTTTACAGTGTGGGCTGGGTGCTTTTTTGCGTGGCACCTCCACGACCAATTTGCAGTGGGAAGGTGTGGGTGCTTATTGTCTATATGCTTCAGCTTCGGCTAGTACCCGTGGGGGTGGGGTCTTCTGCATTATTGCGGTCGTGTGCCATCGCCTTTGAGAGGTGTAATTGGGTAAGGTCGGCTTTTATCACCTCATCCCAGGTCTTATTGGGTCTCCCCACTCCGCGGTTTCCATCGACTTCTAGTGCTCTGCACTTTTTTATGAAGCTATCATCATTCATACGCATGACATGCCCATACCAACGCAACAGCCTCTCCTGCACACACCATTTGATTCCTCTTATGCTCAGTCTCTCTCTCAATTCATTTATACTTTGCCGTTCGCGTATTATTTATAAACATTTATATATATATGTAACACACATATATATATATTTTTTTTCATTATTATTAATTTTTTTATATATATATTTCTTTTATTTTATGTGTATTTGGCGTATACTTTCGTATGTGTGCGGGTATAGGTGTCGGGTGGTTTTATGTATGTGTACGCGTGTTTATGTGTAGGTGCTTGTATATGCATGCATGGCGGGTGTTCTGCGTATGCACGTATATGTACGTATATGGATGAATGTATGTATATATTTAATTATTGTTGATTTCAATAACCTCTGTCATTTTCGTTCTACTAATTTATTTACATTATTCTTAACTCTGAAGCCGAGAATCATTCGGTTTCCTAAATAGAATATTAGTCTGCGACTTCATTTATACCATAAACGTGGTTTTGTCTCTGTGTGTACTTGTTCTCAACTCTCCATAAAATGACGTATTATCTTCGCTTTTTTCCGTTCATTGCAAGGGAACGTATTCACGAACCAATGTATCGTCTTCCTGTTTTCCTTCGATAGCAACGTTTTTCAAAATATTTACTTCTGCGTTCACATATTGATTTTTTTAGTTTAAGAAGATCCCGTTAAGGTTGAAAGCAGCGATTCTTTGCTTAAATTTTAATCTGTTATGTTAATAACTATTTGCTCTATGGTTCTTATATTTATGTATATTTATCCCTATCGAGCCCTCTTTGGATTTGAGTCTTCACATTTATTATTATTACTATATATATATATATATATATATATATATATATATATATATATGGTATATATATATATATATATATATATATATATATATATATATATATATATATATATATATATCAACCAAGCAGTGAGTGTGTTCTGTTATTAATTATGGCAATATTACACAAATATGACCCTCCCCAAGTATAATATATATATATATATATATATATATATTTACTTTGTTCTTAACTCTGTAGCGGAGATTCATTTGGTCTCCTAGTTAGAATTTTAGTCTACAACTTCTGCTATACCATTTACGCGGTTTTCTCTTGGCGTGCTATTGTTCTCCACGCTTCACATATGACGTATTATCTTCGTTTTTTCGTTCATTGCAAGAGAACGTCTCTATGCACCACCTAAGAGAACATTAGTCTACGACCTCTTTTATACCATAAACTTGGTTCTGTCTTGGCGCGTAATTGTTTTTCACCGCTCCTATTAATGACGTATTATTCATTTTTTCCCGTTCTTTGCCAGCGAATGTTTCCACGAACCAAAGTATCGTCTTCCTGTCTTCCTCCGGTTGCAACGTTTTCTGAAATATCCAGTTCTGCGTTTACAGATTGACGTTGGTAGTTTCAGTATTTCCCGTTGAAGGTGAAAGCAGCGATTCTTTGCTTAAACTTTAATCTGTTATTTTAATAAATATTTGCTCTACGGTTCTTATATATTTGATATATATTTATCCTTATCGAGCCCTCTTTGGATTTTAGTCTTCAAATTGATTATTATTACTATATATATATATATATATATATATATATATATATATATATATATATATATATTGGAATAAATGCTCTGAAATAGCGATATATATGTGAATATAGACATAGAATATTCGAAAATATTCTGTATGTTTATAATAAACATTTTGAAGCCCTAATCGCTATAGAATAGAATACGTCACGTATTACAATTAGATTCTCGATAAAAGCAAGGGAAGTAATCTACGCGTTTCATTCTTGTTAGAAATCATCAGGACTACATA
>OZ024740.1:66885930-66905930 GCA_964016885.1 Eledone cirrhosa | reverse complement strand
AGTAGAAACAGTTAATATAGAGTGTAGATTTCATCAGTATCTTTTTACATTATAGAAAACTCCGAACCAGTTTGTTTCAGATTCCACACAGATCTTCATGTTATGCCTCTTGTCTGGATGTTCAAAGGTGGTATCGTAGTTAAAGAAACGGTTTTTGAAACAGCTGTCTCACATACCTACATATATCCAGGTTTCTGTTTAGTCGTTTTGCTTGGAGGTGGTCAATTCTGTTACATATATTACCACTAGAGTTATGTAATTTCGGTCAATGAAACATATTTTAAAAGGTGAATGAATCTTTTGCTTATTTGTGATGCGGTATGTCATCTTTCTAATGTAAGTGTAGCTGATTTTCAAGGTATGGCGGCTAAATATCTGACGGTATTGATGGTCTACAGGAAATTGTGACTCAGAAAGTGCTAGAAAATGTTAAACCGTGGTAGTTCTGACGATGAGCGAGAATAGTGGTGATAACCATATAGCTTGTGTATGCCTGGATTTTTCTTAGATATTTTCTCATAAAGCTGTCGTTTTTTAGGACAGTTTTATAGTAGTAGGCAGCCCTGTATATGAAAGCTTTGCTAGAAGGCGTTTTCGATAACCTCTTGTAATATTGGGGGATAGGAAGCAGCTTGTATATGTCTCCTAATGTTTGCACTAGGCTTACGAAAGTGTGTGTGTGTGTGTGTGTGTGTACGTGTGTGTGGGTGCGCGCGTGTGTGTGTGTGCATGCGCGCGCGCGTGTGTGTTGCGTGCGTACATCTAACATTTTTTCTCAGAAATTAGCATTGCTAAGCTTGGTAGTTAGGGTAATGTTTAGTCGTAGTTGCTAAAAGTGGTTTTCAAATTATTTCTAAATAATTGAAGACTATTATGGCTAGATAGGGCCAGATCATTGTCACAGCATAAACAAGCATGACAATCAGGGAATTTCTTATGTAGCGTGTCTATGACTAATAGGCTTACCAAATCGCTTGTGTCAGCACTGACGAATGAATCCGTAAGTACATCGAATTGATTATTGATGGTGGATCTTTTTATCTAAACGGCTTATTAAAGAGGTGGGTTTTGCTACAATGGGATATTATTAAACAGTTTATATCATATATATGTTAGTGAAATGGCTGTATTAAGGAAAGTCCAGGTGCTTCAGAGCGCAGAATGAATCTTCTTTCTCGAGACTAATGATTTGGCTACAAATCAGTAATTTTCCTCTCTGAATCGATCTTAAAACAATGAATTAATTAACTACTTGTCCTTGTTTTACTCTTTCAAGCCATTGATATTATATATATATATATCAGTTAAAAACAAAGAAAATAAAAACAATAACGAAAGTGCAGTACAAACAGTGATAGTATTAGGTTCACGCTTGAGAGTGGGGTGTATATATATATATATATATATATATATATATATATATGTGTGTGTGTGTGTATGTATGTATAAATCAGTCCATAATTTTTAATTAATTACCAACACAGACATCCATCACCACTGCCACCAACGACAATGTCACCAACAATAACAACAGAAACAACGATGACGACGTTGAAGACGAGAGCAACAACAATAAGATTAAACCAAATAATAAGAAATTATAACATAAGTACAATGAACAAAAGCTAGGGAAGTGTCTACATAATTATATCTACTGCTTTCTCTGCCTACTATTTGTTTCATTGATTCGGGTTGGATTGGAACTACTGTAAATGACATTAAGAAACTGTTGCAAATGTATTGTTTGTCACTCCAGCGATTTGCTATAGCCCAACTACTACTACGCCTACTACTACTAATAATAATAATGGTACAAGGCCGGCAATGTGAAAGGGGGCAGGGGTAAATCGATTAAATCGAGCCCCAGTGCGTTACTGGTACTTTATTTTATCGACCCCGTAAAAATGAAAGACAAAGCTAACCTCGGCAGCATTTTAAATCAGAACGTAAAGGACCGTTACTCTATACCTCGAAGCATGTTGTCCGAATCGCTACTGATACTGCCAATCCACCGCCGTTTCTTAAAGTGTAAATAAATAATAATTGTTAATAAATAATAATGATATTAAGTGTTTCTGATTTAAACACAAAGCCAACAATTTGATGGGAGGGAAATATCGATTAAATCGACCCCAGTGTGATACTGTTACTTTACGTCATTGAGCCCGTAAATGTGAAAGGAAAAGTTAACCTTTGCGGGATTCCAAATCAGAACGTAAAGGGTCGAAACTCCATGCCGCAAAGCATGTTGTCCGACGCTCTAATAATAACAACAACAACAGCAATATATGTATTGAATGGTATACTTTCATATATACTTACTTTTGTTTCCAGAAGGCGCTTGAAATCAGGCTTGAAGTAGAAGATGATGCCGTTTAAAGAACCATCCAACGTGACTCCTCTTACTAAGAGGACCGTCAACATGAAATATGGGAATATGGCTGTGAAGTATACTATTTTGCCGAGAGACTGAACTCCTTTGAACAGACACACTAATATGAGTAGCCATGAGAGGAGTAGACAAAGGACCAATAACCAGTTGGGCGAACCGAATTCGTTTATCGTAGGTCTTTGCTGCAGAACCTGGTGTCTTTTCAAAATGAAGGAAAGGAATAGAAATAATAATAGTAATGATAATAATAACAACAATAATGATAACAATAAAATGAGAATGCTTGCATTATTTTTTACAAAGAACACCATATAAAACAAAACATGCACTGGCAGGATAAACACATAAGACATAATATGAATCACAAAATGAATTATTTGAAAATCATAGAACATGTGGTTAACAGAAAATACATATAATGCAATGTGTACATGTAGCTATTGCCCATATAATGTTTGAATTCCAAAATCACACACACTCCGAGTATAACCCCAGGCGTGATCTAATCGAGAGCTGTATTCACTGATCAAGTGCCAAATTCTTTACTTAAAATCAGAGAGTAAGTTGTATAAATTTAGCAAATGGCAATGGGATGTATCATTTAGGATACTGATCTCCAGCCTGTGCACACATAAACATAAAGGGGTAATTAAAATATAGTAGGTGTACGTGAAAAATGGAAAGAATCACAGAAGACCTGTCAGGTAAGTTTGACAGTTCTTCATAACATTCTTCATGTTACTCTAAAATTTTATTTCGACGTCATTTTTTAATGAAAGTTCATAGATTTAACAAAGAAAAAAAGTGTACATATATATTCTTATTATTGCTAGTCTTAGTTTCTTTATGAGACACTCAGTAATGGCGTTGTTCAATTACAAAAGGATGGATGTCACTGAACTAGGATACATCAATGCTCAATAACAAAGCAAACGTGTCATACCGTCTAATCATGCCCTATCTATTACAGGCGGGAAGGAAAACTACTTTATTTGGGATGACAAATTGATCCCTTCTCACTAACACATAAACTTCTGAAGGTGAATGTTTTAGTATGGCAAAAATATTTTGAAATTGAAATAAGCAGGGAGTGAGGTATAAGCAATAGAAACAAGAAATAGCATAATTGGATTTATATATATAAGAATGACGCATAAAATAACAACATGCAAAGGTGCCCAAATCTACATACAGAGAAAAAAAATAACCCTACTAAGTGCTGCCCACATCACATTGCGGAGAGCGACCATTCTATGCCCAACACTATACCCATGCCCTATAAAAATAACAACCAATAAAATAATACAATTCTGGGAAGAAATAGTATCAGCAGCCGGAACAGGAAATGTTTCCAAATCCACAGTGAAATATTCGGGAAGCTCAGTCTCTACATGTTTGAACGTTTGAACTACAGCCAATGGTTTATGAGGTTTTAACACACTTCTATACCAGTCACGTTTAAGCGCGAAAGATAATTTGGATTTTGATAACGTTTACATACAGTTAAAGTTACGTTCCTCTAACCCTGTCGGTGTTAAAAAGGCAATTCCTCTAAATGCATAATTATTGATGCTGTTCACGTGTCGGATCACCACCGCCAATAATAATGGTTTGTCATATAGGAACAAGGTCAGCAATTTTGGGGAAAGGGAAAGTCGAGTAAATCGACCCCAGTGCGAGACTGGTACTTTATTTTATCGACCCTGTAATGATGAAAGTCAAAGTTAACCTCGTTAAAGAGCCGTAAATCTATGCGACAAAGCATGGCGTCTGATCCTCTACCGAAACAGCCAATCCACCACCAATAATAATACGATTGGTTTGTAATTTAAGCAGGAGTAGAGGAACGTTTGTGTTGTTAAAGTTGGTTGGGGGACGGTAATTCATTCTTTCTTTAATGACTGGTAATTCTTTCTTAAATATGTATATATGTTTACACCAGATTAAAGAGAGCTGTAGCAATTAAAATAGATTATGTTAAAGACGAACGTTTCGGTCGCAATTCTTTACATTGGGAATTATATTATTATAATCTTAATATCGCAGTATATCTTCATTTTTCAAGAGATTCGACTAAACTACGTAAAACTCTACCTGTAAATATTATATAACACACATGAATTATATACTTCCAATAAACCTAATATTCTCTGCCCACAAATCTCTCTCTCTCTCTCTCTCTTCTCTCTCTCTCTCTCTCTCTCTCTCTCTCTCTCTCTCTCTCTCTCTCTCTCTCTCTCTCTCTCTCTGTATATCTCCCTCTCTCTCTCTCTCTCTCTCTCACTCACTTTTTTTCTCCTTATATATATATATATATATAATATGTGTAATCTGAGTTTTTCGAATATTAATAATTGTTTCTACTTTTGGCACAAGACTAGCAATTTTCCAGTGTATTACTGGTACCTTATTTTATCGACCCCATAAGGATGAAATGTAAAGATAACCTCGGCGGGATTTGAACTCGGAATGGAAAGGGCCATGACTCTATGCATCAAAGCATGGGGTCCGACCCTCTACCGATACTGCAAATCCACCGAATAGTAATAACACTCGATTCGTTTGCAATTTTGTAAACAATAATAAATAAATAAAAAATATATAAAAATTGATAAAATTGCATAGTAAAAAGTAATAAAAAATATAATAAATAATAAAAAAAATTCTAGAGTCTAAAACAACTGCTATATTTAGTTGGTATTGCGTTTTCGGCCAATGCTATAGAATTGGTTAATAAATTGAGATTAGAAGATACTAAATAAATAAAAAAATATTTATATATATATATATATATATATATTTATTTATTAAAATAACAGATTAAAGTTTAAGTAAAGAATCGCTGCTTTCACACTTAACGGGATCTTCTGAAACTAACAAAGTCAATCTGTGAACGCAGAAGTGAATATTTCAAAACACGTGGTACGGGTATGTTCTTTGTAGAAATATTCAGGTGTTGTTTCTGCATGATGAATATAAGTCAATAGAGTGCTCAACCGATTCAGAAGATCCGTTAAGGGTGAAAGCAGCGATACTTTGCTTAAACATTAATCTGTTATTTTAATAAATATTTGCTCTACGGTTCTTATATATTTGACATATGTTTATCCTTATCGAGCCCTCTTTGGATTTTAGTCTCCAAATTTCTTATTATTACTATATATATATAGCCACACTTAAAAACATCAACAACTCGGCATGTGATATTGTTAAAAAACTTTGTATTGACGATAGAACGCAACCCTTAACACCAGCTATACCATCCTTCAACCTGAAGGACCACAAGGTAAACTTCGATACTAACCCTAATATTAGACTCATATGCCCCTCTAAATCTGATATAGGTAAAATTAGCAAATATATACTAGACAGAATTATCCCCCAAGTTAAGGTTAAAGTAGAGATTAAACTATGGGGTAACACTCATGAAGCAATAAGATGGTTTAACAACATTACTGATAAGAAAAAATCAAAATTTATTCAGTTTGATATTGATGAATATTATTCCTCAATTTCACCTGATACTCTACATGAAGCTCTTTCGTTCGCTAAGGATAATTCCGACCTTACGGATGCTGAAATTAAAATTATTATGGAAGCGAGAAAAACTATAGTTAAATTCGATGATAGCTACTGGGTTCGCAAAGATAGACCTTCTAATTTTGATATCACTATGGGTTCTAATGATTCGGCGGAAGTAACAGATCTTGTGGGAATTTATATCACCCACAGATTACAAGGACAATTCAAGGATCTCCACGGTGGAATTTACCGTGACGATGCGCTCCTATTAGTTAAGCATATGAATAACCAGAATTTAGAAAGGATGCGTAAAAATATCAGAAAACTTTTTAAAGAACTAGGATTAAATATTACATTTGAATATAACCTCAAAGAGGTCAATTTCCTTGATGTTACTTTCAATCTCAATACAGATACGATTAAACCGTTCCATAAACTAAATGAGAACCTTAAATATGTAAATACGAGTTCTAACCATCCACTCTCTATAATTAAATCCATCCCTAGATATGTTTCTCTTAGAATCTCCCGCCTATCGTCCAACCAACAAACCTTCAAAGAACATGCCAAGTATTATGATGATGCACTTAGGAAAGCCGGTCACCTAGATAATATAGAGTATATAGTCAATGATCACCAAAACACCCAAAATAAATCGCATAGGAGTAGAAATAGCACAGAATCACCACCATACATACACTACCGCAATAGACACAATAATAGTCGCACACCACCAAACAGAAGGCGATGTAAGGAGTATATCTGGTACAACCCGGTCTATAACAAATCTATTAAAACCAATCTACCCTCAAAATTCTTTCGATTAGTTAGAAAACACTTTCCAACATCACATAAATATAATAAAATCTTAAACCCTAACACTATTCGACTTTCATATTCAACCGCCCCTAATATTGAACAACATATAAAAAAGCTTAACGCAAAACGGTTGTTTAAACGCCTTCCAACACATAACAATACACGTAAAACATTAGCTATAACATCACAAAACAACAAACAACATCCTGTCCTACATAAGCAACCTCATCAACCCATCCATGGCAATACAACAACGCAAAATTGTAATTGCAACTGTGTCCAACCAGGAATGTGTCCGTTGAACAATCAGTGTCTTGAACGCAACATCGTATACAAATGTACTATCGAATCGGATAGACAGAAGTGGTACTATGTGGGATCTACAGCCACCTCCTTCAAATCACGCCTTTATAGACATCGTTATTCGATAAAACATGAAAACCAGCGTTATGTAACAACACTCGCAGACAAGGCTTGGCAGCTGCGTGAAAATAACCAACAATTTCACCTAAAATGGGATATAATAGCGATGCCCCCCCATTACCCATGGACAGGAATTTTGTAAATTATGTAATGTAGAATTATTTTGTATTATGAAATCCAAAAACATTTTATTAAATAACAGAATAGAGCGATCGTTATACTGTAACCATCGCTTAAAATCTACATTTTCATATTATAAATACTACCAGGATTGAACGACTGTCTCTATCCCCGTTTTATTGTCAAAATAGATATGAACATTCTTTATTAGTCTTAATTCTATCAACTCTTCTATTATTTACCTTTTAATACAAACTGCTATAGATAAAATGAGATTTCTGATTTCTTGATTCAATTCCCTAGTGCATATACCAGCTGGATACTAGCATTGATGTTATTTAGTAGCAATCGAAATCTCCCCCTTCCCCAATTGACACTTTATAGTTAATACTACTGCACCAAATGACCAGCCCTGTCCACTGTCCAGTTGGTCAAGTAGAGATTAAAATTGGCACTCCCAAAATTTCTTATTTAGATTTACTCATGGTATTCTCATTAAAAACCCATTATATACTTGTTTAGCAGTAAATTATTTTACCATCTGTCATATTCTATCCCCTCTGTTCCTTCCTCTTTTACTAATATAAATACTTCAATTTTTCTGATTTTATCCAGTTTATCCAAAATCTCTGAAGAAGTGACAACTGATTATACATTTGCTATCGAATACTTGCTAACATTATATGATTACGCAAGCAGCGATACATAGGTATTCGGTCTGTTACAGAAACATATGTCAATACCTAATAAATTCCTTTTTTAACAAAAGCACTTTCATTTTATATTCATCCTTTCTACATTTCTCCGGAATATAATTTATACTCGTTGAGCAAACCTGCACGTACGCTGTTCATCTCTAACGTAACGATATATTATCACTACATTATTGATAACCTGAAATTTTATATATATATATATATATATATTCTACAAAATTAGCTGGTCGAAATTTTGTATTCTTCAAAATTCAGCTGGTCGAAATTAGCGGCAGCAAAAGCCTATAGCAACGGTATGTCCCACTGCGGGCTCTGTAATTTGGAACTGCTATATATCTTAAGGTATGATAGGAAGCTGCTTAACAGCACAATAGAAAGATCCATTTTCTGCAGACATAAGATTGCTACCAGATTTACGAAATTTAAACCACCGTGTTTCGAACCAGCATTCCCAAAATTAATAGAAAACCACTTAGACTTTAACGTATGAAATCCGCACTCTCCTACAGCTTTTTCAGAACCATAAATTGCTGTAAACCTCTTCCAACCTCCCTCCATCAATACTATCAAGATAATACAACAGGCACAGTGTCTACTACAAACATTTATTAATTACCTTGTTAGCCCATAAATTAATCACGACTTTTGTTCATTCTTTCGGACCACACAATTGTATCTACATATCTCATATTACCACTCATGAACACTTACAGACGAACTTAATTCTAAGTACATTTTCTTGTTACTTTTATACCCCTTTGTATCTCTCATTTTCTTAAGTACCAGTAATGCACTGGGTATTTGCTGGCCTTGTGCCTAACGTAGAAACAATTATTACTATCATTTCAATTTACCCTATCCTTGATTTTATTCGCCACGATCGCTATCTATTTACCATGCATGTTTTATTATTGATGGTATTGTTTTAATTATACGCTATTTTGTGACTGATGTTACGAAACGTAAACCTCCACAATTCGAACCAGTAATCCCACAATTAGGACTAAACCACCTAAACCTTAACATACTGAAACCACAATTTCACTTAATATCAGCTACCATAGATACATAAGTCTCTATACACTCCCTCCACCAATCTCACTAAGATAGTACAATAGGCGAAATATCTACTACAAGCATTTATCTGTCATACCATAAATTAATCTCCGTTTATATTGTTGCTCATTTATCAGACCCACAGCTCATTTGTATCTAAATCTCTCATAATTGCACTTACAGTAGAAATTCTAAAATCTGACTCTAAGTACATTTTATTATTTTATTCCTTTATCTTTTACTTTTCCTCAATCTCTCAAAATTACTACTACTTTTAATGTACCCTATCTTAGATTTTACATGTCACCTCATACAGCTGTATCTTCTCTGTTTATTTACCTTGCGTGTTTTATTATTAATGTTATTGTTTTAATTATTTGCTATCTAGCTATTTTGTTACTGATGTTATTGTTTTGGTTTAACACCACTCTTCTATAAAAGCCATGCCTTGCGTATTATTTTCATATCCACTTGCTTTGATGTGTTGACTGGTTGTAAACAACGTATTGGAGATTGATTGACGCAGCATCAAGCGATTAGCGAACTCTAGACGCACCAGATCAACGAAACAATTGTCAGCACTTTGAATAAAGCCCTTACTGTACAGCCAACCATGTTACTCTTCTTTCTTTAACTATATATATATATATATATAGCGAGAGAGAGAGAGAGAGCGAGAGAGAGAGAGAGAGAGAGAGAGAGAGAGAGAGAGAGAGAGAGAGAGAGAGAGAGAGAGAGAGAGAGAGAGAGAGATTAAACAATGTTGAATTGAAAGATAGCATAGTTTAATACGGGAAAAAATACGGTCAGTAGAGTTGGAGCATGATTTAGTAAAATATTAAATAAGGAAATGACATCTACAAGATACTAGAACGGTTTTATTTATTTGAGGTTTTCAGAAGTTTTCTGAAGATTTCAAAGGAATCGATTTTAAGTTAATGAGTTCTAATCCTGCAGACTCAATTTTATATGATATATATAATAATCAACCTTTCAAATACAAACCTCTCAGCCCAACAAGTAAACATTATCTCCAAAGGACTGAAATTCACACCAACACCACAATACTCTAACCTCAATGAGATAAATGACGATATCTCACATTTCTGTAGAAAATTACGTCTCACAGAGGAATTCTTTGACAAGGTGAATACGGAATAAAAGCAGCTACAACCAAACAAAAGGTAGAAACAGAGTTCTGGACAAATTTTGTGACCACATAGCTACTTTCCCATACCATGAACAACCGCAACTTAAACCCAAACCCAACACGAGTCGAAGGGAATGGGAGATTATCCATGAACTAAAAAAAACAATACGGGCATTATAATTAAGGAAGCGGACAAGGGAAGTGCTGGTGTCATTATGGATGCTGAAAAATATAAACATTCTATGTTCTCTCTCTTACAAAATACTAATTACTATGAAAGAGTAAAAAACTACCAGAGTAAGAAAACTACGAGTAAAAAAAACTACGGGAACTGGCGCGAAATTTGTTATACTTATTCACCAACCAATCAAATTACTTCTCTAAAACCTGGCGTTTCGAGCTACTTTTTTTCCATATAAAACAAGTAACATTCAAAGACCAACCAGGTGTGAAAAACACCACAGACCCTCCATCTCAACTCTACTTTTAAAAAGCAGAAGAACTGCGAAACCGGTAAAGGAACGAAATAAATATTTATATATATTTTTTTAAATAAGACTCCAGTTGCATTTTCGATTTCAACTTTTTTTCTCTATATTTTCACTCGTGTAGGACACCGGTTATTTTTCATTTTGTCAAAAACCCCTCACTTTCTAATATATATATATATACAGATAGATCGATACAGATCAAACCATGAGCTGATTAATAGCTAAAGACGCGTTACAAATAAAAAAAAATCGTCCTTGTATTACTATATTTCCCTCTGTGTAGCTCTACACCTCAATACTGACGTGAACCTAAACATCGGGGTGCTCCCCTGGATAAACCTGCAGTAAGCTCCCGTTACACACCCTGGCTCTCCCTCTCCCTCTCTCTCTCTATAAATATATATATATATATATATATATAATTGGCACCAAATCAAGCAGTCTATGCACAGGTAGAATTTATATAATAAGAAAAAATGAGGAACTTTCGTTTACATATGAAACATATTTATTGCATATCAACCTGTTACGCGCATTTCACAGAGGATTGGCTCAAAGTGACACATATGAATTATGGACACGACTCCAGTATCGATCTTCTCCTTAGACTGGTGATGCGAGCGACAAAAGATCTATATCGCTCTCTCCCCCCTCTCTCCGTATATATATATATATATATATATATATATATATATATATATATATATATATATATATATATATATATATATATATATATATATATATATATATATATATATATATGTATATATACATATATATATACATATATGATGATGGCTGCCCCCTCGTTATCGAGTATGACCATTGCATGATATACCATTATAAAATATTATTAATTAATTCTATCGTGCAATGCATGTGCATGAAGATTTTTTTTTAAGTGAGGAAAGACTGTGCACTGAACCAATCCCACTCTCTGAGCGACAGTAGCTTTAACCCGAAAAGAAGAAAAGATCAACATCATCGTTAACTACTGAACCGCAGGTTTTATATCGGAGTTATCCCAGTTTCCTGAGATATGTTCTCCTAGAAGAATGCCCTGACAAAGGCTAGGGGTCCTTCACTCCCATTGGTTTAACTGTGCGGTACATGTGTATATACATATTTACACACTATTGGATGACCGTTGACTCTTATGAGTTCTTCTATATATATATATATATATATATATATATATATATATATATATATATATATATATATATATATATATATATGAAAACAGGGAGAAAGAGACGATTATGAGGAAAAAATATATATGTTTTTCCTCTTTTGTTTCTCTCTCTTTTTCCTGGGTTAGAAAATGATTAAAACGAAATTTTTTACTTTGTGTGGAGTGTTAAGTTATTAGTTGATTTATTTATTATTTAACAATGTCATTTATTTATCTATTTATATATTTAATTATTGTCTATTACCGGTTTCAGCATTTATATGCATTATCAAATGATAGTGAAATGTTAAACAGATGGTGCAGAAAGAATAATGTTATATACAAACAAGGTTTAATAAGTGAAAAGAAAAAAGAAAAAGGAAAAAAAAGAAAAACAAAACGGTGCATAATGTGGAACGTAAAAAGTCAATGTGGAAGAAAAAATAATGTTATTTACAAGCACAGTCATTGAAGTTACAAAGTTCAAAATGTGTTAATAACGCAAGAGTGCTTAGTTGAACCATGGTTCCGTGAAGGAGGCAAATGGTTGACTGGTTTGATATGATTTCCCTTTTTAGAGAGTTAATAGTCAGGGTGAAGCAATTTTGCTGCGTGATATTTAATTTATTTAAGAAAAAGGAATAGGTAGGGTGTGAGGGAGGTAAATCTTGTAAATGTTTAATGGTTTGTTGCAATTTTAGATTGGTCCGATTTTTAGGGCATTGATTGGTGGTTGAAATTTATTAATGAAATGTGTTTCCTTATTGGTACGTTGGAGGAAAGTAGCGTTGTCTATGAATTTGTAAATGGGGGAAATTTTAAAGTTTGGATGTTGGTTGAGAGCACAATTGGCGATATGTTCACTAAATGCAATCTTTCTGTATTCCTGTATTTTAATTTGTGATTTATGGACGGTCATACGTTGACAGAGGCTGTTTTTTGTTTGTCCTATGTAATGCCCTTGACAACCTGAGCAGGTCAAAACATAGATACGGTTTTCAAATGCACATGTAAAGTTGCATTTAACTGTTAAAGATTGTCCCTATTTAAAATGGAATGTTGAACCTCCTATGAGATTTATGCATATGGCACTGTTGGGCCTTCCGCATTTTGTTACTATAGGGGTAATTGTGAGGGTTTGTTGGATTTTGGCTTGTGTGAGGATGTTTTGTATGGATTTAGGTTGTCTTTTGCTCTTTATGATGTTGTGTGTTTGGACGTATGACCTGCTCAGGTTGTCAAGAGCACTACATAGGACAAACAAAAACAGCCTCCGTCAACGTATGACCGTCCATAAATCATAAATTAAAATACAGGAATACAGAAAGATTGCATGTAGTGAACATATCACTGATTGTGCCCTCAACCAACATCCAAACTTTAAAATGTTCCCCATTTACAGATTCAGAGACAACGCTACTTTCATCCAACGAACCAATAAGGAAACACATTTCATTAATAAATTTCAACCACTACTCAATGCCCTAATATTGGACCAATCTAAAACTGCAACAAACCATCAAACATTTACAAGTGTTACTTCCCTCACACCCTACCTAATCCTTTTTCTCTAAATAAATTAAATATCACCCAGCAAGAATTGTTTCCCCTGCATATTAACTCTCTAAAAAGGGAAATCATATCAAACCACAGTCCACCATTTGCCTCCTTCACGGAACCATGGTTCAACTAAGCACTCTTGCGATATTAACACATTTTGAACTTCTTAACTTCAATGACTGTGCTTGTAAATAACATTATGTTTTCTTCCACATTTACTTTTTACGTTAGAAACATTATGCACGTTTTTGTTTTTCTTTTTTTCCTTTTTCTCTTTTCTTTTCACTTCTTAAACCTTGTTTGTATATAACATTATTCTTTCTGCACCTTCTGTTTAACATGTGCGACACCACACTAATACATTTCACTATCATTTGATAATGCATATAAATGCTGAAACCGGTAATAGACAATAATTATATATATAAATAGATAAATAAATGCCATTGTTAAATAATAAATAAATTAACTAATACCTTAACACTTCACACAAAATAAAACATTTCGTTTTAATCATTTTCTAACCCAGAAAAAAGAGAGAGAGAAACAAAAAAGGAAAACAATATATTTTTCTTCCTCACAATAGTCTATTTCTCCTTGTTTTCATATATATATATATATCCTAACTCGTGTGCCTCCTCTCCACATTTTATTTTACACACATACACACACACACACACACACATATATATATATATATATATATATATATATATATATATATATATATATATATATATATATATATATATAATATAAGATCAAAAGATGGTTAAAGGAGTTCCATGTATTTTATTATGCGCATTTCAAAAACAAACATCATCATGCAATAATATTTGTGTTTTCATCAGATAAAACAGGAGAACATGATATGAAGGCTAAAAAACACTTGTGGATAGTGCAGTTTTAAATCAACATGTTGATTTAAAACTGCACTATCCACAAGTGTTTTTTAGCCTTCATATCATGTTCTTCTGTTTTATCTGATGAAAACACAAATATTATTGCATGATGATGTTTGTTTTTGAAATGCGCATAATAAAATACATGGAACTCCTTTAACCATCTTTTGATCTTATATTATGTATACTCCAGTCCTGCAAACTGTAGAGTGCTTCTTATCCGATATCTGCATTGCTTTATTGTACTACAATAAAACTCACCTCCTACATATATATATATATATATGTTTATATATATATATATAGACAGAGAGAGAGAGTGAGATGAAGAGAGAAATAGAGAGAGAAATACAATGGAGGCAGGCTATGCGAATCTGGATAGAGCTCTGAAATAGTAAATGACATTCTAATTATATGCTTCTTTGCAACATATTGGTTAAATCTAACATTATACAGTATGTTAACAGATGGTCATTATTTTCAGTATAATTACGCGCGTGCATAACGGATTTAAAAAGGAATTACACAAGAACAACTCTTGCGGATTTGTTTTTACGTCAGATAATAAGCGATGGATCTTTTACAATGGGTTTGCTAATATAACATATATTCCTTATTTAGATATTCGGTAGTTGACAATCGAAACCTAGGGATATATTAAAGTAAATGTATCATAGGGAATCCCACATTCACAAGAATAAATTGCTTATGATATCTACGTTTGAACATGCTTCTAATGTAGCTGTTCGCTATAGTAAATAATATGGTATTCGAAATGTTCTCTGTATATTCACATTCATTCACCCTAACAGACATTGCATAGATATTCATAAACACTTTCGCACGCACCCACATATATGCAGACATACGCCTACACACACACATACACCCATATATGTGTATAATAAGGACATATGTACATAATTATATACACTAGCAGAAAAACCACCCGAAGGGTGGTTTTCTGCCCATCATGTGCATATTGATATTATATCGTGTGCATATTGTGTGATATTATATCGTGTGCATATTGATATTATACGCAAGTATATATGCATGGAGATATAATACATCAAATAAAATCGTAATTGACAACATACACATAAATTGAACGAATACTACGTTACACTGTCTTATGTAAACAGTAACGTAATCCATGAAACATTAAAAAAAGATGATATTATATATAAAGTGCATTAGGAGAAGATTAGTGACAGAAATATATGAATGTTTATTTAAGCGATCGCTAACCGGAAGTGTTGACAATTGAACATTTTATAGAAGTGAATCTTAAAATAAGCAACACAATTATTTATATTTAATCAATAATAACGAAACTTAGTAGATAAATTATGTAATATTCATTCATTATTTATTCAAAGTGATCCAACTTATTTTACAAACGGGAACAACAAATTTCTCCGTGCAACGCACACACACTCTATCAAGTACCGTTCGGAGGTATAATTTCGGCCGCATGTATTCGCTGTTGTATTCTTTAGATTATTGCCCAAGATTCACGACCATGTATAACGGCAGAGAGGGACGCTGCAGTGAAGATAGTTACTTTGGCTTTTACGTTTCCGTTTGATAACCGAGTGCTGAAACTGGCATATTAGTACAACATCGCCAGCAATAAAGATATCTAACGTTAAGATATGGGAGAACCTTTCGTTTTAAGATGAAAAGTGATATTAGATATAAAAATAAATTCTTTTGGTAGACCACCAGCAGACATTGTAATACAAAATTACCCTCCACGTCTACTAATAGTATATCTTTGGAGGTTCCCTCTGAAGAGGTATGCATCCTCGCAACGTAGAGAGAATATTTTGCTAATTCCGGCGAGGAGACAGAGCACAGACAATTAATGGATCTGGATACAAGCATTTCTCATCAGTTAAAATCTGGAGATCAATATAAATTGTATGATTTATATATATATATATAACCAAAAAAAGGGATATTTAATTTGTTGGTATACACACACACACACACACACACACACACATATATAAATATATATATATATATATATATATATATATATATATATATATATATATATATGGTGGTTGCCAACTCGTTTTCGAGTACGGCCACTACTTTATATCCATGTAGGAGAACCCCTACCGATGCGCTGAACGAGTGTGAATTTTCAGTCCAGCCAGCGACTTGAAAACTCTGGTACAAACACTACACTTGTGACAATTATTGACACATAGTGCTTGGCCCATGGTACCATGTGACGCCAAATGCAGAGAGATCTCCAGATATAAAGCAATGCCTGTGCCGTGAAGCTTTTATAGTGAACAAAGGCACTGCACAAAGCCAGTCCCACTCTCTTAACCAGGACGGTATTTACCAAAAAGAAGAACTGGATACCATCAGGGTTGCAGGTGTTATATCAGAGTTTTCCTTCTCCTAGAATTCTGCCTTGACAAAGGCTAAGGGGTCATCTACTCGGATATATATATATATATATATATATATATATATATATATATATATATATATATATATATATATATATATATGTACATACATTTATATACATATATGCATGCACGTATAAAAGGGGTGTTATTGAATTTAAAGCAGTCAATTTGTAATGACCTTCAGATGTTAACTGATGAGAAATGCTTGTATTCGTATTCTTTAATTGTCTGTCCATGTTCTCAGATTTTGACTTCTAAATATACTATACACCCCTAGCGAATCTTATTGCTTTTCTTCTTTCTCCTCGACGAGATTAGCAAAGTATACTCTCTACCTTGCGAGGAACCTCCAACAATATACTATAGTAGGCGTGGAGGGTGAATTTTTATTACAATGACTTATATATATATATATATATATGTGTGTGTGTGTGTGTGTGTGTGTGTGTGTGTGTGTGTGTGTGTGTGTGTGCGTGTGTCTGTATGTGTGTGTGTTGGTGTGTATGTGCGTGCGCACGCGCGCGTGTGTGCGTGCGTGTATGCGCGTGTATGTGTGTATGTGTTTGTGTGCGTATATGCAGTGATTGCCAGGAGACAGAGTCCGAAGCCACAACTAAAATGCAATCATTTAATTTTTCAAACGAATAAATAACATTTTCAAAATATCCTCTACATTCGATTGTATGCAATTGAGCGTAAAATTGTAAAGTAAAAATACTAAAGTGACCTGGACGAATTAGGTATGTATGTATGGATGTATGCATACATTTATTATTTATTATTGCCCTTCAGGCTGTAACAGAGGAGTTCAAGACCGGCTGCCCATGGGAATTCCTATACGCAGATGATCCAACGCTCATAGCTAAATCAATGGCTGAACTAGAGAAGAAATTCCAAACATCGAAGCATGGCGTAGAATCAAAAGGCCTTAAAATTAACCTGTCTAAGACTAAAGTTCTAGTATGTAGGAAGGAAAATAGGGCACTGGTCCCTTCTGGGAAATGGCCATGCTCAGTGTGTAGGAAAGGAGTAGGCAGACACACCATGTTATGTCCCAAATGCAAAGTATGGGTGCTTAAAAGATGTAGTGGGATCACATGTAAGCTAACTAAGAATATAGATTTTATATGTGGCCGGTGCTCAGGTGCACTAAGTAGCCACATGTGCCCACAGAATACTAGCTCATTCCATTGCACAGATGGTTCTATAGAAAAAGTGGACACCTTCCGTTACCTGGGTGACAAAATCAGCAGTGGTGGAGGGTGCTCTGAAAGTACAGTAGCTAGAGTCAGAACGTGATGGAAAAAGTTCAGAGAGCTTATACCACTATTGGCCGCTAAAGGGTTCCATCTAAAACTGAAAGGCAGGCTGTATGATGCCTGCATACGAACAGCAATGTTACATGGCAGTGAGACTTGGGCATTGTGTGCAGAGGATGTACGCAGACGGGAGTGGAACAACGCTTGCATGCTCCGTTGGATGTGTAATAGTAATATACGTGAACGGCAAAGCATAAATGAACTAAGTGAGAAATTAGGAATAAGAGGGATCAGAGGCTGTTTACTCGAGAGAAGACTTGGTTGGTATGGTCACGTGATGTGCATGAAAGACGACAGCTTTATAAAAAAGTGCAGGGCGATAAAAATAGACGGTAGCCACGGAGTAGGCAGACCCAGAAAAACCTGGGACGACTTGATAAATTCCGACCTCACACACTTACACCTCTCCAAGACAATTCCACTGGGCCGAGATCTTTGTTGTTACGCAGTAAGACAGAAAACCCGCCTTGCCTAAGTACAAAGCGAAACCTACAGTCAGTAGGCACCTCCTAACAAAAATCCCCGCTCTCACACGACCCCCAACCCATCCACACCACCCCTTTCGATGTAAAGTGATGTTGGTACCACAACATACAGTCCTAAATAAATGAGGTCGTGTATGTGTCACGACAAATAAAGACACAGTCCACGCTGTAATATGGTTGTGTAGGTAACACGGTAAAAACCTCCCAGTCCACACTGTAAACGTGGTTGGTGTTAGGAAGGGCATCCAGCCGTAGAAAACCCACCAGACAGTCCTATACGAGCAAGACAAGCAATCACACCTCAAGTGAGAAAATTCCCGTCCAAACCCATGCTAGCGTAGAAGATGGACGTTAAACGATGATGATGATGATGATGCATGCATGTATGTATGCATGTATGCATTTCTCTCTCCCTCTCTTTATATATATATATATATATATATATAAATATATATATATAGTGGTAGACCACTGGAAGGTAATATCCGTAGTGGTAGAGCACTCAGTCCATGGGACGAGTTCGGTAGAAGTGGTTATACAACAGTTAGTTCACCATACCGAGAACAATTGTTTCACCTTACTGGATGCTCACCTCGTATTACGATATATCTATATATATATTTATATATATATATATATATATATATATATATATATATATATATATATATATATATATATATATATATATATATATACAATTAAGTTAAAAATGTACATCCACATATGTATACTGAAATACTAGTATGCATATGAATACACACACGTATACATATGTAAATGTACCAAGTTTTTCTCTGGTCACTTTACTGTGAGTGTCCAGCTATTCTGTATGTAAACACACAGACAAACCGGTTTTTAGAGTCATACTGGTTTTTGAGGAAACACCTTTCCTCTATTCTCCAGAAAGCCAGACAAGGAATATTGAACTAGTTTCGTTGTTGTTACAACTAATCAGCAATATTTACCTATCTTCCGGCCTCTCTGGAGAATCGTAAAAGCACATATCGTTATATGCTTTTTCTATGAAAATTAGTAGTGGGCAGACTAACTTGCATAGAGCGTGAGTACGTACCGGTTCAGCGGAGACGATAAAAAGAAATAACGAAACGAAATTTAATTTCGTTTCGTTATTTGTTTATATATATATATATATATATATATATATATATATATATATATATATATATATATATATATATATATATATATATATATATATATATATATATATATATATATATGTATATATATGTATATATATACGTATGTATATATATATATATATATGTGTGTGTGTGAAGGCGTGTGGCTGAGTGGTTAGAGAATTGGATTCGCAATCGTGAGCTTATGATTCGTTTCCCGGACCGGGTGATGTAATATGTCCTTGAGCAAGACACTTTATTTACCGTTGCTCTTTCTACCTGAAG
>OZ024740.1:66818430-66870930 GCA_964016885.1 Eledone cirrhosa | reverse complement strand
ATATATATATATATATATATATGTATGTATGTATGTATTTGTATATGTGTGTGTGTATGTGTGAGAGTGTGTGTTTGTATACTTTACATTTATTTTTATATTCTCCTTTTCTTCTTCTTCCTCCAACCTCACTTTCATATTCCTTAAAGTTTTGTTTTTCAAATCCACATTCAATAAAAACACCACGATTTTTTCCATTCTGATGACTGAAAGCAAATTTGTTTGCTTTCAAGAAACCATTGGCAAATGAAATAATTATCTTATGTTGTTTACTACACAACTATATATATATGTACGTATACATACTTATATTTATATATATATATATGTATATTTATATATATATATATATATATATATATATATATATATATATATATATATATATATATAGAGAGAGAGAGAGAGAGAGAGAGAGAGAGAGAGAGAGAGAGAGAAGAAGTTTATGAAACGGAAATGCGGGTATAAAGAATTTATTAGGTAACAATTGTTTCTATAGTGTATAGGTTACTTATACCTCGCTATTTGAATAACGACAGAACGGTACCCCTATCTCCAGCTACACCGACTTTTAATCTGAAGTACCATAAGGATAACTTCGATACTAACCCTAAAATTAGATTAATATGTCCTTCAAAGTCCGATATAGGTAGAATAAGTAAGTACATATTAGATCGTATTATCCCCAAAGTTAAGGCTAAGGTAGATATTAAATTATGGTGGTAATACTCAACAGGCAATAAGATGGTTCAATAACATTAGTGACAAAAACAAATCTTCTTTTATTCAATTCAATATAGATGAATACTATTCCTCTATTTCACCTGAAACCCTGCATAAGGCCTTCTCATTCGCTAAGGCTAACTCGGACCTCACAAACGAGGAAATTAATATTATACTTGAAGCTAGACGCACAGTAGTTCATTTTGAAAATAGCTATTGGGTCCGCAAAGATAGACCCTCGGAATTTGACATTACGATGGGTTCTAATGATTCGGCGGAGGTTACGGATCTGGTTGGAATCTATATAGCCCAGAGACTCCAGAGCGAATTTACTGACCTCCACGGTGGAATCTACCGCGATGATACACTTCTATTAGTCAAGAATATGAACAAAAAAAACCTAGAAAGGCGACGTAAAAACATTAGGAAACCTTTCTTAGAACTAGGGCTTAATATTACCTTCGAACACAATCTTAAGGTGGTCAACTTCTTGGATGTCACCTTCAACCTTAATAACGGTAACATTGAGCCATTTCACAAACTTAATGAAAATCTCAATTACGTTAATGTAAAATCGAACCATCCCCATTCCATTATTAAATATATCCCTAAAAATATATCCATAAGGATCTCCCGACTGTCGTCTAATTTGCAGACCTTCAACGAGCATGCTGAATATTATAATGACGCACTTAGAAAAGCTGGTTACTGCAAGAAAATAGAATATCTAGACGATAACCACATAAGTACTATGAATAAAACAGCTCTAAGTCGAACTAGTATTGCACCACACAGACACATCAATAGGCATACTAATAGGTGCAAACCAGCAAATAGAGTCAGACGTAGAGAGTACATATGGTATAACCCCGTGTACAATATTTCTATTAGCACTAAGATTATCTCACAATTCTATACACTAATCAATAAACACTTTACAACTTCACATAAATACTATAACATCTTTAACTCGCGCACCATTATACTCTCATACTCCACTGCACCTAACATAGAACAACTAATTAAAAAACTCAACTCAGCAATACTAAATAAGTACATCCCTAATGACTTAGCGCACCAGCATAGCAACATACAACGCACTAACACGCAACTACAACCCCACCAAACTATCAAGGATTCTACTGCAAAACATAAAAATAATTGTAACTGCACCAAACCAGGTACGTGCCCACTGAATAACCAGTGCCTAGCACGCAATATTGTCTACCGATGTACAATAAATTCCGGAACCAACTAATGGTATTACGTCGGATGTACCGCAACTTCTTTCAAAGCTCGCCTATACCAACATCGATCTTCGATCAGGCACGAGAAAATGCGCTCCATAACAACCCTCGCCGATAAAGCGTGGCAGCTCCGGAGGAACAATCAAGCATTCTCCCTTGATTGGCAAATTATTGCTGCTGCGCCTGCATATAGGCAAAATCATCGATTCTGTAAATTATGCAATATGGAGCTATACTGCATTTTAACGTCGGTAAACAAACTTTTTGAACAGCAAAATTGAACGTTCACTGTACTGTAACCATCGTGTGAAAACGACTTTTTCTTTTTTTAAATGCATGTAATGTTACCTTTTTACACCACCGTTTGCAAATTTCTGTTTTATATGTTTATACACAAGATATGGCTTTCTATAATAATAGTACTAAACACTGTTTTCTGGACCCCTTTAGAAATAACCTGCTACTATTATAGCCCCAATAACTTGTCTGTAACTCTGTACCACTTTGACCCCTTTAACTAAATTTTGTCCAAACAACACCACTAGAAGAATGTTCTTCCCTCGCCAACCCTAACACGCATCATTAAGCTAACTGCTGCCAAAAAATTCTCTCCTTACAATCTCTACTAGTCTGACAGTCTTAAATCCTAGGACTCCCTCCCCCTGACTCACTTCCCTCTTCCCCTTCTCTTCCTACCTCCTTCTTTCTCTTTTATCTAGTGTATACAATATTTTCATATCATTCCAATACAAAGGTCTGACGACATGGTGTTTGCTTGCAGTTTACCTTCGGTTTATGATAATATTTTTATATTATTCAAATAGTGAGGTATAGGTAACTCATACACTATAGAAACAATTGTTACCTTATAAATTCTTTATACCCGCATTTCCGTTTCATAAACTTCTTCTCCATATTTTCTCCGGATTTTAAAACACACTTTATTATACGTTGAGCAATCTCCGACGTCGGTTGACTCCATCCAATGCAACTACTTAGTAACATTGGAATACAAATTTACTAATTATATATATATATATTTTTTTATATATAAAATCATTGTTCAAGCCAATGACTGAATAGGCTTTCCAACATTTTTTATTTTTCAAAGTGTGTATCTGTATGTATGTATGTTTGGATATGTATGTGTATGTGTATGCTAGTATATACATGTATATATATATATATATATATATATATATATATATATATATATATTTATTTATATATATATATATTTATATAGTAGAATAATCGAGTATCGAAAAATCGGCGCACGAGTTCACGATAAACAAAATTCGATATGAGCGGCAGAGGGCTCAATAATTTAGATAAATCAGAGCTATAACTATCGTTAAAATACCGTCACACATAGAACAAGTCTATAATCAACCATACGACCGAAAAATTGCGATCTGGAAGATTCGGGACGCTCAGATAAAAAATCAATAAATCAATAAATCAAATGAATGTAAAAAGCATACCCGGACCCGCTAGAAAGATGGTAAATCTAACTTCTTGGGTTTCTGTAAATCCTTAAACTGTCCTCTATCAGCTCACATAAAAATATATAAGACTTCTAGATGCCAGCGGACGGGAAATTTACTTCCTCCACGAGCTTTGTCCAAACGAATGAAAAGGCATAACCCAGGTTAAATACGCACATGGAATTCAGCAAGGGAGATAACCTCTATATCCGCGAAAAATATTCGGGAAAATGTGGAAATACACATATCGAATTAGAGTGCTCAATAGACATGTTAAAATAAACATGAGCTATTCATCATTTAATAGAATCGACAAAAAATGAACAATAAAATTAACTGGTCAATGGCTAGGTCTAGAGCTAAATATAGTAGAATAATCGAGTATCGAAAAATCGGCGCACGAGTTCACGATAAACAAAATTCGATATGAGCGACAGAGGGCTCAATAATTTAGATAAATCAGAGCTATAACTATCGTTAAAATACCATCACACATAGAACAAGTCTATAATCAACCATACGACCGAAAAATTGCGATCTGGATGATTCGGGACACTCAGATAAAAAATCAATAAATCAATAAATAAAATGAATGTAAAAAGCATACCCGGACCCGCTAGAAAGATGGTAAATCTAGCTTCTTGGGTTTCTGTAAATCCTTAAACTGTCCTCTATCAGCTCACATAAAAATATATAAGACTTCTAGTTGCCAGCGGACGCGAAATTTACTTCCTCAACGAGCTTTGTCCAAACGAATGAAAAGGCATAACCCAGGTTAAATACGCACATGGAATTCAGCAAGGGAGATAACCTCTATATCCGCGAAAAATATTCGGGAAAATGTGGAATTACACATATCGAATAAGAGTGCTCAATAGACATGTTAAAATACACAGGAGCTATTCATCATTTAATAGAATCGACAGAAAATGAACAATAAAATTAACTGGTCAATAGCTAGGTCTAGAGCAATAAATGAAAGGTATAGAAATTGTTTTAGCGATAAGTTAACAGTATTCCATAACATATATACATATGTACATATATATATATACTAGCATACACATACACATGCATATGTACACATACATACACATTCACACACATTGAAAAATACACACACAACAAATATAAACAGTACAAACATATACACAATAAGTGTATACATACAAATACATATACACGCACACATGAATACATACATGTATGCATACATACATACATACATACATATATACATACATACATACATACATACACACATATATATATACACACACATATAATTGTTCTCGGTATGGTGAACTAACTGTTGTTTAACCACTTCTCTCTCTCTCGCTCTCTCTCTCTCTCTCTCTCTCTCTCTCTCTCTCTATATATATATATATATATATATATATATATATATATATATATATATATATATATTTATTTTATTTTGTACATTTGCTTAACGGTGTGTTTGATTATTTATTTTTATTTGTGCCTTTCCCCTTCTTTCGCATCGCTGTCAACTTAATATTTTTTTATTCCCTCATTTTTTATTTTTTATATTTGACTTTACTTTGATTTCATGTAAATGTATTTTGTTTATTGATTTTGTTATTCTTATAATTATATGTGTGTGTGTGTATATATATATATATATATGTGTGTGTGTGTGTGTCTGTGTGTGTATGTATGTGTGTATATGTGTGTATGTATGTGGGTGTGTGTATATATATATGTATCGCCTTTACCACCTTGACCGACCAGTCTGTCGGGCGCCAGTCGTCGCCGCTGGTCACTGCATGTCGTGCTGTTTTGGCAATAAGATAACGCCATCCCTCTGGCTGGTCGGGCAGGCCGATATATATATATAAATATATATATATATGGAATAGAATGAAACGAAATTTCATTTCTCACTCTTAGAACGGCACTTACTTTTGTTTGTTTACAAACGAACAAACCGAGCATTATAATAAATGTTCGGTAAACTGATACGTGCATATATGTATGTCTGCCTGTATGTATATATATACATGCTACTGTACGTCTGTATACATATATGTATGTACGTATACATACATACTTACATTTAAGTAAGTGCCGTACTAAGAGTGAGAAATGAAATTTCGTTTCATTCTATTCCATTTATCGTTTTCGGTGCGCCTGGCATACTGAACTCACTCGATATGCAAATTAGGCTGCTCAGCCGTTAATTTTCATAAGGAATGTATATACTTTCGGACGTTCAACCATCTGGCAGAAAGGTATACGGTGCTGACGATAGCTAATAAGCTTGAAACTATTACATCGTTCCTGTGTCAGTGTGGACAAAAAAGTGACGTGGTTGGCTAAACACTGTACGGCGTAATTCAAGCTGTTTGTTTGTTTGCAAACGAACAAACCGAGCATTATAATAAATGTTCGGTAAACTGATACGTGCATATATGTATGTGTGCCTGTATGTATATATATGTCAGGTCACCAGTTGGTGCTACTGGTAACATGTATCCCAGTACAACCCGTCCCATGGTCGGGTCGTTGGCGACTAAACTGGCAACCCCACCAAGGTTTCTTGGTGAGGAGGGTGACTTTGGACATCCTGCAGGACTAAAAACAAAACCTGTCAAAGGGCAAAGGAGCTCTTAAGAGTCAATGGCCATCCAAAATCACCGGGAGAGATGACCCCTTAGCCTTTGTCAAGGCAGAATTCTAGGAGAAGGAAAACTCTGATATAACACCTGCAACCCTGATGGTATCCAATGATGTTGACTTGTTCTTCTTTTTGGTAAATATCATCTTGGTTAAGAGAGTGGGACTGGCTTTGTGCAGTGCCTTTGCTCACTATAAAAGCTTCACGGCACAGGCATTGCTTTATATCTGGAGATCTCTCTGCACTTGTCGTCACATGGTACCATGGGCCCAGCACTATGTGTCAGTAATTGTCACAAGTGTAGTGTTTGTACCAGAGTTTTCAAGTCGCTGGCTGGACTAAAAAGTCACACTCGTTCAGCGCATCGGTAGGGGTTCTCCTACATGGATATAAAGTAGTGGCCGTACTCGAAAACGAGTTGGCAGCCACCATGTATATATATACATGCTACTGTACGTATACATACATACTTACATTTAAGTAAATGCCGTACTAAGAGTGAGAAATGAAATTTCGTTTCATTCTATTCCATTTGTCGTTTTCGGTGCGCCTGGCCTACTGAACTCACTCGATATGCAAATTAGGCTGCTCAGCCGTTAATTTTCATAAGGAAAGTATATACTTTCGGACGTTCAACCATCTGGCAGAAAGGTATACGGTGCTGACGATAGCTAATAAGCTTGAAACTAGTACAAGGTTCCTGTGTCAGTGTTGAACAAAAAGGTGACGTGGTTGCCTAAACACTGTACGGCGTAATTGAGGCTGTTAGTTTGTTTACAAACGAACAAACCGAGCATTATAATAAATGTTCGGTAAACTGATACGTGCATATATGTATGTGTGCCTGTATGTATATATATACATGCTACTGTACGTCAGTATACATATATGTACGTACGTATACATACATACTTATATATATATATGTATGTGTATATATATATATATATATGTTTGTTGTATTTGTGTGTATGTGTAGGTATGTATATATATATATATATATATATATATATATATATGTATATGTGTGTGTGCGTTCGTGTTTTTATACTTATATATTTATTTTTCTTTTCTCCTTTTCTTCTTCTTCCACCAGCCTTACTTTCATATTCCTTATATTTTTGTTTTTCAAATCCACATTCAATAAAAACACCAGAATTTTTTTCCATTCTGATGACTGAAAGCAAATTCGTTTGCTCTCAGGAAACCACTGGTAAATGAAATAATTATATTATATTGTTTATTACACAACTATATATATATATATATATATATATATATATATATATATATATATATATATATATATATATATATATATATATATATATATATATATATACACATTTATATATTTAAAAAAATGTTTTACGCTGAAACCGAAGAGACCACTAAACATGGAAGTACTAATTGCTTGGTGAGATGGAGAGTGGGTATAGAGATAGGTAAAATCCCGCCCGCTGCACCAAGTGGTTCCAGCTTTTGTGTTACACAAGCTGAACCCACGCTCGAGAATTTACATATCGGTCACAACTCCAGCTACAAGGAACAACGTGAAATAAAATGTCTTGCTCATGGACATAATGCATCGCCCGGTCGTGGAATCGAACTCAAGCTCACGATTGCGAATCCAATTCTCTTACCACTCAGCCATGTGTGATTACTTTGTGTGTATGTTTGATTTTGTGTGTGTGTGTGTGTGTGTGTGTGTGTGTGTGTGTGTGTGTGTGTGTGTGTGTGTGTGTGTGTGTGTGTGTGTGTGTGTGTGTGTGTGTGTGTGTGTGTGTGTGTTTATGGTCAGAACATACCCATGATTTCTTTCTGTTTATACATCTGTAACCGGTATCGTTTAAATGTACTTGGCTATATGTTCTGTAAAACAGACAAAATTAGCGATTGGACAATTAAGACACATTCCAAATAAATTAGATCTAATAAACTCCCGAATGGAATATATTTGTAATATATCTCTAACAGTCTAATGAATGAAATAAGTCATATAATAACAGGACTATAATCAACAATTGAAAACTGTAATTAATTATAATCGTATTCGAAAATGATTCAAATAAATAATATATTATTTATAACAAATAACTTACTGTTATGGCGGTTTTCATCAAAAACAAAGCAGTTGTCTGAGTTCCATGAATTGTTACATGAAGTCCAGGGAACTTCGCTTTTCATTGAAGCAAAAAAGTAATATATGGTATGACTGATGATGACGTTATAATAAAGTGTTATAAACCAACTGATGATCACCATTGCAAAACCGACACCTGTAAATATAAAAAGAATAAAGATAATTTAAAACTTATGTATGGATGTTATTAGGAGAGCATATAGTAATCTCCAAATCAATAGACTTAGCGCAATAACAATAAAGAGAGTAGTGGTTACTTTTCAATGTGTCAATGAAAAAAAGCACTTAGCTCTTTGCATCTCCAAGAATTAGTCTCTTTGATTTATATTCGTTTGATGTGTCAGTGCAGGGTTTTACTGTGCAAATTAGATATACATGTTATTCCATCATGTTTCCCATAGGATTATTTCGATCGATTTTGTTCCAGAACGTGTTGCATGCCTTAACGCTTCCTGTAACCAAGAGAAGTGGAAGTGTGTTAAGGGGTTTTATTTACGTTCACGCTTATTTAATGCATTCTGTTAATCCACCTGTTGACAACTTAACCTTCCTGCTGTGACAATTCCGTTTTTTTCTGTTCGTATTTATATTGAGAATTAAAATATTATATGTTCATCGCTTTCGAAGAGTGTAATGAGCAGTTTTAGGACGATATGTATGAAGATACTATTTGGCTAAAGACGTGTAATAAATATAAAGGCGCTTCCATTGTTTTGCAGTGTTGATATTATAGATCATTGTAATTTATTAGCACAGAATGTAGCTGCGGAAGTGGTAATGCCATATGTGCGTTTTTTTAAAAATGTTTATAGCATATCATATTTATGTTAGATTATTGAAATTGAACCACATGCTTTAAGTATATATCTCACTGTCTTTGGAAACTAAATAAAGTAAGGAGATAGCCAAATACACCTTAGACCAACACTGTAGATATTCTGTCTCATATGATATGTAGGATGCAGATATATAATGTATTGTGACCTTCCATGAATAACAAAATTGAGAGTGGAATTAACTCAAACTGAAAGGAATATATTCATAATGATCTTTGTAAAAACGTATATATTTCTGAGTTGGCTATAGATCTGCTATAATTTCACCTTTAAAAACTTTCAAGCTTGTTAAAGCCATAACAGACTATAACTATTCAAAGAATCAAAAGTTTATTGCCATTAACGAAACAAATCTATACAATTAAAGATGACAGTTCTTTTGTAATATATTACTTTTGTTCATTAGAAACCAGAATTGTGTTATTTGTCCTTTTTTATACCAATAATATATATTATTAAGCGAGACAGAATTTCGCTTAATATTTCGAATGTTGTCACTGATATTGATTTTCCCGGTATCTATTCTGGAAAAATGTATAATGAGGGAATAAGGAAATGTCCAAACTGAACAAGTAAATATATCTCCTGACAGTGTATGTGGATATAATAAAGATGTAGAGTTAGTTAGTTGGACAGTTAATGTGAGATGTAGCCATGTGAATAAACATAAGATGATCCTGTAATGCGTGGCCACATTGCATTGAACAAGTTTAAGTATATATCGGATGGAAGAACTACCCTAATTTGTCTGAGACCAATATATATATATATATATTTTACGTATTCTAAAATAACAGAAATGTCAAACTTCTGCTAAGGAATTTAAGAATATAATGAAACAATAACCACAGTAAAATACAGGAATTTAAATTATTGGGTAGGATCTATTTTCATGTATCAGTACAAAAAGTAATTTCCTTCATCGGAAAATCACATGATCAGATAAGAAAGCTGTCGCTTCAATCATCTAATAACACGTACACCAACAATTAAAATAATATAAACGGCGTCAATCTCCTTGCAGTTTTAAGTGCTTTCCTTTCGTCAACCACAAGTTTGTCTTATTATATATTTTGTTAGAGAACTTTTTCAAATACCAAACTTCATGATACAATATACATTTCAATAAAACCGAGAAGCGTTATTTTCATTCTGAAGTTTGTCTTTGTTGGCATTTTATTTATCTAAACTCTCAAAAGACGTTCGAACGAAGTGTGCCTATTGATTATAGAAGACAGTTAGATTAAAAGTGAACATCGCATCTACATTAAGAATCTGAAGCAGATATCATCGCTGTCAGTAGGCAATCTTATTTCAGGAGGACAACGTGTAACTAAATTAGCTGCACTGAACTGATCTAATAACTTTCTTGGTAATAAGTAAAGCAACCATAATCTAATTTCTTAATATATTTCTGATTTACACTGAGATATATCCAATGTCTAAAGAACATACTATATTCTTCTATTCACTTTTCGTGATATATTGCTTTGATTAAAATCTTGCCTTGTTTAACCCAACATATACACGCACATATAAACTATAGACACAAGCCCACATACATATATAGAGACACAAAGATTTATGATAAATGTTTGTATGGATATCATATATGACACATATAATGAAACACATGATTAGCCTCGCTGAGAAAATTATAAACTATACACAAACCACAAAGCTCTGGCATCTCTAAGAGAGGTTTTGACAAGGTTCATGTTTATTATCTCAAATGTAAGAAAAATCTATCTATCTATCTATCTATACTTCGTTTTTGAATTTGTTTTGCAAGCTTTCTTATCTGAAGACGTATGTTGAAACATGTATTGTTATACTTTTTTGTCATGCTGCCAATAATAATACACGCACCTGTTGGTTTTCACTTCAATTTATTATAAATTTCCGGTTGGTTGGTCCGATAACGGGATGCTTGTTTATATTTTGTCAAAGATCTTTCGTCACACGTTCTCTGACATCCTCAGTGACTGGATTTTTATTTTGTTGTTAACACCATTTCCATGAAAATGAGGAATTTTTAGTGTCACCAACAGCTGACAGGAAATCTGTCCGGTGTATCTGGGGGTGCGCTTAATGATCCAGGCACCGACTACGAGCCACCCCACATTAGGACGTCTGCAACCGAGTGCCGTGACCTGGGCACTCGGCCGAATTTGGCCTCGAACGTGGCATCCACTGCGCCCATGGGCCGGCATGGAGGAAGCGCAGGAAAGTCACAACGGGCTCTCCCCTGTGGGTCACGTGCAGGCAACCTGGCACCCCGACTTGTAATTGCACAACTATATCGGTGCAGCATCTACGACCTTTAAGTCGATGATGTACAACCGTAGCAATTCGTTCAAGGAATAAGAGACACTCCAGTAGTCTTAGTCAGGGGGCTGAAAGATAGCGGCATGGACTACAATCTCCACTGGAGTATAGTGCTACGTGCAGCTGCCTATTCCCTGAGTGATGGACGATGCAAGCTATGTGAGGCCAAAGCCATAGAGATAGTAGGATTAAAAAAAATAATTCAGTTAACCACAAATCTGAGATCATCATGGTATGCAGGCACAACCGGAATTGCACATTTTCTGCACTAGATTTTCCCGGATAGGAGTGAAGGAGTACTGCGCACAACGTCTCACACATTGAAGACGGACATATATCACGAAATTCTAATCATATCTATCTGTCAACTGGTATCTCTTTCTTACGAGCAATGCAGTGACTGTTGACCATTCATTCATTCTGATTGTATAATCCTAAATTTATTGACACCTGTTCACCTCTCTAAATGACCGATCTTTATTTTATTTGTTCGAATCCTGCATATATCACTTTAAAGCGATAGTATACCCATACATGTGTATCGTGTGTATATGCATGTGTGGTTGTAAGTGTAATACCACGCGTGGACATACATATATATGTATTATGGTATTACTTTACTTTACTATCATCATTATTATTTTATGGATTGGTGGATTGGCAGTATTGGTAGAGGGTCGGACGCCATGCTTTCCAGCATAGTTACGTCCCTTTACGATCTCAGTTCAAATCCCGCCGAGGTTGACTTTGCCTTTCATCCTTACGGGGTCGATAAAATAAAGTACCAGTAATGCACTGGGATATTGCTGGCCTTGTGCCTAAAATAGAAACAATTATTATTTTATGGATTGGCAGTATCGCTAGAAGGCCGGACGCCATGCTTTGCAGCGTGGAGTCACATGCTTTTACAATCTGAGTACAAATCCCGCCGAGGTTAACTATGCCTTTCATCCTTAAGAGGTCGACAAAATAAAGTACCAGTAATTCACTGGGGTAATGTATATGTGTGTGAGGGTGTATATGTAAATATAGGTGTATACATATATATATATATATATATATATATATATATATATATATATATATACACACACAGATGTGAGAACTGCCACAAACCCTCCATCTCAATTCTACTTTTGAAAAGCAGAACTGCGAAACCGGTAAGGAACCAAATAAATATATAAGACTCCAGTTGCATTTTCGATTTCATCTTTTTTCCTTATATATATATATATATTTTTTTTTTTCCATTTCTCTGGGGGTTCTAAACCCCACTATCAGGCTAACATTTCTTCAGTAAAAAAATAGGGTGAAAGCTTCTATTTTCTAATTTCAAACTTGCTCGCTGTTTCAAAACATACTTAATATATATATACATATATATATATATATATTTATATATATATATATGGGAAAAGTGTCAGGATCCCGACGGCTGAGCTCCGGCCGTTTCGACAGCTAGATCCGATCTAAACCAATAGACAAACACATGCATACATGCATGTGCGTGTATACAAATACAGGTGCATATAACCAAACATGTACATACACACACACCCACACATATATATATATATATATATACACATCCTTACCCGTACACACGCAAATATAAATATATACACACACACATCCACATCTACATAAGTACATATATACTTATATATATATATATATATATATATATATATATATATATATATATATATATATATATATATATATATATATAACGAAGGAGTTGTGGTAAGGAACCAGATGGACCATAACGCACCAGAGTACTCAATACTTAGGGTAGTAGAGTGTGTAATAGGAAAATGTATGACCCCGGCGGCAGAGCTCAAGCCATTTCGACGGCTATTTCTGGACTGAAATACCCGTCGAAACGGCTTGAGCTCTGCCGTCGGGGTCATACATTTTCCTATATATATATATATTGTTATATATTTATTTGTATTTGTATGTGTATGTGTATAAATACATGTATGTGCGTGTATATATGTATATGAATGCATGTATATGCGTGTGAGGTTGTATATATATATATATATATATATATATATATGTGTGTGTGTGTGTGTGTGTGTGTGTAATGAAAGAGTGAAGAATAACATAGTCGGCTGTACTGAAAGGGTTTTATTTACAGTATTAACAGTTGTTTCCTTGATCAGGTGGGTCTAAAGGCCGCTAATCCCTCGAAGTTGCGTCACGTGACCGTTTGCACCCTCCAGTATTCCAATGATTTGATCAGATGTAAACACTGCATTTAAGGTCGAGTGACGCAATTTCGAGTGATTAGCGGCCTGTAGGCTCACCTGATCAATGAACAAATTGTTAATAGTGTAAAGAAAACCCTTTCAGTACAGCGTGTTTGTACAGCCGACCATTTTATTCTTCACTCTTTCACTACTATTACTCCAAGAATGACCGGCATGGGAATTCCCGTAAACTCGCTACCTCACTAAGGTAACATCCTGTCTTGTCAAACAACGCCGTACAAACAATCCATAGTACAGATAACTCACAACCTCTAACTGGATTATCTAAAACGATAACTTGTTATCCCATATATATATATATATATATATATATATATATATATATATATATATATATATATATATATATATGTGGTTTTTGATATGAAATCGTGTGTCGAAACAAATATTGTTATACTTGGGGAGGGTCATATTTGTCTAATATTGCCAGAATTAATAACAGAACACACTCACTGTTTGGTTGGTTTTCGCTTTTCGCTTCTGTGTCTTTTATATCGGTAATCTAATTTTTTCGGTCCTCAATGTTGCCATTGACTGACCAACGGTCAAAAATAATACATATACAAATATGACCCTCCCCAAGTATAACAATATATATATATATATATATATATATATATATATATATATATATATATATATATATATATATATATATATATATATATATATATAGTATTTACGTATCGAGAAAGAGAGAAAAAAATGAGGGATAGGTGATACATATAGTTATTTGCCAAGTAGCGTATGCCAAAGGTGCTCGATACTAGTGCCGGCAGTATTAAATATTCGAAGTGTTAATATTTAGTGGGCTAGAGAGTTAGCCGAGCGTAAGCACGTGGGAAAGTGAAAAATCGGAGAATAGACCGTTAAAACATGTTTATTGAAAATATCACCTACGTACGTTTCGCCCAGTTGGGCTTCTCAAGGGCATAAACGGTCACAAGTGTTCCTTATATAGTTTGGAAAGAGATTTGGGGGTTAAATCGACATCAAGATTCATTGTTCGCAAAAATATCTTGTTTTGATTTTGCAGCAGATATATATATCATTGGTTTTTGAATTTGTTTCGCGAGATTTCTTATCTAGAACGCGTGTAGAAACATATATTTTAATACTTTGTGAGGGTCATACTGCCAATAAAAACACCGCGCATCTGTCAGGTGTTACATCAATTTATTATAAGTTTCCGGTCGATTGGCTGGTTCACATCACATAAAAACAAAATGGTGTAGGACAGAAAGAAGGAGAGACACAAAAAATAAAAACCTAGTCACTAAGGAGGTCACATAATGTGTGACGAAAAGGGCCTTGGCGATATATAGACAACCTTTCGGTTATCGAACCAACCAACCGGAAATTTTAATAAATTGAATAAATTGAATATATATATATAAATTGAGTGGTTTATTCACGGGGCTGGACGAAATATCTAGAATTCAAACAGCGCGCTAACATTATAACGCTGTCCAATCGCCGGTTGGCATTTAATGCCCGCCATGAGAATTGGAGACAAGAGCCGAATGTTACCATTCTATTGTACAGTGATTGTAGACTGAACTTTTCTAATAACCAAATTTTCAATAACTTGTTAATTTGTGTTTGAGACACTATGGCTGAGTGCTTATAACGAGAGCGGAACTATTTGAATTTCGTCTGGTGCCATCACGTATATTTCTGAATCGGTAGCCAATCGGGTGACGGCTTTGTGATGACGCGCACATATTTCAGTTGCTAACGTTTTACTGTTTTGGCAGTTACATAAATTCATCGGCGGCACGGACCGGAATAGAATTCTTTCGATCAATTGGTTAGTGATTAGGCGAAACTCGATGATGGAACCTCATGCGCCGATTGTGAATTGTGGCATAATAAATGCGGACAGAAGGTTATGTGCACTCTACTGCTGCATTAAGTGTAGCCGAAACTCGTGTACGGGAATAATTGAAGGTACCCATTCACGTGCGTTGTATTGAAGCGAATAACTATGTGCATACTCTGGGTGTTTATTCAACATTACCTATTGGGTACCCTGAGATGCTACCGGTCCTAGTAGTGAAACCTATGCTAGTTCCGTCAACTGATTATATATATATTATAGATGTATAGATATATATATATAATATATATATATATATATATATATATATATATATATATATATATATATATATATATATTTTAAAAAATAGATGTGTAACACACGAGTTGTGATATATTAGTAAAAGGAAAAGAAAATGGTGACAAATTTTTCCCAGTGAAAAATAGTTTAATTAGGAATAAGTATAAATTAGTAATAAGTATTGGTTAGTATTCAGTTTTAGTTTTAAGTTTTTACCGGTTGCGCATTTCTAATGCTTTTCAAAAATAATTTTGAGATAAAGCGCTTCTGATCAGTTTTGGAAATTCTTCAATTAGAGCAAACATCACGGGCGCTCTATCTCAAAATTATTTTTGAAAAGTATTAGAAATGCGGAACCAGTAAAAACTTAAAACTAAAACTGAATACTAACCAATACTTATTACTAATTTATATATATTCTTAATTAAAATATTTTTCAGTGGGAAAAATTTGTTACCATTTTATTTTCCCTTTACTAATATATATATATATATATATATATATATATATATATATAAGTATGTATAAGTACATACATATATATATATACAGACGTACAGTAGTATGTATATATATACATACATGTACACACATATATATGTATACGTATGGGTTTACCGAACATTTATTATAATGTGCGCTTTGTTTGTAAACAAACAGCCCGAATTAAGCCGTACAGTGTTCGGCAACCATCGTTGCCCTTTTGTTCAACACTGAAAAAGGAACAATGAACTAGTTTCAAGCTTATTAGCTATCATCAGCATTATATACATTCCTGTCAGATGATTGAACGTTTGAATGTATATACTTTCCTTATGCATATTAACGGGTGAGCAGCCTAATTTGCATATCGAGTGAGTTAATCGGCCGGGCGTACCGAAAACGATACATGGAAAAGAATGAAACGAAATTTCATTTCTCACTCTTAGTACGGCTGATACTTAAATATAAGTATGTATAAGTACATACATATATGTATACATACATATATGTATAAATACGTACAGTAGTATGTATATATATATATATATACATGCACTCTTAGTACGACTAACTCACTCGATATGCAAATTAGTCTGCTCAGCCGGTAATATGCATAAGGAAAGTATATACTTTCAAACCTTCAATCATCTGACAGAAAGGTATACGGTGCTGACGATAGCTAATAAGCTTGCAATTAGTTCATCATTCCTTTGTCAGTGTTGAACAAAAGGGCAACGATGGTTGCCGAACACTGTACGGCTTAATTCGGGCTGTTTATTTAGAAACAAACCGAGCATTATAATAAATGTTCGGTAAACCCATACGTACATATATATATATATATATATATATATATATATATATATATATATATATGCATGTATGTATATATATACACACTACTGTACGTCTGTATACATATATGTATGTACGTATACATACTTATATTTAGGTATCAGCCGTACTAAGAGTGAGAAATGAAATTTCGTTTCAGTCTTTTCCATTTATATATATCTATATATATATATATATGTGTGTGTGTGTGTGTGTGTGTGTGTGTGTGTGTGTGTGTGTGTGTGTGTGTGTGTGTGTGTATGTTTATAGGTATAGACCTGTATACTTGTATATGAGGGCGCCTGTGTGGGTAGGGGTAGCGGTGGGTGTATGTGAATGCGAGTTAGTTAGTGTTTGTTTATCTGTATATATGCGTGTATATAGGTGTTAGCAACTTTATATGTAGATGGGGACACATATAGGCGTGGTGGTTGTGTACGTGCGTGCCTACATCTATTTGTATACGTGAGTGTATGTAGGTATTTGTGCAATACCAGGGAGGGGTCTTTGCGTGTGTATATGGGTAAGTGCGTGTGTATGTATATATATATATATATATATATATATATATATATATATATATATATATATATATAGATAGATAGATAGATGTGTGCGTATATGTATGTTTGTGTGTGTGTATATATATATATATATATGTATGTATGTATATATATATGTGTATGTGTGTGTGTGAATATATATATATATATATATATATATGCATGTGAGTGTGCGTATGTGGTTATGTGTGTGAGTGGGTGGATATGTGCGTACATACATATGTGAGTATGTGAGTGCTCGTCCGTATTTGTCTCGTCTTTCATGTCCTGTTTATAATTGTTTCTCTTTCTCCTATCTGACAACACTAACACATCCTATGTATGACTTATAGCCTAACGAACACTTCAAATAAATGTTGCATGAATGAACTCCACGACCTCATTTGATGAAGGACAGACGTTGTTTTGTAAATAATCCGATATTAGGATGAATAAAGAACCAATGAGTGGAGACCGCAGAATACAACGGTGTTGAAATGTGGTAAATATAACAAGGTACGGGAGATATTCACACAAAACCAGAGATGAGCTTGCATATTGAGGTATATCTGAGGATCTTTTGATTCCAGATTAAGGTGGTTCAATCAATAACAAATCGTTCCTCAAGCTGATCGGCAGTGGAACATATGTAATATGTTGTTAAATGCTATGAGACAACGCTGTATTTTTTCCCTCTATTCTTATACTCTCTCTCTCTCTCTCTCTCTCTCTCTCTATATATATATATATATATATATATATATATATATATACTTATATATATGCGTGTGTATGTATGTGTGTGTGTGTATAGGTGTGCATCCAAACTAATTAAAAAAGCATTCAACACAAGCTGGATGTTAAATCTATTTATATTAACTGTTTGTCTTACTTTTATGTTACCAATGTTTCCACAGATACAAACATTTGTATGAAACCACTGGCAATAGAGAAATATATCGAACTATATATATATATATATGTGTGTGTGTGTGTGTGTGCGTTCGTGTGTGTGTGTGTGTGTGTGTATTTGTGTCTGTGTCTGACAATTTATTTATTAGATAACGACGTGTTTTCTAACTTCAGCCCTGAGCGAGAATTTAAATATGTAATCAATATATATATATTTTTTTCCTAGAAATAGTCATGTGCTTAAAAGTTATTACATAGAAACTAATCATAACAGGCTCGATTCTCTTCTACGATAGCGCTCTTGTATTTGACATTGCATATTGAACTGCCCATATTCCTGGGTTGTATGTCGAATTCTAGTCATGTTTATCATCCACTCAACTAGCTTTTGGATATCTTTAATTTATTTAATTTATTGGATTTCTTTTAATTTATTGGATTTCTTTAATTTATTATTGTAGGTTACACTGAATTCCATCCGATTTTGGAGCAGCAGATGTATGTCATTTATTTTCTTAATACTTTCGCTATAAAACCTTCATGTATAGAGGCACAATTCTTTCGCAAACAATGTCTTATTTTCTATAAATTTCGGAGATTTGTCCCATGTTCAGATATGTATTTACATATCAAATGTGCTTGTTTGTATTTTCTTCTGTCTAATCTCCAAAGTAGTAATGTCTATGACTTTATTGTATTGTATGATTGTCTATATTTTATGTTTTCATTGTTGCTATTAATGTGGTGCGTTTATTTCAGAAGTTGTCAAATATTATGTAAACTGTTTTAGCAGTTAGAAGAGCTTACTACTAGCCTCGAAATATACATTAAGAAGAAGAAGAAGAAGAAGAAGAAGAAGAAGAAGAAGAAGAAGAAGAAGAAGAAGAAGAAGAAGAAGAAGAAGAAGAAGAAGAAGAAGAAGAAGAAGAAGAAGAAGAAGAAGAAGAAGAAGAAGAAGAAGAAGAAGAAGAAGAAGAAGAAGAAGAAGAAGAACTATATCGTTTAGTGAACTGTGTACTCTGAACATGATGCACAAACATACGATAAATTGTGTGAGCAAAATTTGACATCACCAAAAATAAATAAACCGATAACTGCCCACAATGGTGATTATTTAAATAAAATAAAATACCCTTTTATCCAAAAACAAAACAGGACATAAATGGACACTAGGGGAATATGATTTATAAGTATCCAAAGATAAATGAAGCAAAACAATGTAGACATAGCTCCAGAATAACAAAGCAAACAAATGCCGTATAAAAATATTGTGGAATGATCAAATTTATTTCATATCACACAGTTAGATTTTAAGTAAATATAATTTGTAAATCGATACTGACCTATTTACAATGTTTACACATATCGGATTCAATGCCATGATGTATCGAAGATCATAATAATATTTAAATAGACTGCAATAGATTACTATTGAGAAGGACAATGGATATTTTACAGCGACGCTCGACCACAAAATTAGAATAGTGCGATTGTTCCTATAAAAAGTGAATCAACAAATTAACAAAACAAAAAAAAAATGATTTCTGCCTTCAATTCCTCTAATTCATAGAAAACAAGGAAATATTAAAGAGATTTATGCTGGAAAAGTGAGGAATAACAGCAGAAACTGTGAAAACATTAAATCCTAAGCTAAATAACTGCTACAGCATGCTAAGCTAAGTGGATCGGCGGAAATATCTCCTACATTGCAAACATGTAATATATCTGAATAGAATAGAAATAGAGAAAGTTAAATGTAAAATATGTCCGAAGATATGACAAAAAGTAAAACCAACATTACAAGAAAAATAAGTAGTGTGTATAAGTACGAGAACGTACAGTTGTCATTTCTATGTATTACAAGTGTCATATAAATTATACGGTTGATATATTATGCAGGACTGACAAAGTATACTGCAATGGACGTTTTGACATAAACAGATGACAAAACAATACCAAAAATAACACACGACAATCATTATATTATACGTAAATCTTGTGATGGGTATACAATATATGGAGAGTTTAAAAACTATAAAGATAATAAAATAGTTACAAATGAAATGCAGAGACAGATAAATGGAAAGGAAATGTACATTCAATATAAATAAACGATATGAAATGATCTCTAAACATAACAGCTTAATTACAATATATATAACCAATGTTATTTAAAAACGAATTATCATATATCCATGGATAAATCATACTGTAAAAGGAATACAGGCGTTTGATTTAGAATTTGGAGGTAATTTTGTAGCCAGAATATATTGAAATGAAAATGCGAAATTGATGTAACACGTGCTTTAGTAGTATAGTCCTCCAAATATATCAACTCGGAACTGAAAGGCTTGTCTGTTACTGCAAGCGACCATATATATTATGGTTATAAGGAAACGATCGAAAAAAAGAAAAAGAAATAGCAATAATATCAAAATAGAAACCAAATTTACGTTGAGAAAGAGAAGACAGAAACAAAAGAAAAAGAAACTCTGTGAACAGAGATGAACGTAAACACCTGCACAGAAACAAGCAGCTCAAAAGACTATTTCTGTGAAACAGGGCCCTGCTAGAAATACTGTCTAACACAAAGCTCTACACATACCTACAAGTTAAATAATCTGATCAATTCTGTAGGAATGATGTTATCGAGAGAAGAAGCTCAAACATCCCCCGCATAACAAAATAACTTAAACGATATAAGTACGTATTCAATCACAATTACGGGTCTGCTCAGTTCTTTGAGGACACACCTATTAATAGTTCCTACTTTTTTGGGGAAATTGTTCTTATTATAATTTCTTTTTCAGATAAAAGAAGACACTAAGCTAACTAATCAAATGTACATTCAGGTTCTAATCATTGACTTAAAGTATATTCTAACGGTCATACGCACAAATGTCCCAGCAAGTGTAATGGTTCTGGGAGGCATGAGCAATGAGGGAGATATCATGCTTCCTTATTTCTTCCTCACGGCTTAAGAGAAACTATTGCTGGCAATAAGTAGGTGGTGCAGAGAGTTGTGAGTCCTTGGATAGAGAGAGTGAGGATAGAAAGACCTTACACCTACCAACAAAACTCTGCGCTGTCACATAAGGAAAACACGATTCAAGAATAGATGAGTTATCATCTCCACGATCCCGTCACTACAAACGTATGGCGTCTCAGTTCTTCAGACCTGAATCAGTTGGACTAATACGTTTGGGGTGTAGTTGACAGGATAGTTAACCAATGTCCCCATAATACGTTAACATCTCTGAAGTCCACCATAACTGGCGAAATGCCTAAAATAGATAGATAAAAGTCATTTGTCAACGTTTCAGACCTTGTATTAAAACAGTCATCGACGCTAACAGTTGATTCATTAAATACATTCATTAGGAGGTGTTTCATGATAGTTCATACTAAATTTGTATAAAATAAAACTCTCCGGCCATGGCTTATGCACCTTTTAATAAATTCATGCACATTTCATCAAAGCACTGGGTAGCACTGTAAAAAAATTAGTTTTTCATATAATGTACTTGTGAAATAGGTGAATTGAAAACGAAACAGCAAACTACACAGCATTAGGAAGATGGACTCCCTAAATTCGTTTACGCACACGTGTACACATAAACACATATTTAAAGAAATAGAGAGAATATACTCCTCTTACACAGAGATAGGACTGGATGAGATACAATTAGAAACTACTTCATAATAACAGCACTGTGATTACTTTGAAGCAATACATGAACATTATTGATCAAACGTGTGGAAAAGGCTAAAGCATTCACTGTATATCAGGTAACTAGAAAATAACTGCAAATAAGAAGAATATTAAGATCAGAACAAAACAACAGTAAAGATGAAAGAAGGAATGGAGTAATACCACCAATTCAGATACAAAGCAGCTGCAAGCCCTAAATATTACACACGCCACACATAACATATCGCCTTCTACACAAACCCTCTAAAAACGAATCACATAGTACACAAAAAACACAACCAAAGAGAATCACATAATTCACATTGCATCATTAATTATAACCAGAAAGCAAAACAAATGCCACAAAAATGCAAAACAGACTTCATCCTGGAAGACATTTCGACATTGCCAAAAGCATCCGTGCACACATCAATGGAACAAGAGAGGGCACCATATGCGACTAAATCGAAACCATTATGATGATGATGATGATCATCGTCGTCGTCGTCATCATCATCGCCTTCACCATCAACATCATCACCATGAGGATCATCATCATCACCACCATTGTCATCATCTTTATCATAATATGATGATGATGATCCTCATGTTGATGATGTTGATGGTGATGGCGATGATGAGGACGACGACGACGATGAGGATCATCATCATCATAATGGTTTCGATTTAGTCGCAAGGCCAACAATTTAATGGAAGGGGACCGTCGATAACATCCAAAGTAGGACATGATTTGATACTTTATTTTATCGATCCCGGAGGGATGAAAGGCAAAGTTAAACTCAACGCGATTTGAATGCAGAAGGTAAAGGGATATAGCTATATGACGCAAAGCATATTGCACGACTCCCACCACCCTTTAGTAATAATAAGAATAATAACGTTTTCTTTATCAACCACAAATAATTTAAGAAATGGATAATGAGGCAAAGAACCAAGATGCAGTACCCAAAGGCAGATACTGACATAATTTACCTATCATGCGCAGTGGGAGATAAAAGTATGGTACTACTCGAACTACTCTATAGAATCACCACCATAAGCCTAAATACCTCATTTTCAACATCAAATATTTCCCTTCTAGATATTGAGAGGCATCGCGAAAGCAGAAGAATTTTATATATATATATCCTTAAATTAAGACACAATGAAAACGAGGCTGCCACATATGTTGTCCATAGCATTAAGCAAGTCAACCAACGAATAACGAGAACTGTAAAATAAAAAAAAATATTGTTCATGGAACACATAAGCTAAACTTCAAAGAAGCAATGTTGACCAGCAACAAGTAAACAATCGCCAAAATATAATGAACGCAAGGCAAAGTCAATATCATAGGCACGAATTCATATCATTATCACATCATTCATGCAATGGATAGAATGTTTTGGATATATGGAGACCTTTGAAGACATTATTACCGGTTACCCAATATTTGCAAGAAACGTGTATATACACCACCACAGCATGAGGGCAACGTACCTACAGGGGAAAATATCGAAGGAATTAAGTAAGCATGAACGTCGACACAGAATGACGTAGGACAATGCGAAGTAGAAGCTTGCGTGTAAATAATTGTAACAAGAAAACAGCATACATACAAGAAAATTTCCCCAAAATGAAAAATACTCGAGAGCCACGCGTAACGAAAGCAGTAAAATCGTCACATGCGCCTAACCTCGAGCGCAAGTACGTCCTCCTCGTCGTCCACCTCCAATCTACAGGCGCATTCTCGTAACAGGCCCATTAACTTCGATCATGCTCACCGCTCTGATCCACATTTCAAGAAACAGGCTGGGAGGAAGCATCTCCCTCTTTCCCGAATTACCACTAGAAGTGAAACTTGAAAAATATGATCAGTGCTTCACCGAAGAGAAAAGTGCCTGTCCTCCAATATTTGGTCAACAGCTAAATGACTAAAGGAAGGTGGTGCGCCATTTCCCTCATGATACCTCAGCTGATATCCAGATCCGTCCTTAGTATGACAGTAGGTGTTCGGCATAAACTCACAAGCCAGCTCGGGCAAAGGGGAAATACGTTCAATAGAGTTCCGTGGCTCTGCGCTCATCTTGGACAGGCTCAACTGAATGCACCTCTTCACCTGAAATATTCCTCTCGAACTAACAATGCGCCACGGTAGCACATCCTAGTTAGGGATTTCTGGACCATCTGCGTGGTATTGAGTGTTTCTTATAGATGGCCGATTTCCCCGACCACCGAATAGATGTCACTGTGCATAGCAGTGATAAATCCTTTGGAAATGAATCCGCAACCATCGGCTGTGATGGTCGCTCTTATGTTCGGATGGTGTTCGTTACTGAGAGCTTTCGATTGATCAGTGCCACGCACTATCTATGAGGTATTGCATATGTTGGAGATTGTGGATGGAAAGGTTCGTAATCGTGCAGATGTTCATCTAGCTCACCAGAGCAACGATAGGAAGCATCATCCTTGTTGCTAATACTTGGGCCAATGTTTTGAGCCCCGCATTTAGGGGTATTGTCCTAAATTCTTCAAACGTATCACCACTTTCCACGATCTTTCTCAGCACCGCCAGCGCTTCTCGGCTCACAGAATCTGGACGTGTCCAGTTCTGCTGCCTGTTGCAACCTTGCTGATGACCAGTGCATCTATGTTCAGTGATCTGTTTTCTTTGAGCAGTTGATTCTGCTTCAAAGACGATACCAGGCCATGTACATTTACACTACCATCCATAGTAAGGCCATATTTGATGATGATGAGGAAAAGTAAGAAGAACCACTTATCTTATTCGTGTGGATGAATTACTGTTGGTTCGTCTTTCCGGATAGTAGTGGCACTTCGGCAAGAATATCGCTGAATATCCCTTTAGAGATGAACTTACGGAAAGCCCCGATTATATTGGGGACTGTCTTGAATTGACTGTATGATTTGTAAGTGCTTTTTTACAGTTATTCTCGGTGAAATGACGTTATTTTCTCCATTTTTTCTGTGTTGCACTATGCCATACATTGGAGATTCTTTCTTTCGGGTTTTACGCAGTGTAGTTTGTCTTTATTGTTCGGTTTGCTTTTGTTGCTCTTGCTGTTGTTTTGGGGGTGTTTAGGTTGTGTTTTCAATCGTATGTTGCTGGTGATTGTTGTGTCCGTGATGATGGTCATACTGGTAGTTGCAGAGATATTGGATGAGGATGAGGTGGTGATTGAGGGAGAGTGGAGATGACGTGTGCTGATAGCGATATTTGCTTTAAGGCTATGAATACTTTATGCCCTATTTCTAGAGGGCGAATTCAGAAATCCTTTTTCTTTTCTCGTCATTTTTGTGGGTGATTGTTTGTTACAACTCCATCCACGCCACATTCCACACATGACTATGTTAAGTAACGGAGGTTCTTGTCCTCTAGGTGTGTTAGTTTTGGTTGTTTTCGCCGGTGCTTGTGTTTGTCCCGCAAGTTGGATCTGATGACCTTGGTGCTGGCGTTTCTGCTGTTTTTTAGTGATTGTAACTATTGTTGTTGTCTTTTCTGCCTCTGTTATTGACGCTGCAGCTGATGTTGCATTTATTGTGTCCCTGCTACTTCTATTCATGATCATTGCTGGGGATTTGTCGTTGGTAGAAGTGGTGGGCTTTCCCACATCGTGGTCTTTGTGGGCCGAGAGCATTTATCAATATACTTGTTCCACATGTATGATATATTGGCATTCTTGCGTCCATGGTAGCTGGATGCCTCAATTCATTTTTGGACCGTTTAGATGACTAGCTCCATCGTTGTTATTCATCAGCTTTTATCTTTTAATATCGAATAGATCCAGAATGGTCAACTTACCATTTATGTTCGCGATGACAACTGCTATTAGACTATATGTGGTTATTATAGGCGGCACTTGAGTCATTCTGACCACTACCAAATTTAGGCCAGAATAAGACGGCACCAAACTAAATTCGTCGTTCTTCCGTGGTATTAGACCATCCAGGCGGTGCCAAATAATACTTCAACCTGTCGAAACATATTCCTCGGAGATTCATATATACTTTGCTCCTCCACATTCATCCAAGGTTTTTTGGATTCGGGAATCGGTACACGGCTCCATTCGGCGTGATTTTCTTCCAGTTGCACGATTCAACAATGCGGGATTTCGATCACTTTGGATGGAAGTGAGATACATTTAATTGCATATAAACTGCACACCAGTAGCTGGCTGCAACCATCAAATTAATTTTGAACATTCTGGAAGATATTCGTTCTCGTTAAATCAGGTTATAAAATAAGAATAGAATTGTAAGAACAGCAAGAAATCTAAATATATATTATGAAGAAAATGAGAGAAATAAAAAGGAAAACTGTAACTTTAAGGGCTATCTATTCATTTAATTATTCACTATCAATCTTCCAAGCCTCCTATTCATATATTTGTTGAGATACGTGCACGCATGTATGTTTATGAATATGCAGAAATAACAATTACCTGCGTTTAAGCTAATGAGATATATTTACAATTATGTAGTATTTTATTGGCGTTAAGGAATGTATGAGTATTGATATAGATGCATTAATAAAGTATCTAGCGTCATTTGGATTCTCTCTTATTCGGAAATAGCCTTACTTTCTTGATTGAAGGAAACAAATGTTAATATAATATACAGAAATAAAAAAAATATATATAATAACAATTTCTTATTAAACTATGCGTTGAATGTAACATTAATTTAAAATGAGGATATTTTTTTTTTTTTTATCTTTCAGTGAAATTTATAAATTCATAATAAAACAAGTCTATTAGAATAAAGATTCTAAACTAAATTCTTGTAGGCCATTCTCCATATTCTTTTAAAGATGTCAGTGAAATTAAGTCTTATTTATCAAGCTGATATTACTGCTTAGAGCTTCTTTACAAGAAAGAAAACGGAAGCAACTTGCTTTCATAAACTTTTAAGTTCAGCTGAAACGCTATTGATAATATTGGTGTGATGGATGCTATGTTTAATTACAGTGGAAAGGAGACTTTCTTCCACTTCTTTCACAACTAAACCATTAAAGACATTTAAAATCTTATTAAATTTTAATCATAAATATTCAAAATTATAGTTTGTGATGAAGATTATTTATAGGAATATACTGATATTATCATTTAACAACATATTTTTTTTTATAAATATAATTTTCAGAGTTGTCGAAAAGCCGATCACATTATAATTTTCTGTCAATAAAAATTCCCAGGAACGAATATCACAAATTCTTATTACACTCACGTTAAACTATGTTGCTTAAAGCTAAACAATAACATACGAATATCATCTACTAAACGAATAAATACAACGTAGATATAATTTATAATTGTTCTAGTCTCACTCATTAGACTGCGCCTATGCTAGCGTGCCGCCATGATTTTACCGATCATTAATTATTTTTCATTAAGTCATATTGTATCGATTTATTTTTGTTGAACCACTAATTGACGGGACATAAACGTAGATGCAGACCCAGACACAAATGGGCATATATATATAGAGGTAAACACACATATATTCATAAACACACAAATATACATATTCATGCTTCGTTATTTTCCGTCTACTTAATTTCAATCATAAAGCATTAATTGAACCTAGGTTATAATATAAAACTCAGCGGAATTAAATCTACATCTACGGGGCTTCGAAGCGAATTCCTTATCCATACAGCTATGCCTATGCTTATGTCTCGAAAAAATTATATGGTAAGTTAATATTATTATTCAAAATGAATTATACCCTTAAAGCAATTACATTTACGAGAGTCTCTGACGTTATCAGTAACATTTCTCAACCACGTAAGTGAAGTTTTAGAATGATTACTGGAGGTTTAATTAATATTTATATATCTTTAAATTTTTAACAGATAATATGAATCCTTAAAAACACTTCATGGGACACGTAAGGTTATAATGAGATAAATTTAAAACACGTATCGTACACGAAAAATAAAACAACATTAAACTATATATTAAATTAATATGGCGGTTTTTGATTGATATGAGGATACAACTGGAATGAAATTTCTAATACATCTGTCAATAAGGAAAATTGCTTATTGGAATTTATCTACTGACATTTTGATAATAAATCGATTAAAAATGTTTTAAAAAATGATTTTGTTTTAGTAGGGAATCAATATTGTAAATATATGATATCTTTTATAACGCCAATTACCATAATGAAACGAATAATATTCACACATTCCGATGTTGAAAATGGCGTCTTTGGTAACCCACATGTCTACTAGAAACAGACAACGAAGAACAAATCTATTTCCATGTACCGATTTGCGCTAAACTACAAAGATTTAATACATATATAACATCCAAACGTATATAAATATAAATTAATTATATATTTACTTGACAGTAGTAATTCTTAACAATTCTTAGATAAGGTAATATACAACAAATATACCCCAGATGATCTTCTCGATTCTAATTTCAAAATTAATGTGTTATATGATGGTTCCATTCGTTTCAATGGAAGTATATATATATATATATATATATATATATATATATATATATATATTAACGCAACTGTCCGTTTCATTTAAGTCTTGTAATATAACACAGTAATGAGAAAGTATTGGACAGCCAACTATGAATTCCGTTTGAGGGGCAACAAGTAATTATGATTTAGAAGGTATACGAGATGTTTAGAGGAAGGAGCAAATTACAATCAATTGATTCAGAGATGACATATTAATAAGCTTTACAATCTAAGTTGTGAAATTGAATGACTACGTTAGATTTGAAGATGTATATTCCAGATATTCGATCAGCTGTAGAATCAGCTACTGGAATTAATAAGCAATTGACTAAACACTCCACAGTTGAAAATGTGTTCAATCGCAATGTTGTACTTCTCAAATATCGGTGAAACACTTTGTACCGTTCAGCTAAATGTCCATTGACGAACATTCCATTTAAATAGAAAGTAAGCAGCCAGCTACGAACAAAACAACATTTGTAATTAAATAGTCGGAAGTTGAGTGACGAGAAATTCTCAGAAAATGTTGAAAATCTTAAGCGCAGGAAATAACTGTAAACAGAGGCGATTGCTATGTATAAAAACTTAGAAAATCGTGTTAAATACCCTTATAAATGGGAGGAGGTCAGCAGGCACTACAGAAAATTGTATGTAGTATCACTCAAATTACGACTAAGTGCCCTCTACACTTGATCAGCTTTAAAATAAGGTTATATTTGGACAGAAGAATTATCAGGCTTGTTCAGCTCAATGGTACATAGCGGTCAATAAAATTTTTGGAATTATAGATTTCGTTTCTCTGTAGCAGTTGCTGTCCACGGTTTACCATCAGAAGGAGTATTTTACCCAGTTTTCCGATATCTCTCTCTCTCTCTCTCTCTCTCTCTCTCTCTCTCTCTCTATATATATATATATATATATATATATATATATATATATATATATATATATATATATATATATATATATATATATATATATTATATATATATATATATATATATATATATATATATATATATATATATATATAGAGAGAGAGAGAGAGAGAGAGAGAGAGACAGACAGAAAGAGAGACAAGACACGGATCACTCGGTCTCTGGATGTAAAGTTTTAGCACCAGTAGAATACAAATATAGACATCACTGAGATGGTCAATATCTACACTGGGTAATATGTCGGCATTACAAAATCAAACCTGAAGACAAGTGGTACAACCATCACCCTGAGGTTGTGACTGAAGGAGAAAAAGTAACAATTCTCTGGGACTTTCCTGTACATACTGACAGGACCATAAAAGCAAATATTCCCTACATCATTCTAAAATATCAACATAACAAGGTCGGTTTGTTGATAGATATGAGCATCCCATGTGATCACAATATCGCGGCAAAAGAGTTTGACAAGCTACGAAAATATAAATATGTGCTTCTTGAAAGTGAGAAAATGTGGCACCTCGAGGCCGTTACCATACCAGTGATTGTGGGAGGACTGGGTATGATCAAGAAAGGAACAAATGAGATTGATTCCTGGTTTGCTCTCTCTGCACGAGGTGCAAAACATTGTTTTGACTGGTACTGCACACGTATTTAGAAGAGCACTATCTCTGTAAGATTGATATCCCTCCTTGTATTTACATATGCATATGCACATGAGTATATATCTATACTGGGTTTTTTTTTCTTTTAAATTAATTTTAAATCCATGTGCTGTATTAACTGGTACACTGGGAATTTATTTGCCCTAGGTGTCGGGAAGGCACTCGGCATATATCTCAGAAACAATAATGAAAGAAAATAATAATAATAATAATAATAATAATAATAATAATAATAATAATAATAATAATAATAATAATAATAATAATAATAATGATAATATAAGAGGCACGAGGTGGTAGAAGGTCATGAAATCGCTCCCGTAAGTTTTGAATTTTTAACATATTTAAATCATTTGTGAAATAACAACTCTTAGTACAAATGCTACGTAAAGCATCCGGCTAGAGCCCCAAAAAAATTCGGACCCAAAATATATTGTTATAAGGCTCAAATATTCAAATATTCAACTTTGTATTGTACATTGTGTATTCAAAAAAGAAAATGGCTATAAATGGAAGAAGAAGACCCCCCCCCCTCCTCTGTCTACACTATATAGAACAGCCAAACAACACCAATCTCACCAACACCAGAAACTAGATACACCACCTATCCCATCACCTCTCTGTGTACACTAAACACAACAGCCAGATAACGGGAATTTCACCACCACCACAACCAATCTCAACATAATAATGATAATAATAAATACTATTATTATTGTCCCAAGTTTAAAAAAAATGTTTAATCCCAACATTAAGGGAATTTATGTCAACACTTATAAGCGACTAACCCCATAGATTCACCGAACGGACATCAGTAACGACAACGCCGCCCATCCATCATTACTACCACTATCCCATCACAGCCGCCGCCACCACCCTTCATTGCTACCACCGCTACAACACCATCACTACAGTAATACGACCACATCACCACCACCACTGCCATCATTACTACCACTATCCCATCACCGCCGCCACCACTCCTTCATTGCTACCACCGCTACAACACCATCACTACAGTAATACGATCACATCAACACCACCACTGCCTCAGTATCGACATCACCACCACCACTGTCTCAGTATCGCTACCGCCGCTATTCTCTCCCATTGCTTCCTGCTAGTTGTTGCCACCACATTATAGAATTCCTACTAAAAAAGAGGAAGGCATCAAAATATATAGATAGACTCAAAAGAAAAAAGAAAAACAAACATCAAAACCAAAGCAGCACAGCAACAACAGCAAAAAAAGAGAAAAACAAACAGAGAAAAACAAAAACAAAAAAAAAACGTAAAGAAAATAAGAATGAAGAGAGAAACAAGCGAACGGACAGAGAAGAGAAGGGAAAAACTAAGTCAGACATTCGAACACTACATTACAATGAAACTTATGCTTATTCATTTTTGGGTTTTTTTCTGCCTGTGTGTTTGTTTGTTTATTTGTGTTCGTCTAGAGCGTGGTGATAATGCCACACAAGAGCCAAGTGGAGCGGCGCAACCACCGGAGACGGTGAATCCACCGGAGACGGTGAATCCACAGATGGTTATGTAACCATACATTCGCCAATCCTCGATAAGAGTGTTTAAATATCGAACCTTAACAGTTCGAATAACGGTGAAATGGAGACTAGAACACATGTGACAGACTCTCACCCAACAGGTGCTCCCTGGCTCAGCAGCAGGAACCTGGCTGTGAACCAAATACTGCTGGTGACGGAGGAAGAAGAAGAAAGAAAGGGACCAGAACCAACTGGACGAAAGAATTGAATAGAACTGTTATGCAATGCTACCTGAAAAGTAACCCCAAGGAGAGGGGCTATAGGAGACGGATGCATAACATCTGGAACGAGATTGGTCTATTTAAATTAGATGAACAAAAATTGGCCGGGCAGGCTCGGGTAATAAGAACTAATGGGTGGATAAGCAAGCTGGAACTGGAGGAACTGAGCAGAGAGATTAGCTTGGAGATGGAGGGTGGAATATGCCAGGCAAACGAGCCAGTGGGAAATGAAGGTGAAGAGGTCGAGTGAACGGAGGAACCACCCGAAGCAGACAATGATCTGAATACTGAGATAAATAATACCTGGAACAGAGATACGGCCACTGAGGAGATGAATGCTGACGGGCTAGGACAAGATTCGGTTGACATCCTAAATTTAGTGGTAGATGAATTGAACAATGATAGTGGGAGACCTATTAACCTAAGATTTGTAGACAGGAAAAGTTAAAAGAAACAACAGCTAAGGTAAACAAAGTCATCCCATACCTTGAGGCGAGGAGCCTTCACCAGTGCAACAATATCCTCAAAGCAACAGCAAATACGGTGAGGAAACTACTTAGTATAAAAGCGAGAGGAAACAACAGACAAGAAAGAGCAGAGCCTTGGTGGAAGAAACGACTGAGTGGTCAAATCAGGAAAATGAGAAATGACATTGGAAAGCTTGAGTCACTACTGAATGGGACACTAAAAAACATAGGCACTAAAAATAGACTAGAAATAAAGTAGAAAACTAGGAGGAAAAAGCTAAATATTATCATAGAGGAACTGAAGCAACGCATTGTAGCAAAGAGTGCAAAAATCAGGCGATACGAGAACAGAGTCATGTCAGTATAAACAGAACCGCATATCGACAACAACCAGAAGATGCTGTTTGGACAGCTTGGGGGGAAAGAAAGAGGCAACGACTTGATCCCTGGGACGGAACAAACAAAACATTCTGGAGAGGAATATGGGAGCAGGATGTTAGACATAATGACCAAGCAGGGTGGATTGAGACAGTACAGAGGGAGATCGGTGAGCAGGCACACCAACAAACTGATTTGAGTATCACAGTTGAAACTCTTAAGGGGCAGGCCAAAGCACTAACAAACTGGAAATCACCAGGCCCAGATGGTGTGCAGGGGTATTGGATTAAAAATTTAACATCCCTCCACCCGAAACTGACAACCATGTTCAATGACTGCTTGATGTCAGGTGAGGTACCAGAGTGGGTGACAAAAGGTACCACAGTTCTGATAATGAAAGACCGAATCAAGGGTAATGATGTTACCAACTATAGACCTATCACATGTCTGTCCGTAATGTGGAAACTGTTGACGAGCATTGTGTCTGACGAAATCTACCATCACCTCCACACAAACAACTTGTTACCAGACGAACAGAAAGGATGCCGAAAGAAGTCACGTGCTACACAGGACCAGTTACTTATTGATAAGATGGTAATGGGGAATTGCAGGAGGAGACACACTGATCTTGCCATGGGATGGATAGACTACAGAAAGGCATTTGACATGGTGCCTCATTCTTGGATCACCAAAAGCCTGGAGATCTTCAAGGTGGCAGATAACATCAGACAGTTGCTGGGCAGGAGTATGAGGTCCTGGGAAACAGAGTTAACATCAACTGGAGAATCCTTGGGAAGCGTGAAGTCTGTTGTTTGTCCTTGCCCTGATGCCCCTGACCATTATGCTGCGAAAAGTGAGAGCAGGATACTAGTTTGGAAAGGGAGAGCTTACCATCAATCACCTCCTCTTCATGGACGATCTTAAGCTCTTCGGGAAGAGTGAGAAGGAGTTGGATGTGCTTGTTGACACTGTCCGTATTTTAAGCAGTGATATATGTATGCAGTTTGGTATTAGTAAGTGTGGAGTCATTGTGATGGGGAGGGGTAGGTTGAGCAGAAGTAACGGAATCCAGATACCAACAGGTGAGATGATAAAGGAAATTGACTCTGAGGAAGGATACAAGTATTTGGGCGTTCTGGAGGCTGATGGCATAAAGAACAAAAAAATGAAGGAATTGTTAAGAACTGAATACATTCGGAGAGTAAGGAGCGTATTGAAGTCACATCTGAACAGCAGAAATGCCATAAGTGCAGTAAATTCCCGAGCTGTGTCTATTATTAGGTACAGTGCGGGAATTCTGAGATGGAATGTTGCTGAACAAAAAGAAATGGATAGGAAGACTAGGAAGCTATTGACTATCTACAACATGTTCCACAAGAGGAGTGATGTCGATAGACTCTACCTAAGGAGATCTGAGGCTGGAAGAGGTCTTATCAGCATAGAGGACTGTGTTCAGATGGAGAAAAGCAACCTACACAAATACGTGACTGATAGTAAGGAGCCAATGCTCAGAACTGTACTGAAGGAGGGGACAGTAGGCCAGGGGATGTCCAAGGAGGAAATAACACCAAGGAGAAAGAGCAGCCTTCAGGGAAAATCCCTTCATAGTACCTTCTTTGAGAAAACTGAATTTAGAGATCCACAGACATGGAACTGGTTGAGAAGAGGATACCTCAAAAAGGCTACAGAAGGAATGTTAATGGCTGCGCAGGAGCAGGCCCTCAAAACGAAGTGATTGAAACACCATATTTACAAGGAGGAGGCTAGCCCACTGTGCAGGATCTGTGGAGAGAGAGAGGAGACTGTGGCTCACATTGTATCCGAGTGTAAACACCTAGCCCAGACGCACTATAAGGGCTGGAGGCATGATGTGATGGGCAGGGTGATCCACTGGCACCTGTGCAAAGTAAACAATTTACCACATCTGAGAAATGGTATGAGCATAAGCCAGAGGCGGTGATGGAGAACGATCAGGTGAAGGTGCTGTGGGATTTTAGGATACAGACGGACAAGAAACTGGAACACAATTGACCTGACCTGGTGGTTGTGGACAAAGAAAAAAGATCGTGTCTGATTGTGGATGTGGCCTGCCCATTCGACACGAGAGTGCAAGAGAAGGAGAGGGAGAAAATTAACCGATACCAGGACTTAAAGTGGAATGTAAAAAGGATTTGGAACTGCCATGAAGTCAAAGTGATCCCGATTGTCATAGGCGCACTGGGGACTATCTCCAAAAGTTTCCAGGGATGGTTAAAGAAAGTCGGCCCCTACACGCTTTTTGGAACGCTTCAAAAGGCATGCCTGCTGGGAACAGCAAGAACCCACCGATACGTCCTGAATATCTGAGGCTGCAGGTAGTGGCTTGATATTCATTCCAACGGACTTTCCAGTTAACTAACATCAACGACTGAGATTCAAGGAATAATAATAATAATAATAATAATAATATATATATATATATATGATTTTTCCGCGGTTACTCATTAGCATGTTTCTTAAACATGTGTCTTCCCACGTTGGGACCTGTTCACTCTTTTCTCCCTTTCTCCCTTCCCCCCCCCCCCCTGTTATTCCTCTTTTCCCTCTTTTCCTTTTCTCTCTCCTTTTTTCTCCCCTTTTATCTCTCTTTCTCTCTCCTTTTCCTCCTGGCCTTTTGATTAATAAAAGGCATCGAGCGCTCCCGAACTCCACCGATGTCCTGTAATTCAGCGCCAAAACATGGAATAGGGAAACATTTATAGCTGACGAAGCAACTCCTTTCTTCCTTTCTCCTCTTGTTCCGTCCTAACCACCATCCTACATCTTGTTTTTAGTAAACACACAGCTCCTTTCGTTTCATATCATTTTGTATTTGCCAGTGTGGCCCTACCTGCTTTGGTCGATCTGTGTTCCCACCACTCTTTCGCAGCAACCACCCCCTTCTCTCTTCCCTTCTCCTCCTAAATCTCGTTTTTTCCTCTCTCTATCCATCCGTTCGGCTTTAATTGTTGACAGGTTTACACGTGTCGTGAGGGCTTCTCTGTTCGCAATCTTTGCGGCACGTTTTTACCACCATCGTAAAAAAAACATTTTGGATTATCTCCCTTTCTCTTCTCCTCCTCACTTTTGGTTGCTCGTGTCTCTCTCTCACTTTCTCCTGTCTATGTGATAGGCAGCACGATTATACCAGCTCTGAGTTGTAGCTGACCACCAGGCTAATATCTCCCAGGTTGGACACAACCTACTTTCCCTATTTTTCGACGGTTACCCATTTTCTTGTTTCTCCCATCTGTGTCTTCCCATGATGGGACATGTTCACTTTTTTCTCCTATTTTGTTTCTATTTCTTCTCCCTTTTTCCCTTCTCCCTTTCTTCCTCTTTCCTCATCTTTTCCCTTCTGTTCTTCCTCTATTCCCTCTCTTTCCTTTTCTATCTCCTTTTCCTCCTGGCCTTTTCATTAATACAAGGCCTCGGGCGCTCCCGAACTCCACCATTGTCCTGTAATTCAGCGCCGAAACATCGGATCGGGAAACATTTACAGCTGACGAAGGAACCTCCTTTCTTCCTTTCTCCTCTTGTTCCGTCCCAACCAGCATCATAAACCTTGTTGTTAGTAACCACACAGGTCCTTTCGTTTCATACCATTTAATATATTATATGCATATATATATGAGGAGAAATCAAAATATAAGCAGATCTTCGCCAACACTTTTATTAAGTTAGCCCCACTGTCTACAGCGTTCGCATAGTAAGAAGAGTACGTATAATTTTTCACTTCTCGTCTCTCTCTCTCTCTCTCTCTCTCTCTCTCTCTCTCACTCCCTCTCTCTCTTCTGTCTCTCTTAACCTGAGTTGGTTTTCTCGTTGCTTTGGCCATGTGGCTGGATCACCAGTCGCAGTCTTGAATTTGTAAAGCTTTCTAACGTACACTACCTTATCGAGTGCTTTGCTGCACACTCCGGATTGCATATCGTTAGCTTGGCCACAGGCAGAGCTTCGATTTTAATGAACATTCATTTGTATATATATATATATATATATATATATATATATATATATATATATATATATATATACACATGCGTGTGTTCATGTGGGTATGTATGTATATATATATAAACAGAAAAAATAAAACGAAATTTCATTTCTCACTCTTAGTACGGCTGTTACTTAAATATAAGTATGTATACGTACATACATATATGTATACATACGTACAGTAGTATGTATATATATATACATACATGCACACATATATATATGTACGTATGCATTCACCGAACATTTATTATAATGCTCGGTGTGTTTGTAAACAAACATCCCGTATTAAGCCGTACAGTGTTCGGCAACCATCTTTTCTCATTTGTTCAACATTGACAAAGGAACGCGGTACTAGTTTCAAGCTTATTAGCTATCGTCAGCAACGTGTACCTTCCTGGCAGATGATTGAACGTCTGAAAGTATATACTTTCCTTATGCATATTAACGGCTGAGCAGCCTAATTTGCATATCGAGTGAGTTAATCGGCCGGGGTACCGAAAACGATAAACGGAAAAAATGAAACGAAATTCCATTTCTCACTCTTAGTACGGCTGTTATTTAAATATAAGTATGTATACATACATACATATATGTATACATACGTACAGTAGTATGTATATATATATACATACACGCACACATATATATATGTATACGTACGGCTTAATACGGGATGTTTTTTTACAAACACACCGAGCATTATAATAAATGTTCGGTTAATCCATACGTACATATATATATATATGTGCATGTATGTATATATATATACATACTACTGTACGTATGTATACATATATGTCTGTACGTATATATATATATATATATATATATATATATATATATATAGAAAGATTTGAATGGATACAGTTTAGTTGAAAGGAATTTATTGACACGTGTTTCTATAACAGTTACATAACCTAAAACAGCTGCTATCTACAAACTTTTAGTTATGCAGACATTCAATATTTCAATGTTAATATTTACTGTCATTTCACCAGAATAATATTACTGAGGACCTATTTAGTTTTTATAGAGAATATTAGGAGGGAGGGGTGAAGTTGTTAGAAGAATAGTTGAAGGAGTGGTTTTTCGATAGCAGTGAGAATTCTTGGTGGCAGTGAGTAATTAGATTCCCATCTGTTGTTTTGACATTTTTTATAGAATATATTATTGGTTATTTTTCTAAATCTATAGAAGGATTAGAGATAGTAAAGATATGCGTGGTTGGTTTTGTGTTTGCACTTAATTAACATTCAGACTTAAATTTTTCTTTCAAGTGTACGTATCTTTCACCCACGCATTCACACACAAATATATTTGCACACCTCTACAAAATACATATACTCACAATTCACATATTCATACTTACATATATATACACATGCATACACATATATATACACACATGTATTCATGTACATACATACGCGCTCATGTGTATACATTTTCATACTCAACTTATCTTTATATACACACGTACGGCTAGGTAGTTTAGCTAAATTTGAAGCTGTGATGTTATGTGCAAGGTTAGGAGTCGTAGAGTAAGACATTTTAATAGTATTTCAATTAAAAACTTTACTATATTTATGTGTAGGGGGAAAATGCTTCGTAATAAGGGAAAGAAATATCTTAGCTAATGGTGTGGCCACCTCCATATTATATTGTGGGTTAAACCAACAAATACGACGGGATCTATTTCTTCTAGGTCTATTTTAGTACTCTGTATATGCTACCTTATCGACAAATCCACTTCGAGCAAGAGCTTCATTGTAATAAGTGGAATGGTCGTTGAAAATGCGCTCGTTGGTGGAAAGACGAGAAAGCCTCAACAAAACGTTTCTTACCAGGTTCTTGGTTATGCTGGCAGGATGGTTGGAATGCTTACTTATGTAATTAAGCGTATCATTCGGCTTTCTATATGGGTAATACAACCCATTCAATAAATTGAGGGTAACGTCGAGGTAATTAACAACCGAGAGATTGGCCTCAACCTGTATAGAGAGGTTGAAGCCTTTAAAGAAGGCCGTGAGTTCTTTTCTGAACCTGTCGCAAGCACGAGGTCCACACTTAGTCATGGTCAAAAGACCATCGTCACGGTACAAACCACCGCCCGCGTTGGGGAATTCGTCCTTGATAGAGAAAAGAAGGAAAAGGCCAATAAAATCAGTAACCTCCGCAGAGTCACTGGCGCCCATACTCACGTCGAATGGGGTACTATTGGATTTTTCAATCCAAATAAAGTAATTGTTGATGTCGAATTGGATAAAACGGCAATGTTCCTTGTTACATATGCCGTTGAACCAATCAATCACCGCGAAAGAATTGTTCCACAGTGCGAGAGGGGCCAAACTTCTAATTTCAGGTATAATTCTATCAAGAATCGTTTTACTAAGTCTACCTAAGTCGGACTTCGTAGGGTTAATAAGCCGAATAGAGGGGTTGTTCGGAAAATTGGATTTGTGATCCTTCAGGGTAAAGTGGGGAAAGATAGGGTCCAGAGGTACGGTCCGGTCCAGGATGTTGAGATCAGATGTGATTTTAAACCCAGCATCGTTGATTTCATTGATGACGCACCGATTAGTTTTACGGTAATCCTTAGTTACAGCATTATGTAGTAGTTGATGGTAAGTACTGCGCTCCACTTGATATAGGTTGCCAGTTTTGTCGGAATGGACGTGCACGGCGTTAGAATCCTTAATAGAACGAATTCTATTCTTCAGGTCTTGCTGGAAGGAATTGCTCCTATTCCGAAATTTGATATTCCGAATGAGTTCCAAGACATCATTTTCAAAGGGTAGCAATGCTGGGTTCCACGGAGGGTTATTATAAGTTTTAAATCCAAATTTATCCTGTTTGTTGTCTGCTTTTCGCGGATTATCGAAATAAAAGGCACGCCAACGCAACCTTTTAATGAACGCGTCTGTTTTCTGTATCAGGAGTTTTAGGTATGTTTTACTGCTTGGTACGGGTGTGTTCTTTGTAGAAATATTCAGATGTTGTTTCTGCATGATGAATATAAGTCAGTAGAGTGCTCAACCGAAGGAGCCAAATAGTAATAATAATAAAATTGAAGACTAAAATCCAAAGAGGGCTCGATAAGGAAAATATATATCAAATATATAAGAACCGTAGTGCAAATATTTATTAAAATAACAGATTAAAGTTTAAGCAAAGAATCGCTGCTTTCACCCTTAACGGTGATTGATTGGTTCAACGGCATAAGTAACAAGGAACATTGCCGTTTTATCCAATTCGACATCAACAATTACTACTCCTCCATCACTTTACCACTTCTCCTTAGAGCTATCAATTTCGCTAAAACACTCACAGTGGTTAAGGATTTTGAAGTTGATGTCATCCTTAATGCCCGAAAGTCGGTGATTAATTTCGACGACTCTATTTGGATTGAAAAATCCAATAGTACCCCATTCGACGTGAGTATGGGCGCCAGTGACTTTGCGGAGGTTACTGATCTTATCGGCCTTTTCCTTCTTTTCTCTATCAAGGACGAATTCCCCAACGCGGGCGGTGGTTTGTACCGTGACGATGGTCTTTTGACCATGACTAAGTGTGGACCTCGTGCTTGCGACTGGTTCAGAAAAGAACTCACGGCCTTCTTTAAAGGCTTCAACCTCTCTATACAGGTTGAGGCCAATCTCTCGGTCGTTAATTACCTCGACGTTACCCTCAATTTATTGAATGGGTTGTATTACCCATATAGGAAGCCGAATGATACGCTTAATTACATAAGTAAGCATTCCAACCATCCTGCCAGCATAACCAAGAACCTGGTAAGAAACGTTTTGTTGAGGCTTTCTCGTCTTTCCACCAACTAGCGCATTTTCAACGACCATTCCACTTATTACAATGAAGCTCTTGCTCGAAGTGGATTTGTCGATAAGGTAGCATATACAGAATACGAAAATAGACATAGAAGATATAGATCCCGTCGCATTTGTTGGTATAACCCACCATATAATATGGAGGTGGCCACACCATTAGCTAAGATCTTTCTTTCCCTTATTACGAAGCATTTTCCCCCTACACATAAATATAGTAACATTTTTAATAGAAATACTATTAAAATTCTTACCCTACGACTCCTAACCTTGCACATAACATCACAGCTTCAAATTTAGCTAAACTACCTAGCCGTATGAACACGTGCAACCCTGTAGTTAGTACTAATTGTAATTGTAGGAATCGGGCTGATTGCCCCCTATCCGGGAAATGCCTCTCTAGTAACATTGTCTACAAATGTAAGGTTGTAACACCCACGTCCCGTAGGGCCTACATAGGGTTAACCGCCAATAGTTTCAAGCAGCGTCTTTACATGCATACCCATTCTTTTCGTTACCCTCTAAGAAGGAATATGACGTCACTTTCAGCTTATATCTGGAGTCTAAAAGACAACCACACCCAATATAAGTTACACTGGGAGATCCTAGCTAGGGCTAGATCGTATAACGGAAATAAAAGACCATGTGACCTCTGCGCCGCTGAGGCCCTGGAAATACTCTACGCTACAGACCACATCTTAAACAAAAAATCTGAGGCAATTTCGGCTTGTAAACATAAATTGCACAAAACTTTCCTGTATTACAGCCCCACGTTATACCCTAACGGATTGCACGATCTATACGTGGATATTTTACGTCTTGATGTGGGAGCTAAGTATATGTTTTGTTTATTCCTTTACTTATTTGCATAGGTAAGTATATATTACCCGTATGTTTTATGAAGGTATGTATACCTTCTCGTACGTATATTTGACTGTTATAACGTATAATTTTTACATATTCTGGTATTTAGGGTTTGGCTATGTGTATACGGGAGTTTTGCATCCGCGTGAGTATGCAGGTTCGTACGTATGGTGGGTGTGTGTATATGTGTACTTCTTGTTTTAGTTGACTTACGTCTCCGAACATTCGTGTATTTATATGTAGGTATGCGTGTGCGCTTGTTATATACGTATTTATTTCCTTATATACGTTTATATAATTATTTATTTATTTGTACACAAGCATACACACACACACATATTTATATGTGCGTGGTTTTGTATACCCATGGTAAGGTTTTGCGTATGCTTGTGTATGTACGTATCTGTTTGCGTGTATGTATTTATTTGTTTCTATTACTTCTGTATTGTATTTATTTACTTTGTTCTTAACTCTGTAGCGGAGATTCATTTGGTCTCCTAGTTAGAATTTTGGTCTACGATTTCTGCTATACCATTTACGTGGTTTTGTCTTTGCGTGCTATTGTTCTCCACGCTCCACATATGACTTATTATCTTCGTTTTTTCGTTAATTGCCAGATAAGGTCTCTATGCACCACCTAAGAGAACATTAGTCTACGACCTCTTTTATACCACAAACGTGGTTTTGTCTTTGCGCGTAATTGTTTTTCACCGCTCCTATTAATGACGTATTATTCGTTTTTTCCCGTTCTTTGCCAGCGAACGTTACCACGAACCAAAGTATCGTCTTCCTGTCTTCCTCCGGTTGTAACGTTTTTTGACATATCCAGTTCTACGTTTACAGATTGACTTTGTTAGTTTCAGAAGATCCCGTTAAGGGTGAAAGCAGCGATTCTTTGCTTAAACTTTAATCTGTTATTTTAATAAATATATATATATATATATATATATATATATATATATATATATATATATATATATATATATATATATAACCCTTCGCGTCGGCCGCAACGGAATATTTATCGAATATTTCGACAGCGTAATCGCCCAGATACAGTCAATTAAACAGAATTAGGTGTAAAATAAACTAGGAGAAAATAGAATACATTTAAATACCTCTACCCTGCTTTCGTCCGCATTTTGAGATCTCCAATAATTATGTAATAATTATGTTACTCGAGCACCGGATTCATCAGGAAGTTTGCTCTGATCTAGACACTAAAATTTTCCAAAGTGATCGCGCCAATAATTCATTTAAAATGGCTATGAATCGTGACGTAGTCGCGGTCAGGTTGGAAGGGGTGTGGTAGTTGCTTACGGCTGGTTGCTTTTTTGCTAGAAAGCACAGCACAATACAGCCAAATTTGTATCTCAACCTAATGGGAGATTATTACATATAAAAGTTTACATATATATATATACATATATATACATATACGTGTTTTGCAACGGGTCACATTGTGGCTCAATGAAAATTTAATAAATTAAATAATCAGAGCTATATATCATAAAACATGTCTATAAAATCACAAGATAATTATTACATAATTATTACAGAATTATTGGAAATCTCAAAATACTGACGAAACCATGGTAGAGGTATTTAAATGTATTCTATTTTCTCCTAATTTATTTTACACCTAATTCTGTTTAATTGACTGTATCAGGGCGATTACGCTGTCGAAATATTCGATAAATATTCCGTTGCGGCCGAGGCGAAGGGCTAGTTTCGGTTATTTGTTGGAGATTTCTTCATAGAAGCCTCATTCTTATAGCCTGGTCTATTCGATTTTTTATATAGTTAATTATGCTAATTCGGAGAGGAAATGGTATATATTTTATCTTGTGATTTTATAGACATTTTTTATGATTATTTAATTTATTAAATTTTCATTGAGCCACAATGTGACCCATTGCAAAACACCTATATGTAAATATATGTATATATATATGTAAACTTTTATATGTAATAATCTCCCATTAGCTTGAGATACAAATTTGGGTGTATTGTGCTGTGCTTTCTAGCAAAAAAGCCACCAGCCGTAAGCAACTACCACACCCCTTCCAATCTGACCCCGCGACTACGTCACGATTCATAGCCATTTTGAATGAATTCTTGGCGCGATCACTTTGGAAAATGTTAGTATCTAGATCGATCAGAGCAAACTTCCTGATGAATCCGGTGCTCGAATGACATAATTATTACATAATTATTGGAAATCTCAAAATGCGGACGAAACCATGCTAGAAGTATTTAAATGTACTTTATTTTCTGCTAGTTTATTTTACTCCTAATTCTGTTTAATTGACTGTATCTGGGCGATTACGCTGTCGAAATATTCGATAAATATTCCGTTGCGGCCGACGCGAAGGGCTAGTTTCGGTTATTTGATGGAGATTTCTTCATAGAAGCCTCATTCTTATAGCCTGGTCTATTTGATTTTTTATATAGTTAATTATGCTAATTGGGAAAGGAAATGGTATATATTTTATCGTGATTTTATAGACATGTTTTATGATATATAGCTCTGATTATTTAATTTATTAAATTTTCATTGACCCACAATGTGACCAGTTGCAAAACACGTATATGTATATATATATGTAAACTTTTATATATATATATATTTTCTTTTTCAGAAAACATCACCACGAACCACCTAATAGAATATTATTTTACAACTTCATTTATACCATAAACGTGGTTTTGTCTTTGCGTGTAATTGTTTTCACCGTTCCAAATAATGACGTATTATGTTCGCTTTTTCCCGTTATTTGCCAGGGAACGTTTCCACGAACCAAAGTATCGTCTTCCTGTCTTCCTTCGTTTGCAAGGTTTTTGAAATATTTACTTCTGCGTTCAGAGACTGATTTTGTTTAGTTTCAGAATATCCCGTTAAGAGTAAGAGCAGCGATTCTTTGCTTAAACATTAATCTGTTATTTTAATAAATATTTGGTCTACGGTTCTTATATATTTGATATATATTTATCCTTATCGAGCCGTCTTTGGATTTTAGTCTTCAAATTTATTATTATTACTATTATATATTATATATATATATATATATATATATATATATATATATATATATATGAATTGGGGCCCAGAACCCAACGAAACTTGAGTAGCTGTTTATGTCACTGTTGTAAGTATTTATATATGTATGTGTGTATGTATGTATGTAAGTATATATATATACGAGGGCAATCCCAAAAGTAAGGTCTCCTTCCGATATTGCAACTTTTCCGTTGAAATCCTGTGGATGGTGCTTCGAGAAACCTCAGGAACCAAAATGCAGAGAGCATCCAGAGTGATCCGCTGATCTTTACGCATGTTTTTCTCGGAAGGAGACCTTACTTTTTGGATTGCCCTCTATAAAATAACTGCGCGAAATTCGCACTTAGCGGTAGCGTTCAACGGGAGCTCCATTCTCAACGGCTGCCAAGCCAAGATTGAGCATCCCAGTCAAGCGCGCGCATGCTTGGTTGGGAGTGAAGGAAGCACCAAGCACGACAGTGTTGAAAACAACCGTACGAACAGTTTCTCTGCGTCCCCATCGCTCTGGAGATTACTTTTGGGATTACAGTCGTATAAATAAATGTGAATCATTATATACTTTTATAAGCCGTTCAAGTTCAATCTGTCATTACGACAGCAGAGATCCGACGAGCTTTTGATTCCAGAGTCGGGCTAGATCGATACATTTTGAACCTGGAGTTGATGAATGGCGAATCACGCATCACTACTCAACAAAGGTAATGAATACATAACAAATCGTCTTTTTCGGTAGAGAGTCGGACACCATGCTTTGACACATTGAGATATTGCCCTTGCCATTCTCAGTTCAAATTCCGCCGAGGTTAACTTTGCCCTTCACCTTTCCGGGGCCGATAAAATAAAGTACCAGTAATGCACTGGATAATTGCTGGCATATGCCAAAAGTAGAAACAATTATTATTATTATTATTGTTCTTTCAGTCTCACTCATTGATGTTATTTAACTAGAAAGTTTGTTGAAATGAATATTAAGCCGCTACATGCAGCCTCAGATATTCAGGACGTATCGGAGGGTTCTTGCTGTTCCCAGCAAGCATGCAATTTGAAGTGTTACACAAAGCGGGGCTTCTTTAATCATCTTTGGAAACTCTTTGAGATAGTACCTAGTGCGCCTATGACAATCGGGACGACCTTGATTTCTTGGCAGTTCCAAATCCTTTTTAACTCCCACTTTAAATCCTGGTATCGGTTAATTTTCTCCCTCTCTTTTTCTTTCACTCTCATTATTATTATTATTATTATTATTATTATTGTTGTTATTCCTTGAATCTCAGTCATTGATGTTGGTTAACTGGAAAGTCCGTTGGAATGAATATCAAGCCACTACCTGCAGCCTCAGATATTCAGGACGAATCGGAGGGTTCTTGCTGTTCCAAGCAAGCATGCCTTTTGAAGCGTTCCAAAAAGCGTGACGGGGCCGATTTTCTTTAACCATCCCTGGAAACTTTTGGAGATAGTCCCCAGTGAGCCTATGACAATCGGGATCACTTTGACTTCATGGCAGTTCCAAATCCTTTTCACCTCCCACTTTAGGTCCTGGTATCGGTTAATTTTCTCCCTCTCCTTCTCTTGCACTCTCGTGTCGAAAGGGCAGGCCACATCCACAATCAGACACGCTCTTTTTTCTTTGTCCACAACCACCAGGTCAGGTCTATTGTGTTCCAGTTTTTTGTCCGTCTGTATCCTAAAATCTCACAGCACCTTCACCTGATTGTTCTCCATCACCGCCTCTGGCCTATGCTCATACCATTTCTCAGAGTGTGGTAAATTGTTTACTTTGCATAGGTGCCAGTGGATCACCCTGCCCATCACATCGTGTCTCCAGCCCTTATAGTGGGTCTGGGCTTGGTGTTTACACTCGGACACAATGTGAGCCACAGTCTCTTCTCTCTCTCCACAGATCCTGCACAGTGGGCTAGCCTCCTCCTTGTAAATATGGTGCTTCAACCACTTCGTTTTGAGGGCCTGCTCCTGCGCAGCCATTAGCATTCCTTCTGTAGCCTTTTTGAGGTCTCCTCTTCTCAACCAGTTCCATGTCTGTGGATCTCTAAATTCAGTTTTCTCAAAGAAGGTACTATGAAGGGATTTTCCCTTAAGGCTGCTCTTCCTCCTTGATGTTATTTCCTCCTTGGACATCCCCTGGCCTACTGTCCCCTCCTTCAGTACAGTTCTGAGCATTGGCTCCTTACTATAGGTCACGTATTTGTATAGGTTGTTTTTCTCCATCTGAACACAGTCCTCTATGCTGATAAGACCTCTTCCACCCTCAGATCTCCTTAGGTAGAGTCTATCGACATCACTCCTCTTGTGGAACATGTTGTAGATAGTCAATAGCTTCCTAGTCTTCCTATCCATTTCTTTTTGTTCAGCAACATTCCATCTCAGAATTCCCGCACTGTACCTAATAATAGACACAGCTCGGGAATTTACTGCGCTTATGGCATTTCTGCTGTTCAGATGTGACTTCAATACGCTCCTTACTCTCCGAATGTATTCAGTTCTTAACAATTCCTTCATTTTTTTGTTCTTTATGCCATCAGCCCCCAGAACGCCCAAATACTTGTATCCTTCCTCAGAGTCAATTTCCTTTATCATCTCACCTGTTGGTATCTGGATCCCGTTACTTCTGCTCAACCTACCCCTCTTCATCACAATGACTCCACATTTACTAATACCAAACTGCATACATATATCACTGCTTAAAATACGGACAGTGTCAACAAGCACATCCAACTCCTTCTCACTTTTCCCGAAGAGCTTAAGATCGTCCATGAAGACGAGGTGACTGATGGTAAGCTCTCCCTTTCCCAACTTGTATCCTGCTCTCACTTTTCGCAGCATAATGGTCAAGGGCATCAGGGCAAGGACAAACAACAAAGGGGACAGGCTATCTCCCTGGAAGATACCTCTCTTGATCTTCACGCTTCCCAAGGATACTCCAGTTGATGTCAACTCTGTCTCCCAGGACCCCATACTCCTGCCCAGCAACTGTCTGATGTTATCTGCCACCCTGAAGATCTCCAGGCTTTTGGTGATCCAAGAATGAGGCACCATGTCAAATGCCTTTCTGTAGTTTATCCATCCCATGGCAAGATCAGTGTGTCTCCTCCAGCAATTCCCCATTACCATCTTATCAATAAGTAACTGGTCCTTTGTACCACGTGACTTCTTTCGGCATCCTTTCTGTTCGTCCGGTAACAAATTGGTTGTGTGGAGGTGATGGTAGATTTCCTCAGACACAATGCTCGTCAACAGTTTCCACATTACGGACAGACATGTGATAGGTCTATAGTTGGTAACATCATTACCCTTGATTCGGTCTTTCATTATCAGAACTGTGGTACCTTTTGTCAACCACTCTGGCACCTCACCCGACACCAAGCAGTTATTGAACATGGCCGTCAGCTTCGGGTGGAGGGATGTTAAATTTTTAATCCAATACCCCTGCACACCATCTGGGCCTGGTGATTTCCAGTTGGTTAGTTTTTTGGCCTGCCCCTTAAGAGTTTCAACTGTGATACTCAAATCAGTTTGTTGGTGTGCCTGCTCACCGATCTCCCTCTGTACTGTCTCAATCCATCCTGCCTGGACATTATGTCTAACATCCTGCTCCCATATTCCTCTCCAGAATGTTTTAGTTTGCTCCGCCCCAGGGATCAAGTCGTTGCCTCTTTCTTTCCCCTCAAGCTGTCCAAACAGCATCTTCTGGTTGTTGTCGAACATGCGGTTCTGTTCATACTGACTGACTCTGTTCTCGTAACGCCTGATTTTTGCACTCTTTGCTACAATGCGTTGCTTCAGTTCCTCTATGATAATATTTAGCTTTTTCCTCCTAGTTTTGTACTTTATTTCCAGTCTATTTTTAGTGCCTATGTTTTTTAGTGTCCCATTCAGTAGTGACTCAAGCTTTCCTATGTCATTTCTCATTTCCCCGATTTGACCACTCAGTCGTTTCTTCCACCAAGGCTCTGCTCTTTCTTGTCTGTTGTTTCCTCTCGCTTTTATACCAAGTAGTTTCCTCACCGTATTTGCTGTTGCCTTGAGGATATTGTTGCACTGGTGAAGGCTCCTCGCCTCAAGGTATGGGATGACTTTGTTTACCTTAGCTGTTGTTTCTTTTAACTTTTTCCTGTCTACAAATCTTAGGTTCATAGGTCTCCCACTATCATTGTTCAATTCATCTACCACTAAATTTAGGATGTCAACCGAATCTTGTCCTAGCCCATCAGCATTCATCTTCTCAGTGGCCGTATCTCTGTTCCAGGTATTATTTATCTCAGTATTCAGATCATTGTCTGCTTCGGGTGGTTCCTCCGTTCTCAGGACCTCTTCACCTTCATTTCCCACTGGCTCGCTTGTCTGGCATACTACACCCGCCATCTCCAAGCTATTCTCTCTGCTCAGTTCCTCCAGTTCCAGCTCGCTTATCCACCCATTAGTTCTTATTACCCGAGCCTGCCCGGCCAATTTTTGTTCATCTAATTTAAATAGACCAATCTCGTTCCAGATGTTATGCATCCGTCTCCTGTAGCCCCTCTCCTTGGGGTTACTTTTCAGGTAACATTGCATAACAGTTCTATTCAATTCTTTAGTCCAGTTGGTTCTGGCCCCTTTCCTTCTTCTTCTTCCTCCAACATCAGCAGTATTTGGTTGACAGTCAGGTTCCTGCTGCTGAGCCAGGGGGCACCTGTTGTGTGAGAGTCTGTCACATGACGTTCTAGTCTCCATTTCACCGTTATTCGAACTGTTTATTATTATTATTATTATTATTATTATTATTATTATTATTATTATTATTGTTTTTATTCCCTTTCAATATTGTTTCTGAGATATATGCCGATGTCTTCCCGACACCTAGGGAAAATAAATTCCCAGCGTGTCAGTTAATACAGCACATTGATTATAATTTAAAAAAAACAGTATACATATATACACTTATGCATATGTGAAGACAAGGAGGGATATCAATCTTACAGAGATAGTGCTCTTCTCAATACGTGTGCAGTACCAGTCAAAACAATTTTTTGGCACCTCGTGCAGAGAGGGTAAACCAGGAGTCATTCGCAAATATTGTTCAGTTCCTTTCTTGATCATTCCCAGTCCTCCCACAATCAGTGGTATTGTAACGGCCTTGAGGTGCCACATTTTCCCAATTTCAATAAGCAGATCTTTATATTTTCGTAGCTTGTCAAATTCTTTTGTTGCGATATTGTGATCACATGGGATGCTCATATCTATCAATAAACAGACCTTGTTATGTTGATCTTTTACAATGATGTAAGGTCTATTTGATATTATGGTGCTGTCAGTATGTAAAGGAAAGTCCCAGAGAATTGTTACTTTTTCTCCTTCAGTTAAAGCCTCAGTGTGATGATTGTACCACTTGTCTTCAGCTTTGATTTTGTAATGCCGATATATTACCCAGTGTAGTTATTGGCCAACTCTGTCATGTCTATATTTGTATTCTACTGGTGCAAAAACTTTATATCCAGAGACTAAGTAATCCACTGTTTCAATCCCAGCATTGCAGAATCGGCACTTTGGGTTTATTCCGATTTTCATCACATTGGCCTGGTAATTACGAGTCAATAAGCTTTGATCTTGGGCAGCTAAGATGTAGCCTTCACACTACGCCTTTATTCCTGAACTACATAGCCACTGACGGGTGTGCTTTTGGTCAACATCAACTTGTTTGTTACGGGTCACATACTTGCCATGCAGAGGTTCCTGCTCCCAATCTGATGCTAATTGTCCTTGCCCTCTTGCTTTTGCCAGTGGTTTTACGTGCCTAGCAGCATCGGTTGCATCAGTTTCTTTAGTCCGTCCAACCTGGGTATCACGCATGTGATCAGTAGCATATGTTTTGCTCTCCTTCAAGATAGAATGAAGCTTCTTACTTCTCTCATGCTTTTCAACAAGTTTCAGCATACAGTCGTTAGTTGTATCAAGGTATTTGGCCAGTCCAATGATGGTGGTCTTGTAAGCAAGTTTAAATTGGACCAGGCCACGGCCTGATGTCGATTCTTTTGATTTCATTTATATTCCAGTTAAACACACTGAAGATATAAGTGACAACTGGGACTGACAAGGAATTTATGGCTAACACCTTTTTACGAGCGTTTAGTTCTGATCTCAGAACTGCACATACTCTCCTGTAACATTCTTTCCTTATCCTCTCTTTCATACTTGCATGCTTTATGCCAGAGCCCTCATTAATCCCTAAGTATTTATAGGTTTATTCCTGCTCAAGTTCCTTTATGATTGTTTCAGCATCCAATTCAACTGAGTCTGAGTTGACAAGCTTCTGCTTCTTGAAAGGGGCTTTTGCACACTTGTCAAGTCCAAACTCTATCCTGATGTCATCGCTAAACGTGTTTACTGTCCGCAACAGGCCTTCCAGTTCGTCGTCATTATCTTTGCAATATAGCTTCAAATCATCCATATACAATAGGTGGCTTATTTTTCTGTTGACAATTCTATAACCGTACCCTGTTCTATTAAGTTCGGATGTAAGGGGTATTAAAGCTATGCAGAAATGCAAGGGTGAAAGTGAGTCACCCTGGAATATACCACAGTTGATGTTTATATTCCTAGAGCACAGTATCCCAGTGGAATGAGACAATTGGATATTTGTGTTCCATAACGACATATTGTGTTTCAGGAAGTTTGAGATCACAGGTGAGATTTTAATAATATAATAATAATTTTGAAGATGTCCAGTGATCGCAGAATCCATGAGTGTCGTATACTGTCAATGGCTTTTTTATAATCGATCTATGCAGAACTGATATGTCTGTTTTATTATGACAGTTCTCAAGGTTCATAAGATTAACCAAAAGTTGGTCTTTGCAACCATATGAACCTCGTCGGCACCCTTTTTGTTCAATGGGGAAAATATTTTTCTCCTCAAAAAACACATATGCTTTTTCCATGAGAATAGAGGTTAATAGTTTATAAGTGGTGGACAAGCATGTTATGGGCCGATAGTTTTCTGGATCTTTGGTTTCGTTGTTCTTTGGTAGAAGGTAGGTAATGCCACTTGCTATCCAATCAGGTGTATTTTTTGGATCTTTCATAATACCATTAAACAGCTTGACCAATATATTGTGAGTGCACGGGAGTAAGGAAAGCCGGAAATTTGTTCTTCTAAATTTATGTAGGTTTTTTCCAGGCGACTAATCCAATCTACATTAGTATTATATGGCTTCTCATGACTCCAAATCGTACTCCAGATGTTTTCAACTTCTTCTATAAAATGACTTGGCATTGGATGAGAACAACTTATTTTGCCTGCAGAAGTTGTTTCGCTTCTCGAATCTACGAATTCGTTGGGCTTTTACTTGGATCTTTTGTTCAGAGATTCTTTTGTTAAAACTATTGCTTCTCTAGAAGACAGTCCATATTTTCTCTTTAGCTTTCTTACCTTCTTGGATCTTATATGTATGTATACATATACATACTACTGTACTTCTGTATACATATATTTATGTACTTAAACATACTTATATTTAAGTATCAGCCGTACTAAGAGTGAGAAATGAAATTTCATTTTATCCATTTATCGTTTTCGGTACGCCCGACCGACTAACTCACTCGATATGCAAATTAGGCTGCTCAGCCGTTAATATGCATAAGGAAAGTATATACTTTCAAACGTTCAATCGGCTGACAGGAAGGTATACGGTGCTGATGAGAGCTAATATGCTAGAAACTAAT
>OZ024740.1:66768430-66808430 GCA_964016885.1 Eledone cirrhosa | reverse complement strand
TATTACACAACCATTCGAGGATCCACAAGCAGTCTACCATGCTCTAGCCTCACTATCTGACAGCAAAACAGCAAACGTGTGCATGCAGAGTTATACAATGAATCAAGCGCACATACAGTGTACACACACACACACACTCACAGACACACACACATATTTGCAGCTCCGCAGCTCCATTATTATCATATTTACACATATATTTTTTCCTCCGCTGCCACCAGTCTGTTTCGTTCTTTGTGTCTTTACCCTTTCTAGCAGTCTCTCTCTCTCTGTTAGCCTCACCTTTCACTCACTCACTCTCTATCACTACCTCTCCTCCTCCCCTTTCTTCCCGTTTGACCTGTCCGTAATCCTTTTCTCGCGGGCACTTTGCCAAGGCGGTATGAATTTTTTTTCTCTCTCTCTCGTCTGCGACTTCACAGAACTTATGTTTACCAAATTCGCAGACCAGACCCCTTCTTCCTCCCGTTAGACCTCTGCGAAATTCCTTCCTTGCTCACATTTCAACCAGGTTTGATGGTCTTTATTCTCTCGTTCACGATTCCACCGAATTTATATTCATAGAAATCTGGGACTTGGTTCCTTCTTCATCAATTTCTGTTGCTTAAACCATTTTGTTGGTTTACCCTAGCGTCCCCTTTATTTACGTGTCCCAACGACTTTTTTTTTAGCCGTTGCTCGCACCAACCTGAGGTATATGGCCTTTAATGCGACGAAATGCCTACGACGGTTGGAAGGCCACTGATGAGGACAAACTTTTTCATATGTAACCCATTTGCAGCACCGCAGCTCCATTATTATCATATATATATATATATATATATATATATATTTATTAAAATAACAGATTAATAAATATTTGCACTACGGTTCTTATATATTTGATATATATTTATCCTTATCGAGCCCTCTTCGGATTTTAGTCTTCAAATTTATTATTATTACTATATATATATATATATATATATATATATGGTCCCACTACCAGATTTAGAATGCAAACTACCCCATTGATCGATCCAAACACTGGAGGGGCACGCACGCCGACATATACATGCACATATAACAAACGCAGTGGTGGCTGGTGGCACACACATTTTACATAGCCTGACCACTTCAACAATAAACACACACACACTAAAAATAGTAAAACCACTCCCACAACCCAGGCAGCAATAACACAAACCCGTGCACCAAAACGATAGAGTAGGAGAGGGAAAGAAAGTAAGGCGAAGAAAGTAGAGAAGTACAGGATATCGTGCTCACTACTTTAAACTTTCCTCCTCACCAAAATGTCATGACCTCCTTTCCGCCACTGTAGTAGCATTGGCGTAATCTTATCCTTCATCCTCTTTTAGCAATATCCAACGAACTGATCAATCATATTATAATGAATACGCAACCACAGAATTACACATATACACTGCCTAACCCACACACAAACTCAGACTCTCCTGAATACTCACAATCAGTGGATCACCCAGACACTGCTTACAGCGTCTGCACGCATACGTACACATACAAACACATCCAGATATGGCAGGGTTAAAACATAAATGAATCAGAGCTAGGCCCGCTCCAACATCGCAATAAAGGATTCGGGTCTATAAAGGCATCGGCGTACCTCCCACCCCTAAAAAAGGCACTCTGTATGTTTGCCTGTTCAACTACAACTGCACCCTTTGCTCCACCTAACCTACACTACTCCGCTCCTGATGATACAGCGTATTGAAATAGATGAAGCTGAACAAATAATTCAGTTACCAGCTTCCGTTTAAACATCGTGACCTCACCGGTGGTTCACTATACGAACAGTCTATTTTCCCAATATCGAGTAGTTGAATCACATTTTACTAGTCTAAACTCCCAATGCCTCTCTCTTTATATATATATATATATATATATATATATATATATATATTATCTAATCATTCTAAAGACATGATTTATGATATATATATATAGAATAGCTGGACACTCACAGTAAAGTGACCAGTGAAAAACTCGGTACATCTACATATGTATACGTGTGTGTATTCATATGCATACTAGTATTTCAGTATACATATGTGGATGTACATTTTTAACTTAATTGTTTAAGCGTCAGTCATACAAAAGTGAGTTACAAACGAAACGAAATTTAATTTCGTTTCGTTATTTGTTTTTATCGTCTCCGTTGAACCGGTACGTACTCACGCTCTATGCAAAATGGTCTGCCCACTACTAATTTTCATAGAAAAAGCATATAACGATATGTGCTTTTACGATTCTCTAGAAAGGCCGGAAGATAGGTAAATATTGCTGATGAGTTGTAACAACAACGAAACTAGTTCAATATTCCTTGTCTGGCTTTCTGGAGAATAGAGGAAAGGTGTTTCCTCAAAAACCAGTATGACTCTAAAAACCGGTTTGTCTGTGTGTTTACATACAGAATAGCTGGACACTCACAGTAAAGTGACCAGTGAAAAACTCGGTACATCTACATATGTATACGTGTGTGTATTCATATGCATACTAGTATTTCAGTATACATATGTGGATGTACATTTTTAACTTAATTGTTTAAGCGTCAGTCATACAAAAGTGAGTTACAAACGAAACGAAATTTAATTTCGTTTCGTTATTTGTTTTTATATATATATATTATCTAATCATTCTAAAGACATGATTTATGATATATATATATATATATATATATATATATATAGGCGTATAAACAAATACGTAAAATTAAGGAAAATATGTTCATTCAAAAATATTCCTACTAAAGGAATCATTTTCCTACACACACACACGCACACGCACAATATATATATATTCTCGTCATCTTAACATGCTAACCATACACCCACGCACACATAACACCCATACACACACATAACAACACCCACTCCTCCACACACACAACTCATTCCCCCATTTCTACTAATAGAATCACTTTCCTACACTCTCAATCTTAACATACTCTCACACACACACATATAACACCCATACACACACACAACTCCCTCCCCCATTTCTACTAATAGAATCATCTTCCAATACACACACACACACAAGCACACAAATAAACATACATAGATTTACTTTCTTTATTTCAATAGAAAATCTGATTTCTGACTCCCCAGCGAACTAACCATATTCACTGAACCAGAACAATTCTCCCATCCCATTTCTCTTGACCATTATCTTTTGCTTGTCATAAAATTCTCTAAAAAGGCTACAGAATAGATTTCCAAATAAGGGCGCGAAATTTAATGAAAACTTGTTCAACGATAATTTCATTTATAACCAATCAAATTAAGTTTATTAAAAAAAGCCTTCGTGAGCCCTTTTTTCAAGTAAAAAGAAATTCAAACACACATATATGAAAAAAATAACCTGAGCCCCCCCCCCCCCCCCCCCCCCTGTTTGAAGAACTTTGTAACGCGAACTGGCGCGATATTTATTATCATTATGGACCAACTTATCAAATTACTTCTCTAAAAACCTGGCGTTTCGAGCCACTTTTTTCCATATAAAACAAGTGACATTCAAAGACCAACCAGATGTGAGAAATACCACAGAGCTTCCATCTCAACTCTACTTTTGAAAAGCAGAAGAACTGCGAAACCGGTAAAGGAACCAAATAAATATATATATATTTTTTAAAATAAGACTCCAGTTGCATTTTCGATTTCATCTTTTTTTCTTTATTTATTTATATATATATATATATATATATATATATATATATATATATATATATATATATATATATATATATATATATATAGAGAGAGAGAGAGAGAGATAGAGATATGCGTACATAGACACATTCATAGACACGTATATATATTTATGTATATATATATATAGTTATATATTTACACATATATCTATATATCTATATATGTGTGTGTATGTGTGTGTGTGTGCGTGTGCATATATATATATATATATATATATATGATCAGAAGGGATATTCAATTTGTTGATAATTCAACAAATATAAATGTTTGTAACTGATTCAGAGCAGTCTACAAGTTTTCTGGAGTATAATATACAACGATATTAAATAAATGGAAACTATATTTATAAAACCATATTTATTCTATTATATATATTTCAAGTGTACCAACATTTTGGTACGCTATCATCAAATAAAATACTACGAAGTGTCTTTTATAATTTTTGATATAACGAACGAGAATATATCTTTACGGTTCAAGTTATCCTTGGATATATATATATATATATATATATATATATATATATATATATATATATATATATATATAAATGCAGCCGAAACCATAGCAGTTAATCGTGCATTTAATTGACCGACATATGTTTCACCAACCTACATATAAAATGAAGAGTAGAGTCTCATTGCAATTCGGCCTTTCAGAATGTATAAAAAGTAATTTTAAACATTAACAAAGTATTAACTTACGTTGTACATCTTAGATGCGAAACATATATCGGTCAATTCAATATATGATTAAGATCTATGTTTATCTTTTAATTATTTATGTTCTGTGAATAAAACTATCCTTCAGCTCGAAGACCGTAAACATTGGATCAACTCCAGATGCTCTACATCATTTGCACTCACTGATTATCAACTCGCATTTAGACTAATCCTACCTTTGACAAACGTCATTTATATATATATATATATATATATATATATAAATATATATATATATATCAACAGGAATGGACCTGTTATTTTTATCTCAAGACATTTTTTCAAATTCCAACTCACCTCCTCAATATATATTATCTCTCATTCTTTTTTCTGATGAAGGACTAGCGTCCGAAACGTTAAGACCCTCTTCCAGCTATATCAAGCTTTAACCTAACATATCCCTTTCATATACTGTACTGATTGTGTTGTAATTTGTGTTTACCTTTTACATACATAAGCACATGTATATATATATATATATATATATATATATATATATATATATATATATATATATATATATATATATATATATATATATATATATATATATATATATATATATATAATATAATATAAATATTTACATATACATAAAGTCATAGATATATATGTTGCAACCGGTAACGTTGTGGCTCAATGAAGAATTAATGAATTAAATAATCAGAGCAATATATCATTAATCATGTCCTTAGAATTATTAGATAAAATATATACCAGCTCCTCTCCCAATTAGCATTATTAACCATATAAAACATCAATTAGACAAGGCTATAAGAATAGAGGCTCCTATGAACAAATTTCCGACAAATAACCGAAAGCGGCCTCTCGCGGTGGCCCCAATAGATTATTTATCCAACATTTCAGCAGCATGTAGAAACTGACTAAATATACCGGCGACCATACACAATTAGGTGTAAATTCAAACTTAGAAGAAATGTGTACATACCGTAATTTTATCTCTACCATGGTTTCATCCGTAATTTTAGACATCCAATTATCAGGATATCCGGAGTAACAGACTCATCAGGAGAAAACTCAAACGTAGACATTTAATTTTCCAAAGTGATCGCGCCAAAAATAGATTCAAAATTGGCTAAGAATCGTGACGTGGCAGTGGTAAAGTTAGAAAGAATGTGATTAGTTGCTTTAGGCGGGCAGGCTTGTTGCTATAAAGCGCAGCCCAATATCGCCCAATTGTATCTCAACCTAACGGGAGATTATTAAATATAAAGATTTACATATACATAAAGTCATAGATATATATGTTGCAACCGGTCACGTTGTGGCTCAATGAAGAATTAATAAATTAAATAATCAGAGAAATATATCATGAATCATGTCCTTAGAATTATTAGATAAAATATATACCATTTCCTTTCCCAATTAGAGCCTTTATTCTTATAGCCTGGTCTAATTGATTTTTTATATGGTTAATTATGCTAATTGGGAGAGGAAATTTAGGACATGATTTATGATATATATATATATATATATATATATATATATATATATATATATATATATATACCAGCTAAAGTACCCGTTTTTTGGACGGTTCAAGTAGCTTTCGATATAGCTCATTAAACTAAATAAAGTAAATTTGAATACATTGAAGAAAAACATACTGTATGTAAACATGAAAACCTTAGGCACTATTCCAGCGAAATAATTAATATGTGAGCTCGGTGTCATCCATTATCCCATTGTAACAACAGAAATCCAGTCTAGGTATAATTTTTTTGACAACAGTTAAAGAGCATCATGAAATAGAGAAGTGAATTGAATAATAGACACTATTGTGTACATAGGTTGGAATAACAATACAGATTGGACATAACAGGGTGGAACAGATGGATGAGCAAATCGTTATAAAAAGAGGTGGATGTTGGGAGGGAGCACTCATTGTGTTTTGGGTTATTGAAGAGCAGATTTATACACAACATCTTTGGTTTTCCCGTCAGGAGCATAAATAAATAGGTTGTCAGGATTACCAACTCGAGAAACAGCCAACATCATCAAAAATGAGTTCCTATTGTATTGACGAAAGATAACTCTTGTCTTACTTTATCACGAAAATTGACACAACTAACCGAACCTTTTTTTAATGTCTCTAAAGGCCCCAATATCGATTTTTGAAAGCCTTTGTAGATCATGTACAAGTTGTGTGCAAGGAGAAGCTCTGTAAAAAATTTCAAAGAAATCGCATGAATGGTTTAGAATATATGAGCCCCCATTAAAAACTATCCACACACACAGACAACTTCAGCTTTATATATATACAAATATATATATATATATATATATATATATATATATATATATATAGAGAGAGAGAGAGAGAGAAGTGGTAACACAAGAGTGAGTTCACCATACCGAGAACAATTGTTCTCGGTATGGTGTACTGTTGTGTTACCACTTCTACCTAACTCGTCCCATGGACTGAGTGCTCTACCACTACTGATATTACCTTCCAGCGTCCTACCCCCTCTCTCTCTCGCTATATATATATATATATATATATATATATATTGTTACTTGAGGTGGGCCATATTGTTGTAATAATATTGCCAGAATTAATAACATAACTTTGTTAGACTATATATATGTGTTTATATCTATAATATATCTGTATTTTTGACCGTTGGTCAGTCAATGGTAAACATTGAGGACCGAATGAATTAACTGATATAAAAGATACAGAAGCGAAAGCCAACCAAACAGTGAGTGTGTTCTGTTATTAATTCTGGCAATATTATTACAACAATATGACCCTCCCACAGGTATAACAATTTTTATTTCAACACACGTTTTCATATCAAAACCCTCGCAAAACAAATATATATATATATATATATTTATATATGTGCGTATGTGTGTTGTGAATGTGTACCATTAAACTTCGTAGGATTAACATAAATGCACAACACAGTTGTTCACACATATGTGCGAACATCTATGTGATTTTTATATGTGTATTTATAAAATATTTTTTTATATTAACATATAAGTATACATGAGACTGATTTTATCCCCTCACATACAGTCAAACATAGAGCATTTAGAAATAAACTTCAGTAGTTTGTACCTACGCAATAAACTGTGTTGTGTCTCACATGTATAAAATATTTTGATAATAAATCTCTATGAATCAGGTGATTTTGTATATAGATATTTCCTAGTATCACAGAGTCAATCATTTATCTATCTAAATGTAAATCTAAATGCAGCTTTTTCTAGGGTTTTACAGCCAAATAGATTTGTTATCATATATCTACACATGAATATATGAATTATATATTCAGAGGAAATAATCTATATATTATTTGAGTTAGGATAATGGATTGGCAGAATATTTAGCTCACAGGAGAAATTGTCGTGCAGTATTTCGTTATAATCCTTTACATTCTGAGTTCAAATGATGCCAAATTCAAATGTACACTTCGAGGTCAATAAAACATATTATTCGTCAAGTGCTGTTGTCAAAATGATCGACTCTACCGTCGCAAAGTTTGAGTATCTGTTTCTATCACATAAAACAATATTTTATGTAGAATTTGCAGACGCATCATTCCTTTGAATATTTATGGCTGTTTACATTCTGAATTTCAAATCTAACTGAGGTCAGATTTGCATACCATCTTTGTGGGAGTCGATAAATTGGCGTACCGCCGAAGCACCGAATTCAATATATTCTAATTTACCTTCATACTAAACGTGTATTCTTGTAACATGTATATAAATATATAACATTATGTAACATCCTTATAAAATCATATATATATATATATATATATATATCAGGATTTAACCAGTTTAAATAAATATTAGGAAATATTCTTACAGTTCCCTCCCCTTGATCGTGTGAAGCTCTTAGGTGGATGTAGCTATTTTAAGTCCGGTGTTTGCAACAAGTCAAAGTTCATCTTACTTGTTTAGTATCTGTTCCTTGGCAAACAGACTTGGGTTGTTTTCTTCAGAACACGAATTGCACCATGCTCCGTTGCCGACATTTGGTTTTTAGTGGACAGTTGTTTTGGTCCGTGCAATTATATGGCCATGGTTTGTCAAAGTTGAGTTCTGAGCGAGATCTTACTGAGTTGAATTTAGCAGTGTTGGAGGAAGCAATTATATTTCCGAAGTTGAGGGGAGGGGTGTGTTGAAAGACAGTTTGAATTTGTTTCTGTTAAAGATGATGTGGTGGGACATTGAAGGAAAGTTTCCTGATAGGGGTGGTGATTGCAGCTTAATAGTAAAGCGGATTCAAAGAAGGTCTAACCAACTACCCCAGCCTCAACCATGGATATAGTTGGTAGTGCCACCGCACACACAATATTACCTCGTTTAAAACTCCTCACAAAAACAGCGTTGACGAAACCAGGCCATGTAATTGCAAGGTCCAAAACAACTGTCTTCTTAAAGCGAAATTCCGGCACCAGAACTTGATAAACAAGTGTATCCTCACAATGCAACACACCAACAGAGACTACATCGGATTAATGCCTGCGAATTTAAGACAAGTTTCTACCAACAAAAACAGTTTTCGAAACTGGTGCAGGTAAATGCTTCAACACTATCTAGCCACATATAGGAGCTCCGCGACAATAACACCATATACATCCTGAAATAGAGTACCTAGCCCATGGCCAAATATTATACGGGGATGGCTGCCCGTGAAATGTATCCTCCGAAGAAACGATCCAAATTTGTTCGCCAAGAAACAACTACTAAACAAAAACGACGAACTTGGGGCTTCGTTAAAACATCGGTCATTCAAGACCTACCCCAATCTAAGAGCTTCGCAAGATTATTTCCCAAAATTTATTGCGCACACCCACACCGATATATACATCCCACAGTACATAGGCATACATTATCATGACTCGAAACCTGCACATACGCAACTACTACACACCGTACATATGCACACACAAGCACGAGTCTACCTGAAACCCATTAACATATTCCACAGTATCACATCCGCAGCCAGTACCCGGATAGACACCCAACACAAGCGCATGCACACGCACCAGTGCATAGGGTACCATGCACTCACACACATACACTCATATAATTTCACGACACTTTATAATTATATGCATATTTGCCTGCACACTCGCAGCCTCGTATGTACAAATCAAACACAAACTGCAGTTACAAACCTATACCTATACAGGCACCACATCACTAATCCCAGTGGTGCACAAAAATGACAACACTCATCTAGGCCCTCCATTTCAAAAGTAACAATAACTAATCGTACGTGGATCACACAGAACGCAAGAACTAGCATCCATAGTACCCTCAGGCTTACTAATTTGCATAACAAATAAATACATAAATCAACGCTACCTCGCAATTTCTTACACGCCCACCCGCACATTAACACTTGCGGACACGGACGAACCCACATACAAGCATAATAAATGCCACATGCATATATACGCACACTTAAAATTTCGATGCACACGCGTGCGCATACCATTGCTCAAGAATTTTCAAAATTAATAAACATATAAAAATATACACTACGCCCGTAGAATAACGCAAAAATAAGTTTGAGCACCACGAGTCACCAAGTGCAAAAAATATAAAGTCCATAACTGTAAAAAGAAACACACTCCAAACAAAAAGTATCGTAATATCAACAAGCCGGTCAGTGATCATTTGAGAAAACTAAACAAAATTGACAGACATAAAATATGTACATGCATGATGGGTTTGGGTCGGGGAGTGTAAGCGAATTTTTTATGGTGTCAGTGCTGGTTTAGTGTCTGTGATTAAGCTGGCTAAATTCTCTGACCCCCCCCCCCCCACACTTAACCGTAGGAATGGTCAACGCCACGCACACAGATATAAACGTACACTCTAATAAATCGAAATGATACTGCGAAAATACATTCCATTTTCCTTTGAAAATTCTGTAACTATGATATCATAGCTTTTTACAGCCCTCCTCACATAAATTATGAAGCATAGATCCTCACACAGAGTTTATTCTAAAATGTTTTAATAACATACATTGTCAATATCCTTCTATCGACAGCTTATCTGCAGGTAGTTTTGTCAACTGTCTGGAATTGGCTGAAACAGCAGGAGCTCAGCAGTCGAACCCCAAATATTTCTAATACAGTATCTTCCAAAAAATGTATACATACTTCATCATTCTAAGGTATTCAAAATGTTATACATCTTTTGGGAAACTCTGTATCTATGTGTCCGAACGCCTTAATCTGTGTATACTTTCTATATATGTACACGAGCGCCTCCGCATGTGCGCGCGCATGCGTGTATATATATATATATATTACACTTAATAATATAACTGCTCCTAGGCTGAGCTGAACGTTGCCTCATATATACGACTGTTATTTCTAGCAGTACGGTTATGAGACTGGCTAGAAACTGTAAACCATGTGCGTTACAGTCTTTTGAATTATTTAGAAGTGAAGCATATCAATTTGTCCCTGGATGTTTACTGAGGAGAGCAGGACATGATATTCCTACACTTATTCATCTCGAAACATATTTGGATTTTAAAGTTTAAACTTATCTACGGAACAGGTTTGATTTTGAAATTTAAATGTGTCTAAACATCATAGCCATTTGGGAATGCAGTTCGTCTTTGTTGATTTATTATTTTAAATCGATATGGACAAGCTGTAGTATAATAATTAGTATACTTCATTCTGGCTAAATTTTCTTTTGCAATAAAATACAGATGTGTTGGTATCTGTGTTTCATCATATATATTAGTTTATACACGGCTCAGAAATATTTCCTTCTTCGAGCTAATTCCATTGTAAAAGAATTCATTACACTTAATAATATATATATATATATATAAAAGTGTATGTATATGTGTCTTTATATCCGTGTTTTTACATCTATGTTTTTTTGTTTTGTTTTGTTCTTCTTCTTTTTTTACATCCTCATTTTTATGCGTGTGCATGCAAACAGGTCAATATGCGTGAGTGTAAGTATGTGTGTGTGTGTGCGTGCGGGGGGTGGGGGGGGGGTGTACGTATCGAATGTATGAATGTGTAAGTGTGCGTGTGTATATAAGCATGTATATTTTTGTGTTTTGTGTTTGTGTATGTGTGCGAGTGTGTATACAGTCGCGTGCGTGCGCGTGATTAGATATACATGGGGCGAGGCGTATATGCGTATATATGTGTATCCTGTGTGTGTAGATGTGCTTGCATACGCTTTTGTCTGTACGTTTTTTGCGTGTATATATATATATATATTTCTTATAGATATACGTTTCTTATAGATATACGTGTGTGTGTGTATGCGTGTACCTTTTTTGTCTTCTTTTCTTTAATTTTTTCTTTCTAAATTATTGTTCCATTTTTATAAATATATCGATAATGATACTTTCTTTTAATTATTACACTCCCTTACCTCTTTTACTTCCGCATATAAGTGTACGTGCGTGTGGGTGTGTTTATACGCGTGCCTTCATATTCTTATAATGTATCTATTACCCTATTGTTTCTGTGTACCTGCCAAACAGAACACCACATCATGTCTGTCTAGTTTACAGATACACAGATACATTTGCCCTCACATATATATTTACGCACACTTTTTCACTATACGTATACAATTGTACATACACATATATCTACATCTGTGAGCGTATATACATACATATACACACACCTAACTATATTTCTCGAAAGATGTTTATATATTTCATATGGCTATTGTAATTCATTTGTCTATATTTATGTAATTTTTTTTGCTTTTCTTGATGACACTTTCCAAGTATTTAGCCATGTTTTATATTGCCTCGTCTGACGAACGAATGAAGACGTTTCTTTCGTATTCGCCTCATGCGGGAAACCTCTGGTAATGAGGTAATTATATTGTATTGATTTTTATACATTAAATTTTGCTCTGGTACTTACATAGAGCACTCTTCACTGCTATGACCTTTTTCTGTTTTCAACGGAAATTTCAATACCTATATATATATATATATATATATATATATATATATAAATATATATATATATATATATATATATATATATATATATAAAATACAATATGTTGTAAAGGTAACACAGTGTGTTACGTTTTCAACATATTTTATTTTAAAGAGCTAAGGATTCCTTTTCCTTTGAGCACATTACTGACAGGGAATAACGAGGAATAATGCGAGTCTATGGCTCTGTTAATTTATCGTGATATATATATATATATATATATATATATATATACATATATATATATACATATATATAATATATATATATATATATATATATGTTTGTGCGTGTGTACTGATTATTTTGATGGTAAATAGAGTTTTACAAGCATTCGTAATGTAGCTCGTCACTTCACAATCTCTCTATATAAATCTTTTTATATATTACATTTTTTCATCAGCTTCTTGCGATTTTTTCCTCATTAGCTTTTCGTTTTATCAATTTTGTCAATCTAGAAATCTAGTTGCATTACTTAGTTAATTTCAGGTGATATTTTATAGAGAAAATAGATTTTTTTTTTGGCTTAGTTTCTAGATTTAATAAATATTTCTCGTCAACACCCTTGATATGTCTCTTTTAACTTATACAATTCCACAATTCCATTCATGAACCAACAGGGAAGCTTCTAGGTGGTCACATTTTTCACTAGAAATGGCAGCCAATGTCAATTCTTTCGTAAAAGGATGGGCGCAGATATAAAATATCCGAAAAAGAGAAGAGGACACCATAGATGGAAGGCCTTTTGTCATTATATGTATCTGACGGTGTTGATAATAAACACCAGCCAGCACGAACGAATACAAAATATAGCAGCTAAATGTTCTACAAATATTAGAAAATAATACATCGTATGTCTGCTTGTTTCTCTGAATATAAGGAAAAATGTGGGTTATATATGGCTGACCTAGGATTAAACATCTACGAGAAAAATAGCAGCAACTGTTATTAATACAACAACGTCAATACTAGCAACAAAAACATGAATTAATGGGGCACTCGCATTTAATTTAAGCATCCACATAAAAGTATGTTAGATATCAAGCCTTCAGTTATCGAATATGTTACCTTCCACAACTAGTTATTTCCAGCCAATTGGTCAACATATAAAGCTATTATGCAATGTTACACCTGTTTATCAAATTAATTTTAACTAAGATATAATAGACATCGTTATTACATTAAATTGTTTCTTTACAGACTCAGCATTTGAGTGTATTATTTAATTGCGTTCTACTTCATTACGGATCGATGACATTTTGTTAACGGAAATCCATATCACTTTTCAGAGTGACACACATTCTTATTATTCCGAGCTTTGAAAATGGCTTTTGGTGGCCCAGGTTACTCGTTAAATGATCCATTGTGGATTTCCATTCCATCACCGGGTGTAACATCATCACCTGACACTAGGAGCCATTTATCTGAGTCCAATTTATTGCAATCATTCAGAATATATCTTTGATTAGAGAATACCTTCCCTCCACATCATCAATATTGTGTGCCTTGTTCTAATATAACATTCGTGACCGATAATCAACAGCATTTCAACCCTCACCCATCACATTTAATTTCGAAGTATAATTTATTCAACGTGGCGTTTCATTTTATAATACATAAGTGTGTGACTTGCCGAAGATTATCATAAAATTTGTTGTAGATGAAGCGATTGTAAAGATGTGAATGACATTTCGTATATCTGCTGTGGTAGGTATGATAGTTTATCGTCCGAGGTTAATTGAAATTCGAACCTGGTGGAGATGAGCAATCCCAATACTTAGACATTAATCAAAGATCTATTCGAGTCAGATGGAATACACACAGGAATAAAATGTAATAATACGTGATGTGTTTGTTTTTCTCTCTCTCTCTCTCTCTCTCTCCCTCTCACTCATATACACACACATATTCTCTCTCTCTCTCTCTCTCTCTCTCTCTCTCTCTCTCTCTCTCTCTCTCATATAAACACACATACACTCTCTTTGTCTCTCTCTCTTTCTCTCACACTCATATAGACACACAGACACTCTCTTTCTCTCTGTCTATATATATATATTCAACAAAAACGTATATAATGTAAATGTATGGGTACTTCTGAATCTTCTATTTGCTGTCTTTGTTGCATCGTATATTTCATTGAGACAACTTATTGATGACTACGGATATCATTGCAATATAATGGCTTCCTTGTCAGTATATTTCAATAACAAAACAAAATTATGATAGTGTTATTGTGTACTTTTATTACTGTTGTTAACATTGTTAATTAATTTCTTTCTTTTCATAGTTTTTATTTTACTTGTTTGTGTATCGTTATGTTATTGCGTACACATTTCAATTCTAGATTAATATTTCTGGAACACTATTTTATTCTTGAAAACATTGTTCTTTTATTTGCGTGAATTCTTATTTAAACTTTTCAGATAGTTCAATGATTACACATTTTATGTCCCAAGGTTCGATATTTATATCCACACTTTACTTCAACTTCGATCTATGTATTTAGTGTTTCATTTTACATTGTATTCTCGAAATTTTTTTTCATCTATCTAAGTGTATAATGAACGTCAAAATCAAGTATGTTTACTCCAAATAAATAGATGTTACTGTGTACTAGTTCGTTGCGCTATTATTTTGTACTGGATATTTTATAGATATAAATATGGTGGAGATCAGTATCAGTAGGGTACCATATAAAATAGTTGATGCTGCTTAGTTACTGTGCATTACCACCAGAGTATAAATATAATAGAGATCGCAATTTGATTTTCACCCTATTGGCGTCGATGATGTAGACGTACATAGCTGTCTTGCATAGACTTTTGTAACATTATTGACTTACTGTTAAATTTGGAAATGCATAAAAATCGGAAATATATAAATAAAAAGAAACATCTATTCCGTGATTTATTAAGTGTATCGTGTTAAATCACTCAACATATTTTGGTATGCTTTTGTGAATCATATTTGTAAGAATTTTCTCATTATATGAATAATTTATTTCAATCTTTATTTATAGGGACAAAAGAATATCAGCATACCTCGAAGTTTTATGATATCAATGGTTTATACTTTGAAAGCAGACAACATTTTATTTTATTTCAGCAATTGACGTATTTCCATAACAATAATGCTGAGGATGATGTTGAGAATGATGACAATAATAATTATTATTTAATATTCGTAACAAAGAAAATTATTTGATTTCATTCTTAATACTAACGGTTATTATGTATTTTATCTTGATTTATGTAAAGATGTTATTACAGTATGGGGACATTTTGTTAACTCTATTAATTTCTTTGTTATTCATGTTATTCAGTATTAATTTGCTGTATTATGGAATTCATTCTTTTTAGATTAATGTTCATAGGATTGATTACGTTGTGTAAGTGTGCATTTTATCGAAAGACGTTTTCGTCAACATATACTACTGCATCTCTTTCTATTATTTTTAACGAGTGATGATTTTTGAAAATTCTTCAGCCTTTGGTTAAGTGTTGTTCGGCTATGAATTGAATCTCTTTATGTATTCACTGGAAATTCTAATTGCCTTTGATTAGTACGTTTGATTTTACATCTTTACTGAATATATATGTCATTGCAGTGACCATCCGTTTTTCAAATAGCATTGTGTGTTTAAGTATACATTACTCATTTTGTACTTCCTTTTCAGATATGACACCCTGGATGCTGAGGGAAAATTGATTGGGGTTATAATCGAGTGATGACAAAAGGACATGCTACACCGTTGACTCAAGTTCAGTTTTGTACTTCTCAGTGGAGACTTATTCATTGTAACCACTGAGAACTACAAAAAGAAACATTTTGAGACATTGTCTGTTTTTCTATTATTTCACTGCAGCAAAAATTCATTTTTTCGTGTTGAACTTTCTCAAATAAATGATTACTTGTAAATTAGTCGTCAGTTAAAGCTCGTTTCTAATGTACCATTCTTCCACAATCATCTTTCAATAATGTTTTCGTGTTGCCTTATGATGATTCATATGTTTCGTTATTTCCAAGTATTTTTATAGATGCCTGATTTTGTGTTTTTATTATGTGAGGAAAAAGCTTTCCTTTTCTGTCTATTAACTTATTCCAAACATCATTGTAAATAATCTATCCATATCTGTTTTTGGATAATGAATTCCAAATACATTCAATAGATTGACATTTACTACTAAGTGCTTTTCTATTCAGCGTATAACCTCCAGTGCATATATTAACGCGATTCAATATAACTCAGATACACACAAGTACAATCACCTATACGCGAGTAAAACTCGTCAATCATTTAGCTATTTGTATTTGAAGTCATTCTTCATTTATGTACGTTGATCTGTACATAAGTGTTTATATCTCAAGTCAAGGGTCGCTATTACATTTGAACAAAATAATAATTTACCAAAGCTTTGTTAAATATATTTCGTTATTTTTATTTTGGCCTATATATATATATATATATATATATATATATAGGAAAATGTTCAAGACCACGACGGCAGAGCTCAAGCCGTTTCCACGGCTCGTCGAAACGGTTGAACTTTGCCGTCGGGGTCTTGAACATTTTCCTATTACCCAATCTACTACCCTAAGTATTAATTACTATGGTGCGTTATGGTCCATCTAGTTCCTCACCACACCTCCTTCGTTATATATATATATATATATGAAAAACTTTGTCCTCATCAGTGGCCTTCCAACCGTCGTAGGCATTTCGTCGCCTTAAAGGCCATATACCTCAGGTTGGTGCGAGCAACGGCTAAAAAAAGTCGTTGGGACACGTAAATAAGGGGGACGCTAGGGTAAACAAACAAAATGGTTTAAGCAACAGAAAGTGATGAAGAAGAAACAAGTCCCAGATTTCTATGAATATAAATTCGGTGGAATCGTGAACGAGAGAACAAAGACCATCAAACCTGGTTGAAATGTGAGCAATATATATATATATATATAATGTGTGTGTGTGTGGGTGTTTGCGTGTGTGTATATGTATATTTGTGCGTATATATATGCGTATATATATATATATATATATATAATGAAGGAAGTGTCGTAAGAATCCAGGTGGACGATAACGCACCAGAGTACACTATACATAGAGTAGTAGGGGGGGTAATAGGAAAAGAGTCAGGACCTCGACGGCCGGAGACAGCCGTTGGGGTCCTTACTGACTCTTTTCGTATATATATATATATATATATATAAATATTTCGTACCTCCAAAGAAATACGGTTTTAGGAAGCCGTAGCTATGCAAACACTGGGGGGGGGGGGGGCTAACGCCCTCTAGTGATGTCCAGCAGAAGCAAGGGCGACAACCCTCTATGCATCATTTTTGAGGCGTAACTGGCCTTTGTCAGGATGGTCCCTCCCACCGCTTGCGACTGCTGGACTAGAAGACAGGCGAGTATATATACTTTTCTCGTCTGGGTAAATCAGGTGATTAATCTCATTTGAATATGAAGCTGCATAAGTTGGTTCAACTTATAATAAAAAAGAAATAGGATTTCGCTTCAAGCATAGCTTTATACAATATGTATAATTATTTCGTATCTCCTAAGAAATACGGTTTTAGGAAGCCGTAGCTATGCAAACACCGGGGGGCTAACGCCCTCTGGTGATGTCCAGCAGAAGCAAGGGCGACCACCGTCTATGCATTTCAGGCTTAACTGGCCTTCGTCAGGACGGTCCCTCCCACCGCTTGCGTCTGCTGGACTAAAAACAGCTGAGAATATATACTTTTCTCGTCTGTGTAAATGAGGTGATTAACCTCATTTAAAACCGTATTTCTTTGGAGATACGAAATGTTTATACATATTGTATAAAGCTATGCTTGAAGCGAAATCCTATTTCTTTTTTATTATAAGTTGGGCCAACTTATGCAGCTTCATATGCAAATGAGATTAATCACCTCATTTACACAGACGAGAAAAGTATATATTCTCGCCTGTCTTCTAGTCCAGCAGTCGCAAGCGGTGGGAGGGACCGGCCTGACAAAAAGGCCAGTTAAGCTTTAAATGCATAGATGGTTGTCGCCCTTGCTTCATCTGGACATCACCAGAGGGCGTCAGCCCCCCGGCGTTTGCATAACTACGGCTTCCTAAAACCGTATTTCTTTGAAGATACGAAATAGTTATACATATTGTATAAAGCTATGCTTGAAGCGAAAAAATCTATTTCTTCCTTATATATATATATATATAGATAGATAGATAATGATAATAATAGGGTATAAGTATCGTAGGAGAGGAGGAAACAGAGATACAGAGAAGTGCGATACAGATTACTAAATGCTAGTAGCCGAAGCGCAGTGTGCTCAATATTTGGATTAGCAGAGTTGAATATTAATATTCAGTATATTGTTCAACAGAGCAGGAATAAGCAAATGAATGATTCAAGGTGTTACAATCGGGTAAAACAAGATCTTTATATCATTCTTAAACATGTTTTGCCCATACGAAATAATTGATTATATAATATCATCAATAAATATATAATATCATCAATATAAATACCGTTGAGAATCATTCTTTCAGGTTAACGTCTCCTTGCATGGTAGGCGAAAAAAAAATAATAATATTATGAGGAGCCTGTGAGGGCGAAATAGGTGCAAGATTTATATAAATAACTTGTTTTAACGGATTGTAACTCCTTCATTCATTCATTTGCTTATATATATATATCCTTCGGTTGCAACGTTTTTCGAAATATTTACTTCTGCGTTCACAGATTGATTTTTTAGTGCCAGAAGATACCGTTAAGTGTGAGTTCAGCGATTTTTTTTTAGTAAAGATTTAATCTGTCATTTTAATATATATATAAGATAAAAAGGCCACCAAGTCACATACGACGGAATTACTTCATTCATTCACACACACACACATATATATATATATATATTAAAATGACAGATTAAATCTTTAGTAAAGAATCGCTGCTCTCACCCTTAACTGGATCTTCTGACACTATAAAATCAATCTGTGAACGCAGGAGTAAATCTTTCGAAAAACCTTATTTTCAATTTTTTTTATTTTATTTTCAACCTAAAAACTTTCCGGACTTTCGCAGTTATCTCCCTTACATCTCCCACACGCAGTCGATATTGCCTGTCTGAAGTGACCGAGTTTCGGCGGATGCGCGTTCGTACGGTTGTCCTTCCTGTTCCGATAACCATACACATCCCGAGCTGAAGATCCGCGGAGGTGAAACAAATGTTCTCGGTATGGTGAACTAACTGTTGTGTAACCAATTCTACCTAACTCGTCCCATGGACTGAGTGCTCTACCACTACGGATATTACCTTCCAGTGTTCCACCACTATCTACGTCTCCAGCAGCGGTCAGCAGATTCTCCTCACTACGTAGAAGTTTGGCTTTTAGCAGATTCTTCACCACGTGCGAGTTTGGCTTACTACACTGAGAGTGCTCTATATATCCTCATGTCCTACACAATTTTGCGTCTCATCAACGTCAGAATGGATTTATACACACTGAATTACTCCCTGAAGAACATTCCAACTCCCTCCAACCATGTTTACCAAAAGCTCCTCCTACAAAAAGCGGAAGATGTCGTCAGACGCTTAAGATGGCGAGCCCTAGCTTTCGATGGCAAAATTACAGGCACCAACAACACCTTCAACCTGAAATCGAGAGCCTACTCTCCTAAGGTAACCGAACTTGCTCCTTTCGAGACGGACCTTCTTGACTTAGTCGCTAACATTACCTTTCGCAAACACACTATCACCTTTCAAACGAAACTCAGAAAAGATATTAAGAAATTTAGGTATTCTAATAACACCGTCCTTTCCGACAAAACTAATAATATTTACGAAGTCGACAACACCACTTTCCGCCACCTGGCACATAACGCTATTACTTCTAAATATAAGAAAGCTAACCCTATTGCCTACCACGACATTAATACAGAAGCCAAGGAACTGGCCACCGACCTTAAGGTAGATAAGAAGCTCCAATCTCTAGCTAAGCGGGAGGCGTTCCTCATCCTGAAAGATCACAAGGTAGACTTTACTTCTAACCCCACATGTAGACTAATAAACCCGGCACGCACAGATGTGGGACTAGTCAGTAAGGCCATACTTAGAAACATAGTTAAGACCATTAGGAGCAAGTCCAACCTGCCACAGTGGGAGAACAGCGACTCCGAAATTAAGTGGTTTAACTCTTTAAAATTAAAAAAGCGAAGTTCACACAGTTTGACATTGTCGATTTTTACCCGTCGATCTCAGAGACCCTGTTAAACAAAGCGTTGGACATCGCTACCACTTATACCACCGTCGATGGTTTAGACAGTGAAATCATCGCTCACTGCCGGAAAACCCTCCTCTTCAATGACGGAGTAGCCTGGGCAAAGAAGTCTACATCTTCAGACCTGTTCGACGTCTCCATGGGATCGTTTGACAGTGCTGACGTATGTGACTTGGTTGGCCTTTTTATCTTAAACATATTACGTGTTAGATTCCCGGACTTCCACACGGGAATATACCGTGACGATGGACTGACCTTATCGAGCCACAAAAGTGGTCACGACTTCGACCGGTTTAAAAAAGATTTAGCTTCTACCTCCAATGAGTTAGGCCTTAGGATAACAGTAGCCACCAACCTCTCTTGCGTAGATTTCTTACACATTAATTTAGACCTTCGCACACCCACACACAGACCCTTCCATAAGCTAAACGAGAAACTTAATTACATTCACAAGGACTCATGCCACCCTCCCACTGTTTTTAGAAACTTCGTTAAGAATATCAGTACTATAATCTCAAACCTCTCCTCTAATAACGCTATCTTTGACAGGGCGGCACCCTACTATAACACGGCAGTGACCAACAGCGGCTTCTCACAACCAATTACCTACTCTCCCACTAGCAACAACACCATTAAGAAAAGTAAGCGCATCAATAGACAAACTATCTGGTTCTCTCCTCCCTTTTCACTCAACTTTAAAACCAATGTAGGAAAAAAATGTCTAGCCCTCTTAGATAGACACTTCCCCATAGGTCATAAATACCGCTCCATCTTTAACCGACACAAAGTTAAACTAAGATACTCCTGCGCTAAGAACATGAAGGCCCACATCACCAGCAGCCCAAGGAGCAACACCCCACCAGGGTGCTCTTACCGTAAGCCTGAAGATTGCCCCCTTCAACAGCAATGCAACACACCAGCTGTAATCTATGAAGCTGTGGTCACTTCCAACCGACCAAACCAACCACAGGATTTCAAATCCTATGTGGGCATGGCGGAGAGCCAATTCAAGGAGCGTTTCCTGAACCACCAGTCTACCTTCAGATACCCTCAAGGACTCAAGTATAGGCTACTCCATTCAATGGAAAGACATCACTAAGTCCAAGCCATACGCAAGGGGAAATCCGACTTGTAGCTTATGTATCGACGAACGAATAACTATTCTAAAGAGATTAGGCAATATTGATTGCCTAAACACGAGAGTTGAATGTTTCACACGTTGTCCACACGTCACCAAACATCTATTGCATAACTATAAGGCTCCGGACTGATTCTTTGTAATTTTATTTTTAATTTTTTAAATTTTATTTTCAACCTAAAAACTTTCCGGACTTTCGCAGTTATCTCCCTTACACCTCCCGCACGCAGTCTAGTATTGCCTGTGTGAAGCGACCTAGTTTCTGCGTATGCGCGTTCGTACGGTTGTCCTTCCTGTTCCTATAACCATACACATCCCGAGCTGAAGATCCGCGAAGGTGAAACAATTGTTCTCGGTATGGTGAACTAACTGTTGTGTAACCACTTCTATATATATATATATATATATATATACACACACACACACATTTATATATATGGGGGAGTAGGTGTGTGTGCATGTGTGGTGTGTGTATATGAGTGTGTGCGTCGTGGGTATGTCTATGTGCGTCTGTGTGTGTACGTGAAACATTATGGGTTATATTTGCTCAGAGCATATGTATCTACAGATCTTTGGTTCATCAGTTTTTGTAAATTAAGAAAAGTAATGTCTGGGATGGGGAATAGCTGATATAATAACTTGCCAACTGTTTTCAAATTTTCTTCAAAATTTCAACCTTTCGTTAACATTTATATTATATCCTATAAAGCATCTTTTTGCTTTTCCTCACTTCATGTTTGACGTATAGCGTTCTGGACGTTATAATGTAATTTTGATTCATGAAGATTGCGTTGTATTTAATAAGGAGACAACTCTTTTCCTATCGATATTGCTTTCCTGATTGAGGTATATTTTTAAAAGGTTTATATTTGTACCAACGTCTCCAATGTAAACTAATTCTAATTCGAGTTAAATATTCCAATTACTTCTGCACCCATAAATTATTGATCGCTCCAGAATGTATTGAAATAGAAGTGCTTCATAGATTTAGTTGCCTGTTTAATAGATTCATAACGGTACCAGGTTCTGCAATGTTAACGGGTACTATATTGATTTAAATAGTCCACATTCATTTTTACTTGTCGATATGATAGACATTGCACTCAGAAATTATTGTTAGCTATGATCGTATTTAAGGAATGTAGTTCAAAATAACACTAATGTGGTTCGCCTACTGCATTTCGATTTAGATGGCGTCTTAGTGTTGTATGTGTATAAGATATCTTCACTCCTATAACTATTGGTGTATATTGTGGAAATCTGATATCTTTATCGACTATATCATCATTGTCTTCCATATAATTCGAATTTTGGCAGAACATCAGTAATTTGTTTGAGAAGCAATAAATGGTTATATAAACCGCACTAAGAGACTCTCCACTCTACATTGTCAACCTCGGAATGATGAAATAATAAGTTGACTCTCGTGGGATGTATGTCATCCACATACATGTATTTTGTTGTTTATTGAAAGTTCATTGAAAATGTTCACATCATTTTCTAAGCTGCAACTCAATGTTAACCAGAGAGTTTTAGACAATGTAGGTGTCGTCATTAATATTTTATTTAACTAAGTGCATATAATCCAATCAGGATTGGAAATTATTTTGCTAAGATTGCTTAACCGAGAGTCTTTCGTGTTTTTCTTTATAAAAAAATCGTATGGATTGATTTGATTTTATTCTACTTTTCATCGACTCTGATAGCAATAATAAAGTAGGCCATGCAGACGGTCGCTTTCTCTACTGGACGTTTCAGTGATAGCTGCCCCTAGGTCCCATTACAAGGTGAAAGTAATTACCCATTTTGTTACATTATCTCAGTTCTTATAAAATTGTAAGTCCGGACGAAACAAACCCCGATTCATTTTACCGTGCCTGATGATGTTGTTGAAGAAGTCTGATCAGGTACAGAGCTGCAAACCCACCTATCTGTTCAGATTAATTTTTGCTCGTTTCAACTTTTCTTATTTCTCTAATTTGCTTCAGGGGTCGATTTTCGAGGTATTCAACACTATCACGCTGCCATCGTCCGCATTTGCCGAAGTAGCTCTCCTACATTCCGGTTTGAGCGAATTCCAGTTCAATTGTGTTAATTTCCTCATTCCTGGCTGAAGAGTTACCACAGAGAGAAAGAATGAGGGAGTGAATGCTTGATCGACCAAACTCATGATCTGAAACGGTTCCGATAGCTGACCATTTACTCTGACCACCGAGCAGATGCCGATATGCATCGAAGCGATCTGCTCTCTGATGAAGGGCTCAAAGTCACTTACCTCGTGCAGTGCCCCAATCTAGCAACGATCGACCATTTACTCCTTCACTGCGGGATGAGTATGTACCCGTGTCTGAAAATCCACCTGAATGTAAATGGGTGTGTTTTTGTTTGTGTATCAATAGGTTTGCTTATTTGAGGGAGCGGGATATCTTTTTGGGAGAGACGCTAGGTGGGCTTTTACATTGCTGTATTCTCACTTGACGTTACTTGTCGTGATGATGCTGTAGTTGCTTGTATTCTTATTCACTTGACTTCTGTTGGTAATACTGCTACCAGATTTGTGGCTACACTAGTTGGCTCTACCGTTAGTATCATTGTTGTTGTTGTTGGGTACCTCGGAGGTGGGAGCAAGGTGTATTGCGCTTCACTGTTTCTGTTGAGAGCAAAAAACTCTCAAATGGTGTGTGTCACTGCAAATATGGCAGTGAGAATTTTTTCGCACATATTTCAGGTCGTACCACTCAAATTAGCAAGCACATAAGATCGGAGATATTTTCCATCCTGTACATGACAGAACCCCTCCACAGTGACATCAGACCAGTTTGCCGGTCGATTTCATCTTATTTCTAGAAAGGTGCTACTAGTCTTTAGAATCCCACATGCCAAGAGCCATAAAATATCCAGCTTTGGATGAATAATCGCATTCCTAGCGTACACCGAACTTCTCTCTACATACGAAGCGTGAAAACCTATTAGCTACTTTGTTAGGCGACTACAGAGTGTTTAACGGCTAATGCTTCAATTTTAAAGAGCACTGAAATGCTTCCAGACTACTTGCCTTTCGATTACACTGGAAGGCCAGAATTATCTCCTTCAGTGCTCTTTATTCTTATGAATGTAACGTTGCTTCCAGCCGTTTTGTTTCTGTAAAGAGGTATATATATATATATTAATATGGTTACGTCTGCCCATTACTTCTCTAATTCTAGGTTTAGCAGTCCATGTTAAATACGAGACGTTTTCAATTATCTCCATACTGAATATTTCTTCCGATTTTGCGGCCGTTATTAAAAAGGTATTGTTGTATAAGTTGATATTGAACATTTCACTGTTGTATGTTTTCTTTGCTTCTTTTATATTCCTTGATTTATTGGTGCTGGTGATTATGGCAACGGTGACTCTGTTGGTAGTAATGCTGGTTATATTATTTGTTTGTTTTTATTTGTTCTGGTAGTAATGGTGATGATGGCGTCAACATTTGTTAGCAAGTTAATTTTATTTATTTCTTATTTCCCGTTATTTATATATGTTATTTTTATTGTTTTTGCTCCTCCTGTTGTCTTGTAAACTTGCTGTATATATTCTTTGCTTCCACCAATATTTTTTCAAAAATTGAGGCCAGGGCTCGGAAGATAAACACAGATCTTGAAATGAAGTGCTACAGATAGAGGAACATTTACCGGCCCAAATAAGATACATGTGCAATATCCCTCTGCTTGTCGTCATTGACTTGGATTCTATGTAGTCTTGGTCATATCTACGACGAAATCATTAATAATTTTGAGACATATGCTTCACATAAGCCCTGGATAAAACCATTGTATTTCACCATAATTGAAAAGTCGATGTAAGAAATCAATGTATTATATGCATTATATTATTAGATGGAAAATGAACATTAAAATACAGCAAATGGTGATAGACTGTAATTTTGATCTTGTAACGTAACCAACTCCGAGAATAAATGAATGAAACCTCATGTGTCAAAATCAAATTATATAAACAGCTAAATTCTTGGTATGGTCAAAAGTTGATCGATCAAAATCAATTTCTTATTGATTTCCAACAAAATTCCTTCTGTATTGTTTTGGTGGATATTTGTCCTCTTATGCAACTAATTGACAACCTTAGTGTTGACAGTATATACATTTTAAGAAATTTAACAAAATAACAAAATATTTTATTATATTTTGACAATATATTTTTCATAATAATAATATTCTTTCTCTTCGGAAGAGTAGAATACTAGAATTGTATATTTAAGAAATCTACCTATATGTGATTAATTGGTATTAGTAATACCGAAGCTGGGAGATTCACCATGAGTATCAAACAGCTCTCGGCATATGTAAATCATGGTTTATTAGTATTGGTTTAAAAAGGAATTTGCATTATTTATGCTTCATAATACTTTTGGTTTCATCAGCGGACTTAGATTTGAACCTTATCTCTTATTTCAGAACTCTGGCATTGGCACGCTCTCATTTCGTAGCTTTCAGATAATGCGTTTGAATATATTAATAGTAATTTAGTGTCTAGGGACGTTTAGTAACATAGACAATAATCTTCTTTAACCCTTTCGAAAAGCTAAATTCTTTCGTGAATATTAATATGATATTTCCGTTGTGTTTGATTGAAAATACTTTGGAAATGTTTTCGTTTCTATTTTTCGTTTCTATTTTCATTTAAGATATCTCGGGAAATTTAAGAAGGCTAGAGTTGACTTAATACGTTATCTTAGTACATTAACAGTCGTGAGTACTAAAATAGATAAATAGAAAATCAACAAGAATTGAAAACTTAGTAATTTTGCAAAGTGTATATAAATAGAAATTTGAGTCTGATCTCAGAAAAATACGCCAGCCTTACTTTTCTCCTCCTCATTCTCCAACTCCTTTTCCTTCTTATTCCTCTTCTTATTTTCTTCTTCAGTATCAGTACTTATCCCACCATGGCAATAACAAGGAATACCAGCAGGAGGAGCACCACTACCAGCACCAATATCTCTGCCCCATATAACATCAATAGCACCAATACCAGCTCTGGAGTAAGCACCTGCCCGATTTTCATAAACATATATATATATATATATATATAGTAACATGCAGAGACCAACCAGATGTGAGAAAAACCACAGACCCTCCATCTCAACTCACCTTTTGAAAAGCAGAAGAACTGCGAAACCGGTAAAGGAACCAAATAAATATATATATTTTGTATAAAAAAATAAGACTCCAGTTGCATTTTCGATTTCATCTCTTTTTCTTTATACTTTCACTCGTGTAGGACACCTCGGTTATTTTTCATTTTGTAAAAAAAAAACTCACTTTCTAATATATATATATATGGAAAGATTAAGAATTGATTTGCTTTGGCATATGTTTTTGTGCCTAGTATAAATTGTTTACACAATTATATATATATACATACACAAACACACATACACATGATTATATATATATATATATACACACACACACACACATACACACATATATATATATATATATATTGGAAAATAGAATAGCTTTCACCGCATTTTTGACTAAAGGAATTTTAGCCTAATAATGGGGTTTAGAACCCACAGATAAATGGATAAAGACGAGTATTGACGTACAATACTCGTCTTTTTCCATTTATCTGTGGGTTCTAAACCCCATTATCAGGCTAAAATTATTTTAGTAAAAAATACGGTGAAAGCTATTCTATTTTCTAATTTCAAACCTGCTCAATGTTTCAAAACATAATTACTTGATATATATATATATATATTATATATATATATTATATATAGTGTGTGTGTGTGTGTGTGTGTGTGTGTGTGTGTGTGTGTGTGTGTGTGTGTGTATATATATATATATATATATATATATATATATATAAGTAGAAGGGTTATTTTATTTGCTGTAAATTCAACAAATATAAACGTTCATAACTGATTCAGAGCACTCGACATATTTCTGGATTAAATATTCAATGATATTAAATAAATGGAAACTATATTTATAAAACCATATTTATTCTATTATATATATTTCAAGGGTACCAAAAACTTCGGTACGCTCTCATCAGACAAAATACAAAGAGTGCTTTATAAATTTATAAATGTCAGTGCCACATCTACAAAATTTAAAGATCGCTGGAATAACCATAATCATTCTTTCAGAAAATTTGATAATAATTCGTTTACTTCTCTTTCACATCTTATATGGAACTTAAAAAGCAAGAATATAGATTATTCAATATCTTGGAAAACGATTTTGAAAGCACCTGCGATGGTTCTTAACCCCACTATCAGGCTAAATAATTTCTTTAATTTCTCTAGTCAAAATACGGCGATAGCTTACATTTACAATAATTTCAAACTCAGTCGCTGATTCGAAAATATTATTACTTGATATATATATATATATAATAATGATATTATTTAGTTATGTATATACTATACTATAAATAACTATAAATAGGAAAGGTCAGTAATGTATTACTACCTTATTAGCAGTAAGAGAAATAACTCAATGTAAGAACATCAGGTGTTTTACAGATCAGGGATATAAATTACACAAATATCAAAGTTATGTTCAAATCATTTAATCGCTGACAATTGTTTCTTCTAAACTTTAGTTTGGAGTCATCGGAGCATTATTAATGTTTGTACATATAATTAACCTCCTATTCAACTGAACAATCATATAGATACATATATATTGATGTTGTGAACAACAATTTAGTATTTACAGGGTGTAATGGATGCGACATATATTATACGGGAATTGTACAATAATTCAAATTAAAATTTGATTTGGTGGGCCTATATCTACTAAATGAAATTCATAAGAACCTATCCTACCTCAATTGTAGTTTATACCGCGCTGATGCACTACTCCCTTTCGACTATAAAATTTAATATAGAAAGAATTAGGAAACTATTACATAAATTTTTCAAAAACTTTAACTTAAGTATCACCTTAGATAAAAACACTAAAAACGTTAACTTCCTTGATGCTACCCTTTACCTAGACTCTAAAATAGATACACCTTTCATAAACCTAACGAAAATCTAATTTATGTGGATACCAAGTCTAAGTATCGTAAATCCATATTAAACTCAATCACTAAAGGAATATCTAATAGAATCTCTAATCTATCACATAACGAAACCATATTTAACAATAATTCCCAATACTATAATAAGGCGTTAGCTAAATCAGGCCATAACAATGGGATTGAATTCCTACCTATAAAATCAGTGTTACAGCATTATTTCTCACAATATGGCCATGAGGAAAAATAATAAGTGTACTAGCCAACCTGACTCTAATACGAAGTGTAATATCAATAATATTATAAACAGAAATACCTCAAAAGATATTACAAAAAACAAAAATAGAAGAACTAAGACATTCTTCAATCCACCTTTTAATCTAAACGTCTCCACCAACTTGCCTAAGGCTTTCTTCTCAATCCTAGAAAAAATCTTCCCATCTGACCACAAATCCCAAAATCTTATAAATAAAAACACCATTAAAATCTCTTACTCTACCACACCTAACATCGCATACCATATAGCTAGTAGTAATAAAAGGAAGATTAATAATTATTTCCAATTAATTAAAACACAGCAGGAGGTAAACTTACAGAACAACATAATACCTACAAACCCTAGTAGCAATAGTAATAATAGTAATAATACTAATGATATCAATAACAATATGAACGACAACCATCATTACCCTAATGCTATCCATAGCAACCAGAAGTCTACACAACATAATAACCGGCAAGATAACATCCAAAATAAATATAACTGTAGATCAAATAGAACTTGCCCATTAGGTAATAATTGCTTAATCAAAGACATAATTTACTCCTGCACGGTCAGCACACACAACTCTTCTAAAACATATATTGGCTCTACTTCGAACTGCTTCAAGACGAGATACAACTCTCACCTCCACTCTTTCAAAAAACACAATCTAGCCAACTCCACTTCGCTATCTAGCTACATACACTCTCTGAAAACTAGGAATAGACCATATACACTTCAATGGGAAGTAGTATGTAGGGCTACATCGTATAAACCACCGAATACATTTTGTAACCTCTGTCTTCTAGAGACCCGTACTATAATCTTTTCGAAACTAAACCTCCTAAATAAAAAGTCAGAGATGTTTTCCTCGTGCCAGCACCACTACCGACACTTATTCCATAGCTTTAAACCTAGCCGCTAGTATATAACGATGTCAGATTGGAATTTCTCACCTCCATTAACACTTCACCTCTAAGACCTTTCTTCCCCCACAGCATCTGCTCTTTCCTCTACACAAATCATATTTATCTCAAACATTATACTCTACAATAACTATTAGAAATAAACATATAGTCACCACGTTTTATATATAAATACTTTAAATTACTTATAATATATACAGTAATTGATATATAATATGTATAGACATTAAATGTAATATGTGACAATGAATTATATATATATTTATAATTAAATGTATAAATTAATATCATTGTATATAAAGGATTAAATTATTAACATAAGGGATTTATCTAATTTAACATGTAAACAGCTATACCTTATTTCATATCTTGCCTAGTATTAAATAGATAACAATCTAATGAAAACTTTAATATATTATGAGAGAGTAGACTGTATTTAAAATTAAATATATATATATAATATTATGTAAAAGGGATTCAATTGTGACACTATATAATGTCTATTAGCGCAAATATTTTAAATAGTTTAATGAGCTAGTTACCTCCCCTTACGCATTAGCTCCCCTTAATTTTTTTAATCTCATATCCACTTCCGGATATTAAACCGTTAGAAAATCTCGCTTTAGAACAACTCTAATCCATGAATATGAATACAATAAGACCAAGTTACAATCCATTATATAACTAACTAAAAACATTCAATACAAACATTAACTAAAATATAAATTAACATATGTAATGGATGGGAAATGAGTCACTTTCATATTCTCCACACATACAAATTTGAACTCTACAGAAGCTATCATCGCATTACATCCTCCATAATACACTAACATATTCGCTTAAAGTGCTTGTATTTTATGTAATACCTTACCATACAGTATTCATATATGCCTAATACCTTTGCTTGTTTCCTTCTCATATATATGACTAACGCATGTGCAATGTCTACACGCTTGAATATGTACTTCTTTCTCAATGCCTCTTTAATTATTGACTATTCTCTTGTATTATCTGTCGCATATATTCCACTCTGTTCTTTTAATTTCATGTAAAATTGATAATGTTCCGATGACTCCAAACTAAAATTTCGAAGAAACAATTGTCAGCGATTAAAAGATTTTAATATAACTTTTATATTTATGTAATTTATATATATATATATATGTATATATATATATGTATATATATCAGTGTGTGTGTGTGTGTTGCCTGTATTAACTAATGGATGATCTAGTCATTCCAATTAGCAGACAGTGATACACTAAGCAAAATCACTCGACTTTACGCGTATCATCCATCTTAGATGTGGTATATCGTGCATGGTAAAAGAACGGAGTAACGTTCTTCAATGAAAAAGTATGCAGGATTTCAAATATTCTGTTAATGTTGCCAACATCACAGTACGTATTTTTATGTCCGTCAGATATACTTCGTCAGATCATGGTGCTTGTCATAGTGCGACGTCATTAGGTGTAATTCACAAAGGTTATGTAATCATTTACCTGATTACGGCAAAATATAAACAAAGAATCAACATGATACGGAAGTGGTCTGCTAGTCAATGCAAACACATTGATAGACGGCGTCCGTATTCAACACACCGGAAACTGCTATGCATTGTGGGCTTTAAGGCGCGTCTTCTGGCTGATATGCGACGCATCAATCTCGACCAGTCGTAAGGCCGCTTAGATGCAATTTCCTGTTCTCTTAACAAGGTCAGGGGTGCCACATTACCTGCGATAACAACTATTTACATTTATTAATTACTATTGTGCCAAAAGTAGAAACAATTATTAGTAATAAAATTACATATTGTAATTTATATGAGTTATGATACTTTAGATATTATGTGTAACATGTAAAGTTTGTGATGAACACTACATTGCCATAAACACTAAGAGGATTGTGGCGGAGGTAATTTGTAAAGTTCAATTGCTTACCCATCTAGTAATGCAGGTACAAGACAGGTGTGTAAAAACGTGACATTTTAAACGGAATCTAATTACGCACATACTTTTTAATACTTTGTCAACCATTACTTCTCGTGTGTTGTATTTTCCTCAATATAAGCTACAACGATACAAATGTTTGCGTCCATGGCTTTAGTAAACGTATGAAACAGAATTTTCAGCACAGCATAAAACATGTGAAAAAATGCATACACACACACTCATTTTATATATATATATATATATACATATATATATATACATATATATATATATATATATATATATACATATATATATATATATATATATATATATATATATATGTATATATATATTCATATATATATATATATATATATATATGTATATATGTATATATATATATGTATATATATATATATATATATATATGTGTATGTATATATATGTATATATATACATATATATATACATATAAAATGAAATTCCATTTCTCACTCTTAGTACGGCTGATACTTAAATATAAGTATGTATACGTACATACATATATGTATACAGGCGTAGAGTAGTATGTATACACATACATACATGCATTTATCGTTTTCGGTACACCCGGCTGACTAACTCACTCGATATGCAAATTAGGCTGCTCAGCCGTTAATATGCATGAGGAAAGTATATACTTTCAAACGTTCAACCGACTGACAAGAAGGTATACGGTGCTGATGACAGCTAATAAGCTAGAAACTAGTTCATCGTTCCTTTGTCAGTGTTGAACAAAATGGCAACGATGGTTGTCGAACACTGTACGGCTAATAATTTGGGCTGTTTTTTTACAAACAAACCGAGCATTATAATAAATGTTCGGTAAACCCATACGTACATATATATATATGTGTGCATGTATGTATGTATATATATACTACTAGAACTGTTTCATTCTAAAGAATGAAACAGTTCTAGTCCTGTTGAATCTCATCTATATTAAAACTGTTATACTCTACTATGTATTGAGTACCTTACTTACTGTGGTTACCTCCGATTCAACCCGGAATAACGTACCTATATATATATATATATATATATATATATGTGTGTGTGGTTGTGTGTGTGTCTAACTATGTGTAAGCGTGTGCCTATGTGTGCCTCCGCTGCGTGAGTGTGCACGTATGTATTTGTTTTGCAAGAATTATGATTTGTAATCGTGTGTTGAAACAAATATTATTATATTTGGGGATGGCCATATTTCCAATTATGCTAATAAAAATACACGTACTATTTCACATTTACTTTAGTTTTATTTCTAGTTGTTATTGGTTATTTAGTCAAATTAGTTTCGTCACAGATTCTATGACTTCCCCAATGATATTAGTTCTTCATCTCTGTGCCTCTTCATTCTAGTTTCATTCTTTTTATACGATCTTCTCATTCTGTGATATGTTTTCTTCTCTGCACACACGCACGCACGCACGCACACATGTATATATATATATAATCCCTAGTTTCCCATGGTTCTCTTACAGGTGATAGGGACCAACTAAATATTGACATACACCTCTACCTTTCATAGCTACTTTCTAAAGATGTATATCATGCACTAAACGCCAGCATCAGCAGTTTTTAAAAAGATTGCAACATGAATGAACCAGATATTTTTCTCGAAACACATTTTTTCCGATTTCACCCTTCAATCTTACTAATTTTTTATTCTTTCTTCTGTTCAAGGACTAGACCCTCTTCTTGCTATTTCAAACGTTAAACTAATATATTCCTTCCATGTACTGTTGCGATTGCGTTGTTATTTCTGTTTACCTTACATACACACACACACACACACACACACGATCTCTCTTTCTCTCTCTCTCTCTCTCTCTCACATACACACATACACCCACCAACACACACATATATATATATATATATATATACCTAATTGTATAACTACCTTCTCTTCTTCTTCACCCACTTATTCTCGAAAGTCCTCAAAAACTCCTACGACCTAAAACGCTAATTTTATAGTAGTCTATCTATCGATTAATTGATTGATCTATGCATCTAACTTTTTAAGATTTTGTCTTTCAGTTGTCTAACACTCAATTTGATTAGTTTGTAAAAAAAAAAAAAAATTCATTTATTTTCCATGCACTGACAATTTGAATCGTCTGTTCTTCTAACTCGAACTGTTAGATGAATTGATAGTAGCGATATAGCTGTGAATATTAATAATCTAACGAAGAAAACATGTCTCGTAAATGTTTCATTTTACTCTGCATGGAAAAATCATTTCCTTTGTTCACAAAACGGAAATTCAACCGAAATAGCTTTTAAAATATCCATTTCGTTTAATGTATATCAAAAATACCATGGTATTTTGCTTAAGGAAATTGAGTACAACCAATGCTGCTGCTACTACTACTACTATTACTAGTAGTAGTAGTAGTACCCCCCTCCCCCCCAGTACTACTACTAGTAGTACCGTCTAGTAGTACCCTCCAGTAGAACCACCAAGCGAAGTATTCCAGGAAGATGTCCATAGTCCCCGGTTTGAAAGTTCTCCGAATTAGAATAGTTAGTTCGATTTCGTCGACGACAAGAGACACTTCAAGAACGTCGTCACATATACCCGCCAAGAGATCTATATAGAACTTTTGGATAAAATATCCACTGACCGCACTGTCCTACAAAAGGGATTGTGTGCCTGACAACATTCCAGCCTCGGTTTCTTTTTGCCCAACGACTACATCTCAGTCGAGATCCAGACCTCACCTAAACAACACTGCCACTCCATCCCCAGATCCCAGACGGCTTGGAGATGCGTCCACCTCTTAACCACCGAAAGTGGATGCGATTGCTCATGCCTCGGAGATTCTGGTTTCATACACAACAAATAAAAGTATTCGTTAACACCTGTTTCTATTCCCACAGCATGATTTTTAAACCGGAAATTATAACATTAGATTTTGCAATATACATAGCAATAAGTATTATTTAATTGATTCCCGCACCTTCTATACGTTTCTAAATTTAATAACACTACATTGAAATAAATGATATGAGTATGCTTAATTTAAGTTATCTAATCCGACCAAAACAGTCCGTTGTTAACACCTGTTCTCAATAGAGCAGTGTTTACTCCTGACTGCATTGATGGTGCTTCCCGAACCTTTCATTAATTGATGTTATTGGATTAACCTTATTTTCTTCGGGATTTTATGTTATGAGCACATATTATATGCGTTCAAACTGAAATACTGTTTTAAATATATTTCATGATTATCAGCACACTACTCTCCATATGCATATTGCTGTCAGGTATATATATATATATATATATATATATATATATATATATATATATATATAGTAATAATAATAAATGTGAAGACTAAAATTCAAGGGCTCGACAAGGATAAATATATATCAAATATATAAGAACCCTAGAGAAAATATTTATTAAAATAACGGATTAAAGTTTAAGCAAAGAATCGCTGCTTTCACGAAAAATGAGACTTGTATCTATAGTCAGTGGTTATAGTCGAAGAAAAAATAAAATACTTCAAGTGCGACATTTTGTCTTAGGCAAACATTTTGGGTAGATTAACGTATATATGATTCGTGCACCATTGACTACGCCTTTGAATACTACTGGAATATTTCACGGGCCTATTAGTGATTCTGCAAGTATTTGATCAACTGCTCGAAACGTCAATCAGAGGTTAAATGGCTTTCATCATTAATCTGTTTCTCTTTTTCGGACTTAAACTTCAACAGTGAGTTCATATATTACTTCTCTATTACGTGTTCCAGCCGATAGGATGAGCCAATGCTGTGGCACCCCTATTATATATATATATATATATATATATATATATATATAGTAATAATAATAAATTTGAAGATTAAAATTCAATGGGGGCTCGATAAGGTTAAATATATATCAAATATATAAGAACCGTAGACCAAATATTTATTAAAATAACAGATTAAAGTTTAAGCAAAGAATCGCTGCTTTCACCCTTAACTGGATCTTCTGAATCTAAAAAAGTCAATCTGTCTTACTTTGGCTGCAACGTTTTTTGAAGGATTTACTTCTGCGTTCACAGATTGACTTTTGTAGTTTCAGAAGATCCCGGTAAGGGCGAAAGCTGCAATTCTTTGCTTAAACTTTAATCTGTTATTTTAATATATATACATATATATATACCAACACTTGCACAGACAAAACACAAGCCAAACCTAAAACAAGAAAGAATGGGAAGAATTAAATAGATTATAAACCGACAGAACCATTACAATTAAAAGGGCTGATGAAGGGAGTACAGTAGTCCTAATGGAGACAGAATTCTATATCAACTTAGCGCTCTCCACTTTGGAAAACGAAACATACTACGAAAAGGCTGAACACTACAATCAACAGAAAATTATGAGAAACCTAAAAACTCTGATCAACCAATACAAAGAAGGACTCACTAACAAGGAATTCAGCCTCATCACAGACTTCACAAGTAAATCCAGCCTTTTCTACGGTATCCCTAAAGTACATAAAAGCGAATTAATAAGTAATGCATGCAAGGAAGCCACAGACATAGTCATCAATGTCCCCTCACCCAATGATCTCAAATTAAGACCTGTAATATCAGGCCCCGCTTGCGAAACCCACCGCCTTAGCAACTTCATTGATACCATTCGCAAGCCTTTTCTCAAACACATCAAAAGCTATATAAGGGACGACCTAGATATGCTCAATCACCTCCCTAATATGCCCATTTCTGAACAAACCCTACTAGTGACGTTCGATGTAGTCAACCTATACTCCAACATCACCCACAACCTAGGAATAGAAGCTATCCAATTCTGGCTAGATAATTACCACAATGAACTCCCACAACGCATCAAAAAAGAATTCGTGATAGATGGACTCAAATTTATCTTGGAGAACAATTACTTCGTTTTCAATAACAAACCCTACAGGCAGAAATCTGGGACCACCATTGGAACGAAAACAGCCCCCACTTATGCCAACCCAGTCATGGGATACCTGGAAATCACCTTCTACACTAAAGTCCTAAACAAATTTGGAAACACTCTCCACTTACACATAGAAAGGAACTGGAAGCGATATCTACATGACTGCTTCATCCTTTGGCACGAAAACATCGAGAAACTTAAAGAATTTCACACCCTTATAAATGAGCTCAACACGAATATTAACTTCACGATGGAATACAGCCATCAACAACTCCCCTTCCTCGACATCCTCATTAAGATCCATAACAAAAAAATAGAAACAGACATATATTACAAGCCCACAGACTCCAAGCAATATCTTCCTTTCAACTCTTGCCACCCTAGACACGTTAAAATTAATATTCCCTACAACTTAGCCAAGATAATCTGTACTATAGTCTCCAATAAAAACTCCTGCTACTTGCGGCTACAAGAACTAAAGGACACACTCATAGGCAGGGACTACCCTGCATCACTAATTGAAATGGAATCCAACGTGCCTTAAAACTCAGTACTCAGGACCTTAGACACCCTAAAGTAAATCAACCGAAACTAGAGCTCTTCCATACAATTCCACACACAACCCCCTCAACAATGAGGCATTTGACACCATCCTCCAGAACATCCCTGTGTTGAAAAAGGACCATAGAATGAACCAAATCCTACGAACACACGATATCATAAAGAGCAAAAGACAATCTAAGTCAATGAAAAACATCCTAACACAGGCCAAAGTACTGCCAACCACAACAACGAAACCCACAGCAAAAAAAATGCGATAGACCCAACTGTGGCATATGCATCAACCTAATAGAGGGTTCGGAATTCTATTTCAAAGAAGGACAACGTTTTATAGTAAAACACAATTTCACATGCGCATCAGAAAATCTAATATATGTATTAACTTGCTCAGGTTGTCGAGAACAATACATAAGCCAGACCAAAAACACCATCCGCCAACGCATGACTGTCCATAGATCCAAAATTAAAATACGGGAATACAGGAAAATACCACTGAGTGGACACATTGATACCAGGGCCGCCCAAAATCATCCCAACTTCAGAATCTTTCCCCTCTACAAGTTTAAAGATAATGCCACCCAAACCCAGCGCATCAGCAAGGAATCTTACTTTATTAACAAATACGGAACCCGTCTAAACACTTCTCCCTAAGACGAACCCACAACATACACACGTCAACATACATACCTACATCAGCATACATCTCTACCCACATATAAACAGAATGACATACGTAAACACACATGTTCTATGGTGCAACACAAATATACACAAATTTGCATACTTTTTGATGTCTATAGATATAAACGTGCCGACACAAACACATACATAAACGCACACATGCATTGCACACTCATGGGCTCATACATATTTGTACACAAATATTCCAATACGGCAAGGCCTAATGAATTCCCCTTGCAGTAATACAATCTGGACACACTCCAGATACATATTTGTACACAAGTATATAATTTGTACACAGGTATACAATTTCTGGGCACACTCCAGATACATATTTGTACACAGGTATTCCAATACAGCAAGGCCTAATGGATTCCCCTTGCAGTACGTACAATCTGGACACACTCACACACACCTTGGTATTATGCCAATACTATATATCATTACACACCTTTTATTATTAAGGTTTTTCATGTTCTATTGAGAGAATCGATTTTACTGAAAATATCGAATAATGTACACCATTTCACCAGTATCACAAAACTAATTACTGGTCCCCCCCAACCCCCACACACACACATTCTCACACACACACACGTGTATGCGCACGAACGCACACACACACACACACACACTTCTCCGTATAAGACAAGAGCTGAACAATATCTGTTAACATGTTAAAATATCCCCCACACACTTACAGACACATTCCTACTGTCCATCCCTCTACCACAAACACACACACACTTGTCTTAATAGGCATTTGAACTGTCAACAGGCTGCGGTACGCACACACATCCCTGCTGACCATTATCACAACAACGAACCTCTTTACTACTACTACACACACACACACACACACACACACACACACACACACACACACACACACACACACACACACACACACACACACACACACATTTGTTTTGAAAGACTTATTTTTCAGTGACTTCTCAATCAGCCGACACAAACCTACATTTGGCGCAAAATCAATTATTAACATTCACATGACCTCTACCGACCAGTCAAAATTGTTTTGACCACAATTTTTGCAACACGAATTGGCGCAAAACTTATTTTAATACCGCTGGAGCCACTTTTTTAACATAAAAACAGGTAGAATTTCCAAAACTAATCAGTTTAGAGCAAACATCACGGACGCTTTATCTCAAAATTATTTTTGAAAAGCATTAGAAATGCGCAACCGGTAAAACTAAAAACCAAAACTGAATACTAAACAATACTATTACTAATTCTCACTTATTCCTAATTAAACTATTTTTCACTGTGAACAATTTGTCAGTATTTTCTTTTCCGTTTACCAATATACATATATATATATATATATATATATACATATATATATATATATATATATATATATATATATATATACATATATATATATAAATATATATATATATATATATATATATATATATACATATATAATAGTGGTGCCGCAGCATTGATGTTTAAGTCCGAAAAAGAGAAACAGATTAATGATGAAAGCCATTTAATCACTGATTGACGTTTCTAGCAGTTGAGCAAATACGTGCAGAATCATTAATAGGCCCGTGAAAAATTGCAGTAGGATTCAAAGGGGTAGTCAATGGTGCACGAATCATATATACGTTAATCTACCTAAAAGGTTTGCCTAAGACATAAATATATATATATTTATATATATATATATATATATATATATATATATATTATGAAGAGAGGAGAAACATTTAGATATAATTAGTAATAAAATGTATCATA
>OZ024740.1:66733430-66763430 GCA_964016885.1 Eledone cirrhosa | reverse complement strand
TGTAACTTTAACACAGCTACTGAGCGACCCCGAGCAACGCCGGGCTTTACTGCTAGTACTCTATAAAAATAAAAATCTTTAACATTTGAATTTAAATAACTTCGTACCAAGTTTAAGTTGTGTTGTGGAAACGTTGATGGATTATATTACATTAGAATATTCTAGAAACTCTGCTCTGAAAATCGCTACGTAGTATTATAACAAGCAGTATAGCAGACACACAATACAATCACCGCCAAATAAAGTTCCTTAGTACATAGAACGTATAGAAGACATCAACACCGTAGTAATTTCAAGAGCAGAGCCCACACAACATATACAGAGAACAAATATTGCCAATTAAAATTACACCGATTAAATATGTTTGTCACATTGGGGTTTGGATATGACTGTCAGAAACAAGTAACTAACTGTCAAATATCTGAAAGTACTGAAGTAACCACCATATTTGTTATATATTGAGTTTAATACTAATAACATTGCTAAACATTATTGTGCGGATTAGAGAAGAAATACTCAAAGGTGTTCGAGATTTCATACTCGGGCACTATGCCAAGAATATGAAAATAAAAAAGAATATTATGCACTGAAATGAGATAATAAAAATATAGACCAGAATCAATCGCGGACAGTGACAAGTTGGTTATACACTGAGTTTGAATACATTTCTCAAATTATTACTATCAAATCTAACCCGGAAATGGAATGTCTCTTACTTACTGTAGCAATTTAAACAGAAGTAAATAATATATATATATATATATACATATATATATATATATATATATATATATATATATATATATATATATATATATATATATATATATATATATGGGGGGGGGGTATGTGTGTGGTGTAAAACTTAAACAGAAATAATAACACAATCGGTACAGAAGGAATATATTAGTATAACGCTTGAAATACCTGGAAGACGGTCTTAACATGTTTCGAACGTTAAGGGCGTTTCGGCCGATTGAAGGGACATGTAAGGCGGAGTCGGAAAAATGTTTTTAGAGGAAAGTAACAGGTCCACTCATTTTGCCATCTGTTGGATATATATATATATATATATATATATATATATATATATATATATATATATATATATATATATAAGATATATATATATATTATATATATATACATATATATATACATACATACATACATACATATATATATATATATATATATATATATATATATATATATATATATATATATATACATACACAATCACACATATATATATATATTTATATATACCGTAATTACCTTCTTGCCAACCCAAATATATATATATACATATAACGAAGGAAATGTGGTAAGGAACCAGGTGGACCATAACGCACCAAAGTATTCAATACTTAGGGTAGTAGAGTGGGTAATAGAAACCAGTAAGACCCCGACGGCTGAGCTCAAGCCGTTTCGACGGCTAATTCAGAATTAGTGTATGTGTGTGTGTGTGTGTGTGTGTGTGTATGTGTGTCGGTGTGTGAGTGTGTGTGTGTGCATTTGTGTGTAATCTGGGTTGAGCTCAGCCGTCAGGGTCTTACTGGTTCCTATATATATATATATATATATATATATATATATATATATATATATATATATATATATGTGTGTGTGTGTGTGTGTGTTTGTTTTTTTTGTGTGTGCGTTTGTTTTTTTTGTGTGTGTGTGTGTGTGTGTATGTATGTATTTATAAAAAGAATGTTCGCTCTACATGGCTGAATACAATAAATGTAATCTGAGTTTTTCGAATATTAATAATAACATTCGAATCGTTTGCAATTATGCAATCAAGCCTCATTTTTAAAGCCATGACAGTAGAATGAGGCTTGTTTGCATAATTGCAAACTATTCGAATGTTATTATTAATATTCGAAAAACCCAGATTACACACACATGCACACACAGACACACACTCACACACCGACACACACACACACACACACACATACACACACACATATAGTCCAGAATTTGCCGTCGAAACGGCTTGAGCTCAGCCGTCGGGGTCTTACTTGTTCCTATTACCCACTCTACTACCCTAAGTATTGAGTACTTTGGTGCATTATGGTCCACCTGGTTCCTTACCACATTTCCTTCGTTATATATATACATATATATATATATATATATATATATATATATATATATATATATATATATATATATATATATATGTATATATATATGCAAAAGCCTATGCATATACTCTGTATTGTTGAGCGCTTTACATTATCACTGAAAATATGTATATATATATATAGCTGGTTGGCAAGAAAGTAATTTCGTTTTTTTTTTGTGTGAATAAAGGTTAATTCTTTTCATACAAAGTATAAACTTTAATCAATTATATATTTTCTGTTTTGCTCGATGATCTTTTGCAATATTTCTGGCAATTTCATGATTCCGCGCTCATAGAACTTCTGGTCATTATCAGCCCCAAACTTAAGCATGTACAATTTCAGGTCATTTCAAATGTATTATTGAAAGTTTTACAAGTCAAAGAATTGTGGAAATTCTAAATAAATGGTAATCTGACGGTGCATGGTCGTGGCTATATGTTTCATGTGACATCACTTCCCAAACAAGCTCTAATAATTTAGCAAAGACGTGTGTAGTCTAAACGTTGTCATGGTGGAACACAATTCCTTTACGATTTGCCAATTCTGGCCGTTTTTTTTGTGATTGCTTCCTCCAGTGTCATTAGTTGTTGACAGTGAACATCTGAATTGATCGTTTGGTTACTTGGAAGCAGCGCAAAATACACAATACCTTTGTAATCCGCACCAAATTGACAGCATGACCTTTTTTATGCAATTCAACTTTCGACATGGTTTGTGCTGGTACATTACGCTAGGACCATAATCGTTTTCGATTGATATTATTGTACACAATCCATTTTTCATCACCAGTAATGATTCGTTTCAATAAAAGAGCGATTTCACTGCATATTGCAAAAATTGATTTCATTGCATATCGCAAACATTGATTCGCTGTGTTAAGTGAATTTCTTTCAATTTATGTGGAACCCAAATATCGAGCTGTTTAACGAGTTCAAGACATTTTAAGTGATTTTCAATTGTTTTGTGTGATACATTTAACCTCTCTGCAATTTCTCACACAGTTATATGAGAATCAGATTAAATTATGGCTTTGATTCGGTCATCATCATCTGCAGTAAGTCGACCAGGACGTTGCTCATCTGTGAGCCAAAAATCTCAAGAGCGGAATTTTTAAAAACCATTTCTGACATGTGCATTCTGTTAAGCAATCAACACCATAAACTTCACATATTTCTTTGTGACCCTTAGCAGCATTCTTGCCTTTACGGAAATAAAAAAAGCAAAATATGGCGAAAATGTTCGTTTTTGCACTCCATGTGAAAATGTACATTGAGCTAACAGTTGTAAACAAAATTACGCGCAATTTGCTTCTAAAGTAAGTTGAAAGCAACGGCTATCAAATGCCAAATGGAAGAAAATCATAACATTGAAAAGAGTCATTTAAAAATATCGTAACTCTATCTATTTGCAATAAACGGAATTACTTTATTGCCTGCCCAATATATATATATATATATATATATATATATATATATATATATATATATATATATATATATATATATATATATTTATATATATCCAGAGGAAATCGAATAAACTGAATAGAAACTAAATGTAATGATCTGGCAAAAGAGATAAACAGTATATGGCAACGGAGATCAGAAATATTTCGTCAAAACAACGCTACATAGTGAATAACTAAAATGCGAAAATTCAAATACCTAAGACGTATACACATCCATAATATATGCGCATTACGCTGAAAAAATATTCCTGCACCTCGTCCGTCAGTCTGACATCTTGAAGGACTATGTTGTTAGGATTAGATTTCCACTAGAGACTTCTTATGGAATGGGAGAGAATGGAAGGAGGTGTCGGTTACATATTCAACTATACTTATGGTTTATGGGGAACTGTTTGTCAATAAGGGCAACCAAATATGTCGCTACGTTAATTTTAACATTGAGCGAGAATGGAGATTAGAACCATATTATAAATGTCTTTCTGTATTGTTTCCTAGCATTAGCTGGGAGTTATTTAAAGGAGTAAGTCTGTTTTTTTTTTTCTGAGAATCGCTGATTTCACCCAAGGGTAAACTTTAATCTGTTATTTTAATAAATATTTGCTATCGTGTTCTTATATATTTGCTATATATTTATCCTTATCGAACCGTTTAGATTTTAGTTTTCACATTTATTATTATTACTATATATATAAGAACAAAATGGAGCTGTTTCAGAGGTGAATTATTACTCAATCCTGGTTACAAATGTTTCTCAAGCAACCGGCTCGTGATCTGGGTTGTCATTCCAGACCAGACTCCAAATCTTCCTAATCCTACACTTTGTTCTTATTATATACACTCCGCTCTGCATCGAGTGCTGACCATGGTATTCTCACCAGTTTCCTTCGGACTTACTGAACCATCTGCATTATATATATATATATAAATGCATACACACACATAACCCCACATACATACTCATTGCTACATTCACTCACACACACACATGCACCCCCCCTCTCTCACTCCTTCTCTGCAACAAGTTGGTTGCAGAGGTAGATCATTCAATTCGTGTTACATAAACATTTATGTCATGTCATATAAAAAGAAATGTTAATTTTGGCAGAAGTCCAGCAATTGGGAGACAGGAAAGTTCATTCAGTCGGTCCCAGTTCATTGATAGTACTTTGTTTTATGGACCGTAAAATAATTGTTTCTACTTTTGGCACAAGACCAGCAACTATCCTAGTGCATTACTGGTACCGTATTTTATCGACCCCGTAAGGATGAAAAGCAAAGTTCTCTCTCTCTCTCTCTCTCTCTCTCTCTCTCTCTCTCTCTCTCTCTCTCTCTCTCTCTCTCTCTCTCTCTCTCTCTCTCCTCCCCCTCTCTCTCTCAATACTTTCAATCCACCACACATAAGAATGATTTCTAATTTTGCCACAATGTCAGCGATTTAGGGCAATTAAATTCGAATATATGGAACTCAATAATTGTCTCGTACATTATTTTATCGACCTGTTGATTTCGATGGGATTTGAACTATTAATGTAAAAGAGCCTTAAGTAAATGCTGTCAATCCCCGAAATATTAAGAAGATTGAACAAAGCACTAGTAATAATTGAATATAATTATGGTGACACATTTAGCCTAACATAATACTAGACACTATATCAAGATATTTGACATTGTTGCATGTCATACTTGTGTGGAGTGTGAATAGTCTCTTACTGAATTGAATCCCAGTGAGGTTTCTTTAGTGTTTCAATGAATGTTAGTTAGTATACTAGAGAATACAAAAGTTATATAGCAAAAATGGTACTGGTTATCGCCCATAGTACTTTTAACTCTCGTCAGAAATGTAACTATTATACTAACTGTTTGTATAAGGTATAATTGGCTGTCAAACATAGTTGATATGTAGTTCTTCATCTCAGACGTTAACACAACTAATTGAACATTCGATCGAACGAAATTAATTAAAGACATTTATATCAGCAATTTACAATCTTTTTTTCCAATACAATATTTGATTTACCTTTATTCATTGAACTCACTACATTAATACAAACGTGTTGCAAAGTTTAGATTTATAAAATGACAAACTAATTTGTATTCAGGAAAAATCACATAAATAATCTACAATTGAAGAGAATCGAACATTGAAATTATTTCCTAAATTGACATTTGATATATATATATATATGCATATATATATATAAACATATTTCTCTCTCTCTCTCTCTCTCTCTCTCTCTCTCTCTCTCTCTCTCTCTCTCTCTCTCTCTCTCTCTCACTCTATATATATATATATATATATATATATATATATATATATATATATATATATATAGAGAGAGAGAGAGAGATTGATATACATTTATTCAAATGAATTAATCATACAGACACGAATCATGTTTAGTAAGTGTATATTGATATTCACATCTCAGTGACACGTGTCTGACAATGTCGCTAAAATAATATTTAAGCTAATTTCATTAAGTTGAAAAATAAGACTACAATGCTTTAACGCACCGTTCTCTGAATATAACATTAATTACAACTTTACCGCCGTAATATATCGTATGGGGATTTCAAGCATATATGATTCGTGTGTCTTTTTATATCTTTGTAAAGCGAAAATGCCTCAGGATATAAAGGGAGAAAAATATTAATATGGTCATATTTTTTTTTTCTTTAAGGGGATATAACTAAATAAGAAAATGAAAATAACTCCAGTGATATCATGATATATGCACCAAATTTATACGTAATAATATCCCTTAAAATTATGAAGTCTTTTTCCTGCCATCCGTTAAGACCGCGGAGGAAGAGCTACTTAGATATAATTTCAATGAACTGGAAATATAGATAGATTATTGGATATCTAGTTATGCCAAAAGACCCAGCAATACATATATATTAAGAGAAATATGAATGAATATACGCACGCACAAACACACACACACTGATATACATATACATATATAAACACACACACATATATATATATGCCAGGGTGAAGTGACCATTTCTGTGCATGCGCGTTCGTACAGTTGTCCTTCCTGTTCCGTATAACCATGTCCATTACGAGCTGTGGATCCGCTAAGGTGAAACAATTGTTCTCGGTATGGTAAATTAACTGTTGTGTAACCACTTCTACCTAACTCGTCCCATGGATTGAGTTCTCTACCACTACGGATATTACCTTCCAGTCTTCTACCTCTGTATACGTCTCCAGCATCGGTCAGCAGATTATCTTCACTACATAGAAGTTTGGCTTTTAGCAGATTCTTCACCACGTGCGAGTTTGGCTTACTACCCTGAAAGCGCTCTCTATATCCTCGTGTCCTACACAACTTTGTGTCTCATCAACGTCAGTGTGGATTTATACGAACTGGATTACTTCCTGAAGAACATTCCAAATCCCTCCATCCTTGTTTACCAAAAGCTTCTCCTACACAAAGCGGAAGATGTCGTCAGACGCTTAAGATGGCGAGCCCTAGCTTTTGACGGCAAAATTGCAGGCACCAATAACACCTTCAACCTGAAATCGAGAGCCTACCCTCCTAAGGTAACTGAACTTGCTCCTTTCGAGGCGGACCTTCTTGACTTAGTCGCTAACATTTCCTTTCGAAAACACTCTAACACCTTTCAAACTAAACTTAGAAATGATATTAAGAAATTTAGGTCTTCTAATAACACTTTCGTTCTTCCGAAAAAAACTAATAATATTTACGAAGTCGACAACACATAATTCCGCCACCTGGCCTAATACCCTATTACTTCCAAATATAAGAAAGCTAACTCTATGGCCTAACACGACATTAGTACAGAAGCCAAAGAACTTGCCGCCGCCCTTAAGGTAGATAAGAAGCTACAATCCCTAGCTAAGCGGGAGACGTTCCTTGCCCTGAAAGATCACAAAGTAGACTTTACTTCTAACCCCACACGTAGACTAATAAACCCGGCACGTACAGATATGGGACTAGTCAGTAAGGCCATATTATAAACATAGTTAAGACCATTAGGACCAAGTCCAACCTGTCACAGTAGGAGAACAACAACTCTGTAATTAAGTGGTTCAGCTCCTTCAAATCCCAAAAAGCGAAGTTCACACAGTTCGACATTATTGATTTTTACCAGTCGATCTCAGAGACCCTGTTAAACAAATCGTTGGACTTCGCTACCACTTACACTGCCGTCGATGGTTTAGACAGGGAAATCATCACTCACTGCCGGAAAAACCCTCCTCTTCAACGACGGTTAGTCTGGGCAAAGAAGTCAGCAACTTCAGACCTATTCGATGTCTCCATGGGATCGTTTGACAGTGCTGACGTATGCGACTTGGTTGGCCTATTTATTTTAGATATATTACGTGTTAGATTCCCGGACTTCCACACGGGAATATACCACGACGACGGACTGACCTTATGGAGCCATAACAGTGGTCACGACTTCGACCGGTTTAAAAAGGACTTAGCTTCTACCTTTAATGAGTTAGGACTTATGATAACAGTAGCTACCAAACTCTCTAGCGTCGATTTCTTAGACATTAATTTAGACCTTCGCTCACACACCTACCATAAGCTAAACGAAAAACTCACTTACATTTACAAGGACTCATGCCACCCTCCCACTGTTTTTAGAAACTTCGTAAATAATATCAGTACTAGAATCTCAAACCTCTCCTCTAATAAAGCTATCTTTGACAGCACGCAACTATAACACGGAGTTAGCTAACAGGGGCTTCTCGTAACCTACCGCTTACTCTCCCACTATCAACAACAGCAATAAGAAAAGAAAGCGTAACAATAGACAAACTATCTGGTTCTCTCATCCCTTTTCACTCAACGTTAAAACCACTGTAGGCAAAACATTTCTAGCCCTCTCAGATAGACACTTCCCCATAGGTCATAAATACCGCTTCATTTTTAACCGACACAAAGTAACACTAGGATACTACTGCGCTAAGAACATGAAGGCCCACATCACCAACAACCCTAAGGCCAACACCCCACCAGGGTGCTCTTGCCGTAAACCCGAAGCTTGTCCCGTTCAAAAGCAATGCAATACACCCGCTGTAATTTATGAAGCTCTGGTCACTTCCAACCCACCAAACCAACCACAGGAGGTCAAATCATATGTGGATATGGCGGAGGGCCGATTGAAGGAACACTTCCTGAACCACCTGTCGACCTTTAGGTACCCGGACAGACGTTCATCCACGAAACTCGCAAGCCACGTATGCTCCCTCAATGACTCAAGTATAGACTACTCCATTCAATGGAAAGCCATCACTAAGTCCAAGCCATAGGCAAGGGGAAATCCGTCATGCGGACTATGTATTGATGAGCGAATAAATATTCTAAAGAGATTATGCAATAGTGATTGCCTAAACATGAGATTTGAATTCTTCACACGTTGTCCACACGTCACGAAACACCTCTTGCATAATTACAAAGCTCGTATATACTTACAAACCCTTCTTACATAATCACAACAACATCCTAATTTTCTTATCAACTAGAAACTTTCGGACATCCGCTGTTATCTCCCTTACATGTCGCACGCTTTTTAGTATTGCATCTGTGAAGTGACGGTTTCTGCGCATGCGCGTTGTCCCTCCTGTTCCGTATAACCATGTCCATTACGAGCTTAGGATCCGCTAAGTTGAAGCAATTGTGTTCTCGGTATGGTGAACTAACTGTTGTGTAACCACTGTGTTGTGTAATCACTTATATATATATAGCAAACAGCACGGACACTCTATCTCAAAATTATTTTTGAAAAGCATTTAGAAATGCTCAACCGGTAAAAACTTAAAAACTTAAAACCACAACTTAATACTAACCCATACAATCACTAATACTCTTTTATTCCTAATTAAACCATTTTTCAACTGTGAACAATTTGTCAGCATTTTCTATTCCGTTTACCAATATATATATATATATATATATATATATATATATATATATATATATATATATATATATATATATATATATATGTATATATATATATATATATATACAACTACATCACCAATTTCAGAAGCAGAACCACCCTCTTCTACGGTATCCCAAAGACACACAAATGCGAAGTAATAGGCAGGGCCTGCAAGCAAGCCACATACATTTACATCAATATACCACCTCCTGATGACCTTAAATTAAGACCCATAATAGCAGGTACTACATGTGAAACTCACCGCCTCACCAACTTCCTAGATAATCTGCTTAAACCTTTCCTAAAACACAGAAAAAGATTCAAAGGTGACGACGTTGACATGTTCAACCACCTCCCAACAACAGTTAATAATGAAAATACCCTACTAGTAACCTTTGATTTCATCAATTTATATTCCAATATCCCACACAATCTAGGTATAGAGGCAATACAATTCTGGCTTGAAAATTTCCCTAGTGAACTCCCACAGCGCATCCCTAAAGAATTTGTGTTGGGGGAACTCAAATACATCTTGGAACCAAACTTCTTCGAATTCGATGCCAAATACTACAGACAGAAATCTGGGACTGATATGGGCACGAAAGTACGCCTCCCTTGTCATGGGATATTTGGAAACCACTCTCTACCGCAAAGTTGTAGACAAATACGGTAACTACTTCTACCTACACATAGACAAAAAATGGAAGAGATATATGGACGACTCCTTCATCCTCTGGTATGAAAGTATAGAAAGACTGATTGAGTTTACAATGGATTACAGCCATGAACAACTCCGTTTTCTCGACATTCTCATCAAGAAAACAAACAACAAATAGAAAACAAACAACAAATAGAAACAGACATATACTACAAATCCACAGACTCCAAACAATATCTTCAATTCAACTTGTGCCTCTCTCGCCATACCAAAATGGCAATTCTTTATCGACTAGCTAGAAGGATCTGCACAATAGTTTCAGATAAATACACATGCTACATACGACTAGAAGTATTAAAGAACACACTTATCAGCAGCTACTACCCACCATCCTTAATGAACAATGGATACAAATGTGCCCTAAAATTCAACATCCAGGAACTCAGACACCCCAAACCCAGGAATGAACTGTAACACAATACATCTGCACACACAACCCCCTCAACCATGAGGCATTCGACACCATTTTCCAGAATATTCCTTTACTAAAAAGAGACCCAAGAATGAACAAAATTCTCCAAACATACAACATCATAAAGAGCAAAAGACAACCTAAATCCATAAAAAAACATACTCACACAAGCTAAAATCCAACCAACCCTCGCAATGAACCCTACAGTAAAAAGATGCGGAAGGCATAACTGTGGCATATGCATAAATCTAATAGAAGGTTCAACAGTCCATTTTAAACAAGGACAATATTTCACAGTTAAACACAACTTTACAAGTGCATCTGAAAACCTAATGTATGTTTTGACCTGCTCAGATTGTCAAGAGCACTACATAGGACAGTAAAAAAACAGCCTCCGACAACGTATGACCGTCCATAGATCACAAATAAAAATAGAGGAATACAGACAGAATGCTTTTAGTGAACATATCGCCAATTGTACACCCAACCAACATCCAAACCTTAACATTTTCCCCATTTACAAATTCATAGACAACGCTTCTTTCATCCATCGTACCAATAAGGAAACGTACTTCATTAACACATTCCAATCTCTACTTAATGGACATGGACTAAACTTCGGACTAAAATAAAACTGTAACGAACAATTAACCAAAACCGAATCCCTATGTTCTCTAAAGAGTTACCTCCCTCACACCCTACCTAATCCCTGTTCTTATATAAATGAATTACCCCCTATCATTTCTCTCTCCCCTACCTGGCTACCCTGAATTACCTCCTCTTGTTATTAACTCTCTAAAAAGGGAAATCATAACAAACCACAGACTGGCTACCATTTGCCTCCATCATGTATGAACTAAGCACTCTTGTCATAATAACACATTTTGAACTGCTTATCTTCAAAAACTATGCCAGTATATAATATTATTTGTTTCTTTCCCATTACCTTACGTTCCACATTACCCCCTTTTTCTTTTTTTCTTTTCATTTCAAAAACCTTGTTTGTAAGTAACATTATTTTATGTTCACCTTTTCCTTAACATGTTCAACATCACCAACATTTTACACCATATTATGCATTTGATAATGCATAAAATGCTGAAACCGGTAATAGAGAATTATTAAATATATAAATAAATAAATAAATGCGATTGTTATGTTAATTAATAAATAAATTAACTAATACCTTAACACTTCACACAAAGGAAAATATTTTGTTTTAAACATTTTCTAACCCACAAAAAAGAGAAAAAAATATAAGGGAAAAGAAAAATGTTTCTACCTAATAATCGTCTTTATCTCCCTATTTTCACACATATATATATATATATATATATAAACAACACACACACACACATATATATATATATATAAATATATGTGTATGTGTGTATATATATATATATATATATATATATATATATAAAGAGCGAGGATGGGAGTAGAAAGCAAGAGAGAGAGAAAGAAAGAGAAAGCGATATATAAAAATATGGAAATTTATGTTTGCCTTTGAGAGTGCGTATCTTGAGGCATTGCTTCGAACATCTTCCTCTAAAAGGCATAAAAATACACTAAAACAAGAAAACACATAGCTAGTGGCATGAAATACCATGCTGTTTCATATTTGCTTCAGGGACTCTCACTATATTGATACATATCGAATGATTTCTTCGTGTAACCTATTGTTATGTGAAACATCGTTACATCTTTAATGCCTAATTCAATAAAGCTAGAGTGTGTTTCAAAAGCATATTAACACTTGCTATTTCGAGAAAGATGTACGATTTATTTCACAATCTTGTTTTCAACGACGATTAATATTTGATCATAAAAGCTTTTAAGTACACTTTGAAGATAGATTTTAAGTTGTGAAAATGTTCAGCTGAAAATAACCATTTCAGATAATATACTTGCCATAATTACTAAATATTAATTCTTTCTTTCCTTTCTTCATTCTTTCATCTTTCCTAGTGTAGTTATTCTTTCATTCTTTGTCCCTTCTTTCTTACGTTGCCCCTCTCTCTCTCTTTCTCTTTGTCTTTCGCTTTTTACTGTCTTTTTCTTACCATATTTAACTTGAAAATTCAATACGAAACCGTTTTACAATACGTCTAAATATCCACATATTTTGAAGTATCCATTGAGACATATTTTGGAATAGGTAGGAAAACATGTTTAGAAACTATTTGCTTAAAGCGCATAAATGTTTTCACTCAATATGTTAATAAACAGCGTGTGACCAGGGAAGTTAGCGTTTCACATCTTGGCTCCATAACACTCTTGTGCTTGCAATGAAGACAAATATAATTATTTGATATCGGATCACCCAAAACATTAATAACAAACAAATAAGCCAAATATCTTATATAAGTAGTAAACTCTGCTGAATTCTCGAGCATATTTTGTGTTGAAAATTAAATTCAAGACACAAATAATCTATTATAACTGTTTCTACTTTAGGCACAAGGCCAGCAATTACCCAGTGCATTACTGGTACTTTATTTTATCGACCTCGTAAGGATGAAAGGCAAAGTTAACCTCGGCGGCATTTGAACTCAGATCGTAAACGTACGCAACTATGCTGAAAAGCATGGTGTCTGACCCTCTACCGATACTGCCAATCCAACATAACAATGATCAATATTTATTGCCGCAACTATCCCATCAGTTTTCAAGTATGTAAAATTGAATTACCTATGCCCAGCATTTTTGTTAATGGGTGTACGATGTACATTGACTGAGATTTGGATGCTATTTTCAGCATTTCTCTATTGGTAAAACTCGGACTATCATTTAAATATAAGCAGAGCTACAAATGTTAACCGTATCAATTCCGTTTTTTTTTTCTATATTAAGAGAACTCACAACTACGCTATCTAACGGGTTCTTCTAAGACGTTATGGAACAATCCGATTTCAAATGTATATATATTTATACTCTAACTCATGTACTGAGTTCTATTCTCCTACGCACACATGCACTCACAGATGCGCCTACACACACAGGCTCGCTCATAAATAGATATATACATATATATTTACAAGCATTGCCGCAATCGAATGATTGAAATTATAAAGAGTAAGAGAAAAATATAACAATGTAAGAAAAAAAAGTGACATGAATTTATAAACTGTTAACCTCTTAAACTCTTAATCTAGCAACGCATAATTACTTCATGAAAAAAAGCTGTTAGCAATAAAAATGATAATTTTTCGTATGAATAATGTTCAATGAGAATGATACGAAATGTATATTTGTTTGAATGCTTAATTTCCAAATGGATAAGAAAGTATTCTGTAAATGTTAATATGTTCTAGACGGCATAAAACTTAGCTATAAATCAGCACTACAGGTTACAGAGAATATTTGAATGACTGCTAATATACATATAAAGAACAAGTTTTAGTTGTTAGTTTTAATAATGATTAAACTTTTTGACTGGGAAACAGAAGAAATTTAATGATTCAAACACTCCTGTTAATGACTTATGATATGTCTTTAAACAAAAAAGTTTAGTGCAAGGTAAAATTCATTTTATAATGAACTACAGTATTTTAATTGATACTTTTTTTTATCTATCCAGGAACAAGGAAACACAATGTTGCTCTCGGAGTCATTTAAAATTCTAAACGTAATGTACCGGAATACATAAGACAATACATATGTTTTTATGCTCTAAAAAGTCTACTAATGCAGACTGCTGATAATAACTTTTAATTTATATTATTGTGAAAATAGGACAAGCATGATACAGCTCGGCATTTGTTATTATTCGGCTGTAGTTAATATGTTTCACTTATATGAATATAGATTTCAGAATATGTAAAGAATCGTAAACTTTAATGTGATTCTGTCATAACACGTAAAGAGAGAGAATTAGAGTGACTACTTCACATTACTCCTGTCTATTTACGTTTGCTGCCTGCGGGAATGTATGTGTATGTAAAAGGATGGCAGGTGGTGCTGAAAAAACTATAGCAAAATAGTGAGTGGCTGGCGTTCAATTTGTTATTCTGTGTATGTGTGTATGTGTTTCTGTGAATGAATGTGTATGCTTGTATGAATGCATGTGTGTTTGCGTGAATATATTTCTGAGCGTGTATTTTTGTATGTGTGTCTGTAATTGCAGGTTAATATTTATATACTCATACAGAAAAATATATGCACATGCACATACGCATATAAGTGTCAGTGAGTTTTAAAAAATCCTAGTACATGAAAAAAATACTTGCTGAAATTTTTCCGATATTGGATTGACACAAAAAAGTAAATATTCAAAAATATCCACAAAATAATCATGGAGTGCATGATATATTACACATATATAGAACCTAAAACAGATTTTGCCCACATTGAAATGTTCTTAAGCTATCTGTTCAATAATTTCAAGTCCTTGATTTTAACAACTTTCATTGGTATTCATATTTTAAACTATTGTTTACTGATATCCGTGATTGGATTCAAGGAATTCTGCTGCAATATTCTTTGTCCAGCGTTTCAACCTAGTACTTATTTCAGTTAGTTACATTTAATCACCGAATGGCTAACCTTTAACATATAGAGTAAAGTGTCATAACTCAAATCACTGATTTACCAAGGTATAATAACTATAAGCACTAACAAGTTTATATATAGACAGACATGTTCTCTTCTAATATCTAGTAGCCAGTGGGATGAGAAATCTTATATTGTACAATTTTGTGTCTTGTTCGAGAAAGAATGTTTTTGGCACTCGTTTTACGTTAGAGACAATGTGTTTGAGTATGAATTGTTTTGCTTCAATCTTGTTAGCAGGAGAATATCTGCAGGGGCCAGCAAATAGTAGGGCTAAACATTTGAGTACGAACCAGAAGAGCAATATTAGGGAAATATTCAGTACTGTACGTAATATTCGAGGGCCTACTCATCTTGTAGGGATGATAGCTGTTCTGTTAGAAACATTGGCTCCTTTTTAATTGATTGTTATAGCTGCTGTCTTGCACAACATCATTTGAGTACAAGTTTAGAATGCAGGCAGGTAAAACCAATGCTTGCGTCGCGAAACCTCATACTGTGTTTCAACCTCATTGTCCCAGTATTCCATTTCTCAATACTTTATCCAAAGAATGTCAAATACTCACTGGAATATCCGTTCTCTAAACAGGAGTTACTGTTACAGAAGAACGTCTGCCACATACCCCCTCACATTATCTGAGGTTGCTACAAAACCATGTGTAAAGATATATTATTAAATAATTGTTTCTACTTTAGGCACAAGGCCAGCAAATACCCAGTACATTACTGGTACTTTATTTTATCGACCCCGTAAGGATGAAAGGCAAAGTTAACCTCGGCGGGATTTGAACTCAGACGGTAAAGGGACGTAACTATGCTAGAAAGCATGGCGTCCAACCCTCTACCGATTGCCAAGGCATTACACGCTTCATTACTAGTGATTATGTAAACATAAACATTAAACGTTTATACCTAACGAAAGGAAATCGGTTTCAGATGAAGTGGATTAATTTTCCCCCCTTATAGCATCAATGTTTGTATGAACTCAGATGGTCAACGTTTCGAAGATAATCTGCAGTCCTTCCAAGTCAACGTGTTTTAAGAACGATATCTTTCAAGGGTTAGGTACATTCAATCTGTCACATGAAATCCTACATAGTAAATTGTAATTTAGAAATTATATAAGTATAACTAAACACATATACACACATATTCGAAGATGCTACGAGGTATTTCCTCAGCACATATAACGTATAATCTGCTCATGTATATATATATATATATATATATATATATATATATATATGTGTGTGTGTGTGTGTGTGTGTGTTTGTGTGTGTGTGTGTGTATGTGTGTGTGTGTGTGTGTGTGTGTGTGTGTGTGTGTGTGTGTGTGTCTCTCTATGTGTGTGTCTGTGTGTTGTCTATATTACTGTGTGTGTGTGGTGGGTGTTTGTATATGAGTATATGTGCTTGCACGAGCGCGGGTGTATATGTATTAATAAATGTGATTGATTCTTCCTCTCCACTGCGAATAGCATATTCAGAACTGAATTTATATGACATCCTTATTAAAAATAAGAGAATGTTACATCCTCGCAGAGACTAGAAAATTCAGATAACATATATATAGTGTGGAAGTCGGACCTTCGTAGAGACCTGAAAATCCGCCTCTTCATTGCTGTAGTGGAGTCTGTGCTGCTGTATGGGTCTGAGACTTGGACACTGACCAAGAGACTCACTCAGATGGTGGATGGGTGCTACACGAGAATGCTGAGGATGGCTCTGAATATTAATCAGTATACACTGAGAATGAGAAACTCAGAGCTGTATGGGAGCATCCCAAAAGTCAGCTCAAAAGTGACACAGAGGAGACTGAGGTTGGCTGGACATGCTCACCGACATCCACAGTTGACATTGCACTCAGTGCTCCTTTGGGAACCCCTACATGGACACACTAGAAGAGGAAGACCAAGGTTAACATATGTTGATGCTCTAAGGACAGACACTGGTCTGTTGGAGATGCAGGATATGGCAGCGATAATGAGGGACAGAGACCGCTGGAGAGAACTCGTCCATGGATCTCGGGAATTTTACCCGCCTTAGATATATATATATATATATATATATATATATATATATATATATATATATATATATATATATATATATATAATAACTAGAACGCCGTTAAGGCATGACACCCACAATTTCGATTTGGATTAAATTCATTTAATTTATCTTAATTTTGTATATATATATATATATATATATATATATATGTATATTGGTAAACGGAAAAGAAAATGCTGACAGATTGTTCACAGTGAAAATAGTTTAATTAGGAATAAGCGAAAATCGGTAATAGTATTGGTTAGTATTCAGTTTTGGTTTTAAGTTTCACCGGTTGCGCATTTATAATGCTTTTCAAAAACAATTCTGAGATAGAGCGTCCGTGATGTTTGCTCTAATCTGATTAGTTTTGGAAATTCTACCTGTTTTTATGTGAAAAAAGTGGCTCCAGAGGTATTAAAATAAGTTTCGCGCCAATTCGTGTTGCAATAATTCTTGTGGTCAAAACAATTTTGATTGGTCGGTAGAGGTCATGTGAATGTTAAAAATTGATTTTGCGCCAAATGTAGGTTTGTGTCGGCTGAGTGAGAAGTCACTGAAAAATAAGTCTTTCAAAACAAATATGTGTGTGTGTGTGTAGTAGTAGTAAAGAGGTTCGTTGTTGTGATAATGGTCAGCAGGGATGTGTGTGCGAACCGCAGCCTGTTGACAGTTCAAATGCCTATTAAGACAAGTGTGTGTGTGTGTAGCAGAGAAATTCGTGGTAGAGGCATGGTCAGTAGGAATGTGTATGTAAGTGTGTGGGGGATATTTTAACATGCTAAAAGATATTTTTCAGCTCTGGTCTTAAACGGAGAAGATGTGTGTGTGTGTGTGTGTGTATGTGTGTGTGTGTATGTCTCGTTGTATGTTAATGTACGCGTATATATGTGTGTTGTGTGTGTGTGAGAATGTGTGTGTGTGTGTGTGGGTGGACCAGTATTTTTGTGATACTGGTAAAATGGTGTACATTATTCGATATTTTCAGTAAAAACGATTCTCTCAATAGAACTTCAAAAACCTTAATAATAAAAGTTGTGAAATGATACATAGTATTGGCATAATGCCAAGGTGTGTGTGAGTGTCCAGATTGTACGTACTGCAAGGGGAATCTATTAGGCCTTGCCGTATTGGAATACTTGTGTACAAATATGTATGTACCCATCAGTGTGCAATGCATGTGTGCGTTTATGTATGTGTGTGTGTCGGCACGTTTATATCTATAGACATCAAAAGGTATGCAAATGTGTGTATATTTGTGTTGCACCATAGAACATGTGTGTTTACGTATGTCATTCTGTTTATATGTGGATAGAGATGTATGCTGATGTAGGTATGTATGTTGACGTGTGTATGTTGTGGATTCGTCTTAGGGAGAAGTGTTTAGACGGGGTCCGTATTTGTTAATAAAGTAAGATTCCTTGCTGATGCGCTGGGTGTGAGTGGTATTATCTTTAAATTTGTAGAGGGGAAAGATTCTGAAGTTGGGAGCATTTTGGGCGGCACAGGTATCAATGTGTTCACTCAGTGGTATTTTCCTCTATTCCTGTATTTTAATTTGGGATCTATGGACAGTCATGCGTTTGCTGAGGCTGTTTTTGGTCTGGCCTATGTATTGTTCTCGACAACCTGTGCAAGTTAATACATATATTAGATTTTCTGATGCGCATGTGAATTTGTGTTTTACTATAAAACGTTGTCCTTCTTTGAAATAGAATTCCGAACCCTCTATTAGGTTGATGCATATGCCACAGTTGAGTCTATCGCATATTTTTACTGTGGGTTTCGTTGTTGTGGTTGGCAGTACTTTGGCATGTGTTAGGATGTTTTTCATTGACTTAGATTGTCTTTTGCTCTTCATCATATCGTGTTTTCTTAGGATTTGGTTCATTCTATGGTCCTTTTTCAACACAGGGATGTTCTGGAGGATGGTGTCAAATGCCTCATTGTTGAGGGGGTTGTGTGTGGAGATGTATGGAAGAGCTTTTAGTTTCGGTTGATTTACTTTAGGGTGTCTAAGGTCCAGGGTACTGAGTTTTAGGGCACGTTGGATTCCATTGTCAATTAGTGATGCAGGGTAGTCCCTGCCTATGAGTGTGTCCTTTAGTTCTTGTAGCCGTAAGTAGCAGGTGTTTTTGTTGGAGACTATAGTACCGATTATAGTACAGTATATATATATATATATATATATATATATATATATATATATATATATATATATATATATATATATATATATATATATATATATATATATATATATTTATTAAAATAACATATTAAAAGTTTAAGCAAAGAATCGCTGCTTTCACCCTTAACGGGATCTTCTGAAACTAACAAAGTCAATATGTAAACGCAGAAGTGGAGATTTCAAAAACGTTGCAACCGGAGGAAGACAGGAAGATATATATATATATATATATATATATATATATATATATATATATATATATATATATATATATATATATATATATATATATATGAAGAAGAAGTTTACGAAATGGAAATGCGGGTATACAGAATTTATTAGGTAACAATTGTTTCTATAGTGTATGGGTTACCTATACCTCGCTATTTGAATAATATAAAAATATTATCATAAACCGAAGGTACACTGTAATCAAACAGACCATGTCATCAGACCTTTGTATTGAAATGATATGAACATATGTTATACACTAGATAAAAGATAAAGAAGGAGGTAGGAAGAGAAGGGGAAGAGGGAAGTGAGTAAGGTGGAGGGAGTCTTAGGATTTAAGACTGTCAGACTAGTAGAGATTGCGAGGAGAGAATGTTTTGGCAGCAGTTAGCTTAATGAGGCGTGTTAGGGTTGGCGGGGAAGTAAATTCTTCTAGTGGTGTTGTTCGGACAAAATTTAGTTAAAGGGGTCAAAGTGGTACAGTGTCACAGACAGGTTATTAGGGCTATTATAGTAGCAGGTTATTTCTAAAAGGGTCCAGAAAAACAGTGTTTAGTACTATTATTATAGAAAGCCATATCTTGTGTATAAACATATAAAACAGAAATTTGCAAACGGTGGTGTAAAAGGTAACATATAATGTTACCTTTTACATATAAACATATGCAAGATATGGCTTTCTATAATAATAGTACTAAACACTGTTTTTCTGGACCCTTTTAGAGGTTGAGCATCAGATACCATACTTTGCAGCATAGAACTATAGCCGAAGTTAACTTTGCCTTTCATCCTTACGGGCTGGATAAAATAAAGCACCAGTAATGCCCTGAGGTTTATTACTAGCCTTGTGCCAAAAGTAAAAACAATTATATATATATACACAGAGCCTACATCTGAGCATTTGGTTCTCTATGCGATCTCCACAATTGGTGCCCCTTTCTCTCAGTTTTCCTAATTAGGCGTCTTCCTAATTAGGCGTCTCATTCCTACAATTAAATTTTAAACTAAGGTTTTGTATTTTTTCTCCGACTTCACTAACGGAGAATAAGCATTCTTGAATTATTAACATGCATCTTCCAATACACATACCACATTCACCTTCACACAATCCTGTGACAGGTCTCAACTCTATAAACCCTCTCAAGAGTTTGGATATTTCCACAACGCTATTCCGTGGAAAAATATTTAGCATTTCTTTATTGATCGCAGGGAATCATATAATTAATATAATCACACGAATTTGTATAAAACCTACATCCTTTAAGCTTGAGTAATGGAATACTCTGGTATCTGTGTTGTAGGCAGCAACCTAGATAGTCTTAATAGTAGCGCCGTCTCTATACACAGTTCACTTTAATATATGTGTTTAGTAATCAATTTGAAATTGAGGTGTTCCGATTTTGATACTCACAGGATTCTATTTGTTTGGAGGAAAGATCACTTTCAGCAACTGATTATAAAATTAAGCTAAAATATATCTACATTAAGGACAATATATATTCGTTAAGAGTACATATTATTATTGTTCGAAAATGAATGATATATATATATATATATATATATATATATATAAATGACATATATATATAAATGACACATATCTCTCTCTCTCTCTCTATATATATATATATATAAATAAATATATATATATATATGTATATATATATATATATATATATATATATATATATATATATATATATATATATATATATATATATATATATATATATATATATATATATAAATTACATATATATATATATATATATATATATATATATATATATATATATATATAATAGTAGAACCTGGAGGGTTATATCCGTAGTAGTATAGCACGCAGTCCATGGGACGTGTTTTGTAGAAGTAGATCCACAACAGTTATTTTACCATACTGAGAACAAATGTTTCACCTTAAGCGGATCTTCAGACACACACATATATTGAAATATATATATATATAATTTTCTTATTCTAAACGATCATAATACAATATTTAGAATCGAGATATCTTTATTTTCATTCAAAAAATTCAATTAAGAAACGGAATTTTTAAATACATAATTTAGAGATTATTATCACGCTTTTTGTTCATGTGTAATTAAGGTATTATTTTAAATTATTTCTTTCAAGATTGCATAAGTAAGTACCTATCAGATACTGGTGTAGATTTCATCGTCTGTGATTAAACTTGTGACATTATTTTAGGAAATATAGTAGAGCTTCTAAATGATTTGATATGTTTAAATATGCCCTTGTACGTTTGTGTGATAAAATGTCCTAATTTATTACACGGACGCACAAACACACACACATACACATACATACACACACACACACACACACACACACACACACACATATATATATATATATATATATATATATAAAGGGGGAGTTGTGGTAAGGAATCAGAGGGACCATAACGCACCAGAGTACTCAATACTTAGAGTAGTAGAGTCGGTAATAGGGGAGAGTATGACCCGGACGGGAGAGCTCAAGCCGTTTCGAAATAGCCGTCGAAACGGAAACGGCTTGAGCTCTTCCGTCGGGATCATACTCTCTCCTATATATATATATATATATATATATATATATATATATATATATATATATATATATATATATATATATATTTATATATATATATACATACGTATATATAGATATGTACAGAAATTTCATATTTGTAAAGAAACACTGTATATTTTACAGATATATATTTAGAAAACCGTAGCTATGCAAAAAACACCGGGGCTAACACCCTCTGGTGGTATTCAGCAGAAGCAAACCTGTCAATTCTCGATGCATTTCGAACTGAACTGGATTTTCCTCCTTGCTTCTGCTGGAAACCACCAGAGGGCGATTGCCCGGTGTTTTTTGCATAGCTACGTCTTTCTAAATGTTTACCTGTAAACATATCGTGTTACTTTAGAAATACGAAATGTCTATACATACCTGTATACAGCTATGCCCGAAGCTAAATCCTAATTCTATTCTACTATAAGTTGAGCCAACTTATGCAGCTTCGTGCGCAAATGAGATTAATCATCTCATTTACACAGACGAGAAATCTATATATTCTCGCAAGTGTGGGGGGATCGTCCTGGTGGGTACCAGTTCAGTTCGAAATGCATAGACGATTGTCCCCCCTTGCTTCTGCTGGAAACCACCAGATGGCGATAGCTGCCCTTGTTTTTTGCATAGCTACGGTTTTCTAAATGTTTATCTCTAAACATACCGTGTTTCTTTAGAAATACGAAATGTTGATACATATCTGTATAGAGCTATGCTTGAAACTAAATCCTCATTTTATATATATATATATATATATATATATATATATATATATATATATATATATATAGAGAGAGAGAGAGAGAGAGAGAGAGAGAGAGAGAGAGAGATTTTGAGTTTATGTTGGTTGTATACCAACACCTCAGTATGCAGGCTGGAGCACTCGACGAAGTGCGCAGGTTGGTTTGGTTACTCCGGAGTAGTGTAAAATAAAGTTAAATAAAAGTAAAATGATTAAAATTTAGCTTCGTTTATTACTGCTATATATATTTCAGTGACAGCCATCTTTGGCTGTGACCTCTTCAGGCAGTTTGAATTAGTATGGTATAGACAAGTACATATGTTGTTTAGGTGTATAATATTGTCAATACTCTGATATGCCCAGTTCCTGGTAGAGTCGTGTGTAGTTGGGTGCGCTGTTGTGACATAGCTTGTTTCTTCAGCATCTAATCTTGGTGGTTACTATTTTCCTCTAGGTCGAACTAAATGAGATTTCTTCTACAGAAATTTTGGAATGTGTGTTAGACATTTTTCCATCTTCTTGCGTATGAGACACCAATCGCACGACGTCCTCCAAGCATGGAGTCCACACTCTCATGCGGGTGGAGATCAGAGCATTCACTTATATGTTCAGTCGTCTTCTCTGGTGAGCCACACTCTGAAGTTGCTCATGGACAAAGCCTCCAGTGTAGCATGGCTTCATTGAACTGGTTGACACGTATGCGAAGCGTATTCAGAGACACTCATTCCCCCACCGAATGGTTAGATCCTGGTGTGGGGTGGGGTGGGGGCTGTATTGGGGTTGAAATTTAGTTGGGCAGGTCGAGATGTCTGTTGCTAGCTAGGTCCCGGTGCCTGACGCATGTTGAAATCTAAGTTTCGCAAACTATGCTTCTGCAGTTGCTAAAAGTCCTGGTGGGCAATGGAAACTGATCACTCATCTCTGACTGATAGAGGAAAAATCTGTCTCACTATAGGAAGGAAGAAATGCGAATAAACATTAGTGCGATTTACCTCAGTGCTGCAACAGTTTCCTTAAATCATTCTATCTAAAGTTATAACGACTCAGACAATTATTGAATACATTTTAAATAACAATAAAGTAAGGTTGAAATGTAAAAACAAATCTACAATGTTTCTTAAATTCATACATTTACAGGCCGGAATTGAATCTGCAATTAAATTTCAATAATTTTTACTATAAAAGCGCACAAACTCAAACAGTAGCAGAGAACAATTAATTAGCCATATAGCATTGTGACAAAAAGCTCTTATTTCTGGGATTCTCTGACATATCCATAAATATTTCTTTATTATTTGCTGATATGAATTTAGTTTATGTTAAAAATATGTTTATGATAGATTTCATATCATAAGTCTTCGTACAATTATGATGTTATTGTGTGAGATACCAAAATAATATATCATTATTGTTATATGGGTAGGAATAGAGTGTTGAATTGGCAGTTTAATTAGCGTTCGACAACATGTGTGCGACATATAGTTATGGTGCTTTACGTTCTGAGTCCAAATCCCACCATGGTCAGCTCTGACTTTCATCCTTACGAGATCGATAAAATAAAGTACTAGTAATGCACTGAGGTCGATTCAATCAACTTTCCCCTCCCCAAAAGATTTATTGGCCTCGTGACTAAATCAGAAACAATTATTATTGTTATAACGGTAGGAGTAGGGCAAAGTTTTGGCAGTATAGGTAGATCGACTGTCAGCATGATTTGCGGCATATAGTTACGGCTCTTTACGTTCAGGGTTCAAATCACGCGTAGTTCAACTTTACCACACTTCCTTCTGAGATTGATAAGTAAAGTGTCGTGTAGTAATTACTGGTAGTAATTATCATTATTCTATTTCAACAAAATAGTTGGTCAATGTTAAAAAGTGTGCCAATGATAGATAGAATTATAACGGTGGGTTAGCAGAAACTTCAGAGTTTCGGTCAAAATATTTACAGTATTTATGGACAGTTACGCTTAGTTTTCACATTTTAAGGTCAATCTTTCCTTTCGTCCGCACAATATCGATACAATAATGCACGAGTCAAATACTGAGAACGATGTAATATTTTGTCAATCCTCACTCAAATGCTGGTCTTGTGCCTAATTCAAAAGCCCTCATTTCAAGTAAATGAAAGGCCGTGAGTTGACTGAATCATTAGCATATCGTAAAATCTGTATTCAAATACCATCTGATTTCAATTTCACATTATGCCCTCCTCAGATTGACACATTAAAACTCTCAAGTACTAAGTCAATTCAATACACTTGTTTGGTATTGCGTCGAATATTAGAAACTAGTAGATGGAATATCAGAGTGATTAGAGCAAAGATAAATGCTTAACATTATTTTTTCAGCCTCTTTACTCTCTGATTTCAAATCTCGCCTAAATCAACATTGACTTTTCTTTACTACGAAATCAATAAAATAAAGCCCTTCGATCAAATATATCGAATTATCCTGCTCCGAAATTTCTGACATTGTACAAACGTAAGAAAGAATTATTAGAAGAAACCATAGAACGACAGAAAAAGTATATGATTGTGTTCATTACCCAGCTGGTTGTAAACCTGGACATCATTTCTAGATATTTTACATAATTAGCATTTTAACACAAACAATCGATGTGAAAATTGTCTTGCATTCTATACACAGAATATATATTACAAAATCTTATTTCCATTATTTTTCTTCAAAATATGAGTGTGTACTGTACGACAAACCGTCGTTTAATCCTTAAAAATACATTCCATTCTTTTTGTTGTCACACATAATAGGAACCTAGCACATCAGATTGCATCAATATTTTATTTATTATGAATATAATTATGCTTCAAGCAGCACTTATCATTATATCAACAATAGCCAGAAATCATTCCGGTATCTTGCTTGGTTTACTTGTGTACCTTAATATAAATTTAGCTGCAAACATTAGGCCAACCATTGCCATGTGAGTGAATTTGGTGGAATGATTTATAAATATATCTTCTAGCTAATGACAATTATATTTTATATTGAATATAGTGATGTGCAAAGAAAGGTAATATAGAGACTATAATATATAGAGATATATATATATACTATGAATCATATCATTCACTTGCATACATGTTTCTGAGCTTCAAATCAAATTTGAGGTATTGTACCACTGTTAGCCAACGTTAAAACATTTCAATATATTTATTGTTTCCCTCATTCAAATTCTAAAAGTCACACTTTAGAAAACAAAATATAAATATCAATTAATAACTATAGTAAGGTCCACCGAATTATAACAGCTTTTGAAGAATGAAAGGCACCAAATAGAGATTTTGTATTTTCAAAATTGAACTCCAGTTTCACCAACCGTTAACAAATCCTAAACATTCCAGTCACACCAATTCACTGTTGGAAGTATTTCAACATTGAATAAAGATATATAGTTTATATTTCCATTGTTTCGACTTTTGTCATTTAAAATGTTTATACTTATGCTACAATGCTTTCAAAGTTGCCACGAAGGTGAATTCATATATATATATATATATATATATATATATATATATATATATATACGTGTGTGTGTGTGTGTGTGTATGTGTGTGTGTGTGTGTGTGTGTGTGTGTGTGTGTGTGTGTGTGTGTGTGTGTGTGTGTGTGTGTGTGTGTGTGTGTGTGTATAAATATATATATATGTGTATATATAAATATATATGTTGATGTCATGGCTAGATGAGTAATAACAGTAAATATGTTTATAACATTTGATTCCAATCAAAATGATAAATTAAAAATATTAACACAGAAAACTTCGTATAGTTTTAAGTTTAAATATATACATGCTGTGATAGACTGCAATTAAGAATCTTGAAATAAAATGAACCTTTCCGTTCAATATCTGATCTAATAATAAACACAGTCAGATTGTAGCAAACTGCTGAGAGCAAATGATAATATATTATTATGAAAATGTTCTTTTTTCTTTAGTTCCGTATCTGTTTCATAAATCATTATTATTTGCTGAGGTTTGCGAATTTAGTCGTTGTGGAACAATTCTTGTCTCTCTTTACATCTGTTAAATAATTCATGGTGATTTAATGTACTGGCTATATGTATATATATATATATATATATATATATATATATATATATATATATATATATATGGGTGTGTGTGTGTGTGTGTGTATATATATATGGAATGTTGAGAAGTGACACACGAGTCGATAAAATAAGAAAAATAGTAGAACATGCGAATGCAATTTTCTCATAGAATAACAGCAAAGCATTTATTTACAAAAGAGGAATTTATCGTACTGGTTTCAGCCAGAATATATAGGTTCTTCATGTTACAGAAATGTATGATACAATTTATAATGGGGATAAGGTGTATATTAATAATTGTTTCTACTTTAAGCACAAGGCCAGCAATTAACCAGTACATTACTGGTACTATATTTTATCGACACAGTAAGGATGAAAGGCAAAGTTAACCTCAGCAGGATTTGAATTCAGACTGTAAAGGGATGTAACTATGGTAGAAAGCATGGCGTCCAACCCTCTACCGATACTGCCAAGTCATATTAATAATTGTTTCTACTTTTGGCACAAGGCCAGCAAATTACCCAGTTTATTACTGGTAGTTTATTTTATCGACCCCGTAAGGATGAAAGGCAAAGTTAACCTTGGCGGGATATATATATATGGTATAAGACAACATGGTTTACATACAGGTATATATATAAATGAGTTCACAATTTCGCCTATTATTTTCTCTCCTCTCTTTCTCTCAACCTTTCTGGTTTGAAATAGAAGTCCGCTTGTTATAGTGGTAGTAGTGGTAGTAGTAGAGGGGGGGGGGGGGGGTCGAAGAGAATAATAATAATAAGAATAATAATAATAAGAAGAAGAAGAAGAAAGAAGGAGGATAGGTGTGGTAGTAATAACAGGATTATGGGAAAGAAGGAAGGGAAAGACGAAGGAGGGGTAGGTGAAGAGGAAACCGTCGTTATCTGTATGGGGAAACTGGCCACTTGTGAGATTTTTGATTTCAACACCCGACAGAGAAGCAGAAAGCCCTACTTCTGCCAAAACCAGGGTTTTAAAATTGCAAAAACAACAGCAAACAACTTCGGCACCAAACCCGGCACCAACATCAACGTCAACACTAAACCCAAAGGCTGCAGCTACAGCAAAAGCAACCACATAAACAACAACAGCAGCAGCAACAGCAACAGCAACAACAAAAACAACTATAATGATTGCACCAAGCCAAGAACATCACCAACAGCAGCAACAGAACCACCACCACTATTCTAATAAAACCACACAGGGACTCCGTCAGGGAAAATCTTATTCTTCCCCTCCCTCTCTGTGTATCTGCTCAAAACACACACACATACACAAAGCCACAATCATACTTGCACTCCTACCATTATCGGATACATGCACCTCCTCTTCTCTCAGTGAAGGAGAAGAGAAATCACACAAACCCCAAATGCTAAAAAACGACACACATGCAACAATTCAGCCAACACTCCCTGCCAGACACTAACACCCTCTCTAGGAAATGCAAAACTCACAATCAACAAAGGGCCAACAAAGAACTGATGGCCCTCATAACATGAACCAGAGATTGAGAAGGCGATTTTTGGCACAAACACATTTCAAGTGCTTAGACATTTAAAGATGGTACGAATGTAACTAGGTGACTTCAAAGCTATTAGGGAAAACTTCCCGAATGACGGAGGCTACCTAATATATGAGCAACGTGTAGACTTTTTCACAGATTCCTAAAGGGAGCCCCAACACATATGGATGTTAAACCACCCGATCCCCAGCAGCCGTGGGCGGGAATGGGGACCTTTTTTTTCTCTTAAACTAAGCAGTTCACATGGGTATTATAAGGGAAAATACACATATGTGTGGCCTGGATTCGTCATGAAAACAATGCTGCTTGCTAAATGACTTCAGGTAACTAGATATGGATGTGGTTGCCGTCAGTGTGACAACGATTTCTTACACACATACACTAGACCCAACTTTTAATGACTATGGGATCTCTGCGGTACTTAGTCGATCTGGAAGGCGAGGTGGTGTGGTAATGTTGTTTAGGAAAGAGCTGAGTCTCGAGGTGTGGTTATCATTCTTGGATCCGGAAGGTAAGTTATTTGTTCTGGATGCAAACAATATCGAAAGTGGTGCCTTTAGACTTGTGGGCGTGAATGTTCCGACCGTTTTGGTACCTCGGATTTTTTGCAGAATTCGAGGAGACTTTCTACGAAGGACAAAAGCGCAGCGTGGCAATAAAACCAAAATTCGATCTCTGATGGACCGACACGGTTGCTAGCTCGTCCATTCAATGCAAAAGTATGGATAAGAACTGGGCCGAGGTAACGAGCAGGGTGGACACTCACACACAGAAATGGTCCTGAAAGTAGCTATCCCTGAAAGGTTGTGTGGTGGTCGTCAACGCGTACAGCGCTTCCGTCATCTATTACCGCCTGAGCCTCGTCCTTTACACCCGTTTGCACCCCACTACAACAATAATAACAACAACATCAAATTCTACTACTACTACTACTACTACTACTACTACTACTACTACTACTACTACCACTACTACTACTACCACTACTACTACTACTACTACTACTACAACTACTACTACTACAATTACTACTACCACCACCACCACCACCACCATCATCGCCTCCACAAAATTTTATTTCATAAGACAATGTGTAATGTGAGGGACAACAAGGCCAGTATTCCTAGTAGGTCGAGCTAGAGTATCTATCGTTCCTCCTTTGTCCGAGCTTCATTACATTAGCACAATCGATATGAAGGGAAAGTGTAATTCGTAGAGGCTAGGGTTCGGCTCAAGTTCATTGACAATAGCACTTGTCACCATCAGGAAGCAAGATTTGATGGTGTTTCAATTCACTCCGGGGCTAAAATTGAGTGTAACTGTGAATATAAAACATTGTTGTTAGACACTGTCTCAGGCTAAA
>OZ024740.1:66715930-66730930 GCA_964016885.1 Eledone cirrhosa | reverse complement strand
ATTGATTAAGACATACCTTATTGATGGTTCAATTCCAGTATTGGTAGTGATTTATTACAACAAATCTCAATATTTATATACCACAAATAATAACATGATAAATTTAAATATAATGAAGAAGATGATGTGGAGCGAGATATAAGTATAAGGAGGGAGCGAGTATGGGAAAATGTAAGAATAAATAAATAAACACATACGTACATAAATATTTACGTATTTAAATGCGTAAATATCCGTGTTAGGGAAGAAAAGGAAGAGAGAGAGATAGACAGAAGAGAAGAAAGAAGAGAGAAAAAAGAAGAGAATATAGAAGAAGGACAGAGAGTGACAGAAGAGAGAAGAGGGAAGACGTAACTGCAAAAGGGAAATAATAAAAGAAAGAAAGAAAGAAGAAAGGGAAATGATACGTGACCGTTGTTTTCAAATTTTAAGTCAAATAGAAGCGACCAATTAAATACCGTGACATTTTTAATATATTTTGTATTTGGTTAAGTTTGAGCTAATTATATTAATATATTATATCAGAATTAAAGAATATAAAAATATTTTCTATATTAATCAGAAGGTTATTTCAATAAATATATATATTCAATATTTTGTTACAAAATTCAAAAATCAAAATCATTTTTACCTATCAAGCAAGTTTACAAACATATCCTAAACCGACGGTAGTCGGTTTAGTAATAATAGTAATATTGTTGTCTTAGTGATTTCGTTGGCAATCGTCTCTTTACAGCATTATTAGAATGTCTTCCGATTATCAAAATCACATGAAAGTTATATGAGCATGGAGAGTAAATCATTGCACATCTCTTAAGCTAAAAATCTCGAAATTTCGTTCAGCACAAAAAAAGTTATGATCAAAGTTTGCTGAAAAAAACTGTGTTCAAGTGAGTAAGTGAGTGAGTAAGGGTGACGCTCTGTGCATTTTCTCTTCTTCCGACTCCAATAATCCCCCTCCTCCTCCACTTGTTTTGTTCCTCTTTCTCCCCCCCCTCCCTCATCATCATTTTCTTCTTCTTCTTCTTCTTCTTCTTCTTCTTCTTCTTCGTGTAAATATCAAGAAATAAATGATTATTGTTGTTTTATTAAGAAATGTTTGGTTCTGGTGTTGGTATTATTAAATAAGTATTAGTTAGTAATATTGTTGTCTTAGTGATTTCGTTGGCAATCGTCTCTTTACAGCATTATTAGAATGTCTTCCGATTATCAAAATCACATGAAAGTTATATGAGCATGGAGAGTAAATCATTGCACATCTCTTAAGCTAAAAATCTCGAAATTTCGTTCAGCACAAAAAAAGTTATGATCAAAGTTTGCTGAAAAAAACTGTGTTCAAGTGAGTAAGTGAGTGAGTAAGGGTGACGCTCTGTGCATTTTCTCTTCTTCCGACTCCAATAATCCCCCTCCTCCTCCACTTGTTTTGTTCCTCTTTCTCCCCCCCCCCCCCTCCCTCATCATCATTTTCTTCTTCTTCTTCTTCTTCTTCTTCTTCTTCGTGTAAATATCAAGAAATAAATGATTATTGTTGTTTTATTAAGAAATGTTTGTTTCTGGTGTTGGTATTATTAAATAAGTATGTATAATGTCTATGTATAAATGCATATAACCTTCATAAATATGATTATACTTGTATGTTTGTATGAACGTTTATATATATATATATATATATATATATATATATATATATATATATATATATATATATATATATATATATATATATATCGGAGATTACATCTGGTATATATCCAATATAGTATGCAAGTGAACATTTTGTTTGCAAATTAGATTTTAGATATGTACGCAACATATTAATTTTTTCATTTGTATATATATATATATATATCCTAAACCGACGGTAGTCGGTTTAGTTTAGTAATATTGTTGTCTTAGTGATTTCGTTGGCAATCGTCTCTTTACAGCATTATTAGAATGTCTTCCGATTATCAAAATCACATGAAAGTTATATGAGCATGGAGAGTAAATCATTGCACATCTCTTAAGCTAAAAATCTCGAAATTTCGTTCAGCACAAAAAAAGTTATGATCAAAGTTTGCTGAAAAAAACTGTGTTCAAGTGAGTAAGTGAGTGAGTAAGGGTGACGCTCTGTGCATTTTCTCTTCTTCCGACTCCAATAATCCCCCTCCTCCTCCACTTGTTTTGTTCCTCTTTCTCCCCCCCCCCCTCCCTCATCATCATTTTCTTCTTCTTCTTCTTCTTCTTCTTCTTCGTGTAAATATCAAGAAATAAATGATTATTGTTGTTTTATTAAGAAATGTTTGGTTCTGGTGTTGGTATTATTAAATAAGTATGTATAATGTCTATGTATAAATGCATATAACCTTCATAAATATGATTATACTTGTATGTTTGTATGAACGTTTATTTATATATATATATATATATATATATATATATATATCGGAGATTACATCTGGTATATATCCAATATAGTATGCAAGTGAACATTTTGTTTGCAAATTAGATTTTAGATATGTACGCAACATATTAATTTTTTCATTTGTATATATATATATATATATCCTAAACCGACGGTAGTCGGTTTAGTTTAGTAATATTGTTGTCTTAGTGATTTCGTTGGCAATCGTCTCTTTACAGCATTATTAGAATGTCTTCCGATTATCAAAATCACATGAAAGTTATATGAGCATGGAGAGTAAATCATTGCACATCTCTTAATAAGCTAAAAATCTCGAAATTTCGTTCAGCACAAAAAAAGTTATGATCAAAGTTTGCTGAAAGAAACTGTGTTCAAGTGAGTAAGTGAGTGAGTAAGGGTGACGCTCTGTGCATTTGATGCATCTCTTGGGACCGGTCAGAGGAGGATAAGGGGTTATTCGGGGTGAGGCGCTTATTCGAACCCTCCCCCAGTGACTGCGATTATTCGGGGTGAGACGCTTATTCGAACCCCCCCCCCGCTTATTCGAACCCTCCCCCCAGTGACTGCGATTATTCGGGGTGCGGCGCTTATTCGAACCCTCCCCCCAGTGACTGCGGTTATTCGGGGTGCGGCGCTTATTCGAACCCTCCCCCCAGTGACTGCGATTATTCGGGGTGCGGCGCTTATTCGAACCCTCCCCCCAGTGACTGCGGTTATTCGGGGTGCGGCGCTTATTCGAACCCTCCCCCAGTGACTGCGATTATTCGGGGTGAGGCGCTTATTCGACCCCCCCCCCCACACACAGTGACTGCGGTTATTCGGGGTGCGGCGCTTATTCGAACCCCCCCCCCACAGTGACTGCGATTATTCGGGGTGAGGCGCTTATTCGAACCCTCCCCCCAGTGACTGCGATTATTCGGGGTGCGGCGCTTATTCGAACCCTCCCCCCAGTGACTGCGGTTATTCGGGGTGCGGCGCTTATTCGAACCCTCCCCCAGTGACTGCGATTATTCGGGGTGAGGCGCTTATTCGACCCCCCCCCCCACAGTGACTGCGGTTATTCGGGGTGCGGCGCTTATTCGAACCCCCCCCCCACAGTGACTGCGATTATTCGGGGTGAGGCGCTTATTCGAACCCTCCCCCAGTGACTGCTGTTATTTGGGGTGAGGGTCTTATTCGAACCCCCCCTAGTGACTGCGGTTATTCGGGGTGCGGTGGTTATTTGAACCCCCCCCCCCCAGGACTGCGGTTATTTTTTTGAATTTGAATTTTAAATGTTGATACAATGTGGCAGTAAACATTAATCATTGAGCTAATTAGGAGCTATTATGTTCTCCTATCTCGCGATAAGTGGTCACACGTTGCAAACTAGTTGAGGTTGTCATCTATTTATATTCAAATGAGTAATCACTCACTGCATTGTTCTCTTTCAAAGCAGTCGCTGATTGATATACTAGAAATTCAGAAAATCATTTGGATTTGTACTAATAGTTGTGAATAGTTGTGCTATTTTTTGTACCGATAGGTGCGAGTAGTGAACTCATTTGCGATAGGTGCGAATAGTGTGCTCATTTGACATATGAAAATGACGTCTCTCGGCTTTTTTATCGGCTTATTTATTTTGACTATTACAAATGAAAAATTTGTTTCCCTGCAAAAGTCTCGCCAAAATGGTCGCAAAAAAAATCGCAAAAGGTCACTTCATACGTTTCGCGGCTTTCGAAAAAAGTCACCATATACGTTTCGCGGCTTTTTGATCGGCTTATTACTTTTTTGCCTGGCGCGAAAATGCAATATTTCCATTTCGAATGAAACAATTCCACAATCGGGCAATTCGAATGATGAAATTCACATTCAGGCGGCTTTTTACAAATCCAATAAACGAATTTACCCGATTTCCAATCAGAAATATAGAACACGTGCACTGATCTTATCATTGCTTATTATCGGTTGTGTTGAATTAAATCTTGGACCTGAATTTGAATTCAATGAGACTGATAGTGCTTCCGAATGTCCCAAAGATCAAAAAATTCATAAAGAGAATGAAAAACGGAGAAAAAATGCCATTAGGAATAGGGAGTATAAAAAACGGAAAGCTGCTGAAATAAAAGAAAAAAGACAATCAGAACAAGCAAAACATATGAATAATGCATACCAAAAAGCGCGTGAAGAAAATACAAAAATCCAAAAAAAATTATCATGTGAAAAATTGACAAAAAATCGACAAAAATGGCGTGCGTGAAGAAAATCCAAAAATCCAAAAAAAAATTATCATGTGAAAAATTGACAAAAAATCGACAAAAATGGCGCGCGTGAAAAAAAATCAAAAAAACCCAAAAAAATTTGCATGTGAAAAATTGACAAAAAATCGACCAAAAATGGCGCGCGTGAAAAAAATCCCAAAAAAATTTGCATGTGAAAATTGATATTTGCCTTCTATTGCATTAGAATTTGTAATGTTTAATTAAAATGTTATTTTCAACTAAATGCAAATGGTGCAAATTTGCTCCATTTAGATTCAGTTGTTAATGCTCACCTACTAATTTAAAAAAATTGTATTTTCTTAAATGACTCTTATTTATCATAAGTTAATATTTTTAAGATAGGTGAGTGCTCCACGATCTGACCTATGTCCCCGCCATGTGGAGTGGATGCTTGTACCAATTAGATAAAATATCTCAACTTATTTCTGTGACTCCAATGCACAGGCTGACACTGTAGCTTGAATTAAATTCAAAATTGGTACAAGTAACTAAGAGGTCACAAAAGAATAGCTTCACTTTCACCTATAGTTTTCATTAACATCATTTTGGGGATTTTTTGATAGAAGTAACTAAAGTAATAACTATTTAATTAAGTAGTTGTTGTTTGCATTGCCTTGAAAAATAGGAAACTAGCTAGAAAAATGCGTACAGCAAAAAAAAGTAATATTGTTGGAACAAACCTTTAAAAATACAGGACAAGGAAGTAAGATAAACCTTTAAAAATACAGGACAAAGAACTAAGATAAAACTTTAAAAGAATAGGACAAGGAATATAAATTTTTACAATAATATTAGTGGCAAAAATTTTATTGGAAAAATAGATAATTGATCAAATAAAAGTGATTTATTTGAGTAACATGAAATTACTTAATGAGAAATATCAATACAATGAAATTGATCCCTGTCTTGTGTTCCTCCTCCAAGTCCGAGTTGTACCAACTGGTTCATTGGTTCATGAGGAAGTGGGCCAGGAAAAATGTAGGAAAAGTCATCATGGTTCATTTCTGTTCTTCCCTTCTACTCGAGCCCCCTCAGCGCCTGCATCCCCCAGCTACAATGACTCCCAAATCAGCAGTCTGTTGCTCCTGCACCAACGCCTCCACCTCCTCCCCCCTCGTCGCCTGCTTCAACTTTCATCATTGCTGCGCCAACATGCCCAGTGCTGTCTGGAAGTGGTTCAACGAGTCCGGCGCCGGCTTCACCTGCTTCAAGTGCTCTCCCAGGAAGAAGCACTCTGCCCTATCCACCTGCCCTTCTACCACTGCCCATGAAGCCAGTCCGGAACCGTCAACCGTGCCTCAAAGTGTCATCGAGGACCAGCAGGATTCCGAGTCGAACACGGGCCCATTCACCTTGGTCACTCGCCGTCATCGTCCCAGAGTCAAGACCCGTACCCCTCCCTCTCCCCCTCCAGTTCCTGCTCCGACCCAGTCCGAGTTGCGCCGGGTCATCCGCGAGGAGTTGGACCGGGAAAGATGACAGACAAGTGATCATGGTTGGAGTGGATGCATGCGGAACATCATAGTTGTAATTGGTGTAATGATGGAAACTCAATTTTTTTCCAATAAAATTTTTGCCACTAATATTATTGTAAAAATTTATATTCCTTGTCCTATTCTTTTAAAGTTTTATCTTAGTTCTTTGTCCTGTATTTTTAAAGGTTTATCTTACTTCCTTGTCCTGTATTTTTAAAGGTTTGTTCCAACAATATTACTTTTTTTTGCTGTACGCATTTTTCTAGCTATTACATATGTATAAGGATATTTACCACAACTTGTTCGCATATCACCATCAGTATATGCATTTTATATAATGTTTAGAATTATTATCTGAATTATTCTTTTTACATTATACACAGTTCAATTCAATAGTTGTCATTTACTTATAGGATTAACAAGTAGTTATATTTACGCTTGAAAGTATTATTATTTCGATTTTAATTCTGTAACTATATCATAATATATGTAGTTTCCCTTTAAGGATTAATATTAAACAGTGTATTTATATATATATATATATATATATATATATATATATATATATATATATATATATATATATGAAATATAAGAATCAAAGAACTGTTCAAAACATTATTGTGCTTACAGCTGTTTCCTCCAAACCGAGGTTTGGATTCTTCGGAGCAATTTATTAATGCATGGACAGTTATATGACCTCCCTTTCAGCCGAGAGACATACCAATACATATTCAAACATTGATACATATTCAAACATTGTGGGTCAACATTCATTACAAAATTTAGAGTGGCAGTACACACTTCGAGATTACATTTATATTAATAGGTACAATCAAAAATCAAAGATATAGGTTAAAGTACAACATGAAGATAAGTGGTTATATAGTGCAAATGTTATATGTGTGGCACGCATGTGCGTCTTGTTTATATAGTGTGGCAGAGAGATATGTGTGGTAGAGGCACTTAGGTAGGTAAATAAGAGTGTTAGGTTGGTAGATCTGGTGGCAAAGTCTTTATATGATTGATGTAGTCTGTGTGTGGAGAAATATTATAAGCATTAAAGGTAGTGCAAGTATTAAAAGTGTTATAAGTATTGGAGATGCACAACGCAGGGATGTCAAGTAATTCATGTACTTCGGCATTTTCATGGTCAAGGGAGTGTATATTTCGATTATATGCCTTTCACATAATCCACGACAATCCAGTTAGAGATCGTAGTCTGGTGTTCTTTAGTTCGATACAGGAGGTTGTTACGTTTCGAGAGACGCCATTGAATACCGGAAGTGTGTGTGTGGCTAAGGGGAGTTAATGCATGCGGGGAGGTAACTCTGGGGTTTCTATATCTAGCCATTAAAATGTGTCCCAATATGGACCCTAAATTCTATGGTGAGGTGCACCTTCCAAGAGAGGCTTTTAAAGCATAAAGTGTACTAACTATAGAGTAGTTTAACTAAATTATGCTGAAGGTGATCATATTATTATTAAGGTGGATTAACCCATCTTAAGGTGCTACAAATGGAAATTATAGATGATGAGCGAGGATTCTAAATTAATGATCTCTGTGGTTGTAGTCTGCTCATATGACCAGGCGCGGTGATTGCAGGATTGCTTCAGGACCCAATGATCTCTGGTAAGATCTGGGTCATCGCTTGCTACATTGGATGTCGAAAGATAATCGTCCCCAGGCAGGCCAAAGGTCAATCCGCAGTCCTCGCGACCCCTCTCTGACCGCCAGATCATCCATATACGTACAACCCGCACGGCAGTTGCATTGCATTCACTCACTGCGCTCAGCAGCCCGGTCCTACTGGTCAACAGCGCTACTCGATTAAATCATTTTACATCTGTCTAAGGAAGGTGTTTCCTCTGCCCAACACCATCCAACCGATCAATTCATGCTCAAATTACCCTTAGAGCGGTGTAGTGCCGTCCAGGTGGGTGGATGTTGTCACACCTGCCGTAGAGGTATAAATGGGTATTTTCCCTGCGAAGGGTTCCAGAGGGATGTCGTTGTTTGTGTTATAATGGATCAGCTAGTGTTGGGTATGTAGTATAGGGTGTGTCTCTGGTGTTTGATGCTAGATGTGGTGTTAGGTTCCAGTCCGACATTGCTATATATAGGGCTTAAAGTTTTGGAAGGAATGTCTGAGGCGGTGCTGGCAAGTTGCAAACACCTCAGATTTTTTGTTAAGTAGGTTACGGTTGGAGAAGATAATATTGTGTGTCTCTAGTATACAGAGGTTACAGAATTTATTAGGTGGTTTGTACGAGGTCGCGCTGCCTATCACTTCCCATTTGAGTGTGTATGGTTTATTTTTAGATTTTAGATAGTGTATGTAGCTAGAAAGTGAGGTGGAGTTGGCTAGGCTGTGCTTTTTGAACGAGTGGATGTGCGAGTTATATCTAATTTTGAAGCAGTTAGAAGTGGAGCCTACATAGGTTTCTGAAGAGTTATTAGTCGTGACTGTGCATGAGTATATGACATCCTTGGTTAGGCATTTTTTATCTAAAGGGCAGGTTCTATTAGCTCTACAGTTACAATTATTCTGTGCGTTAGTCCGCTGGTTATAATGCAATGCGGAAGTCTGTGTGGTGGATATAGGATTTTGGGTGTTCAGGTTGACAACCCTGGTGTTATTACTTATACTAGAGTTATTTCTATTGTTACTGCCGTTGCTATTGTTGCTTGCTACAGTGGTATTTAGAGGGTTTGCATCCCGTTGTGATTTTGTTTGTTGGAAGTAAGAACTAATTTTACTATTATTGCTGCTAGCTATGTGGTATGCTAAGTTAGGCGTCGTAGAGTATGAGATTTTAATGGTGTTTTTGTTTAAGAGGTTGTGGTACTTGTGTCCTAGAGGGAAGTTTTTATCTAGTAGTGAGAAGAAAGCCCTAGGTATGTTGGTGGAGACATTTAGGTTGAAAGGAGGGTTGAAAAATGTATTATTTATTCTTCTATTTTTGCTTTTAGTGTTTGGTGTGTTGCTTCCTCCTAAGGCCTCACAGTAGTTTCCATGGTAATGGTTACTTCCGGTGGCACCCTCCGCTTTGGTGTACTTGTGGTTGCTATTCCTATTATTAGATTTCCTCATGGACATGTTGTGCGAGATGATGTTGTAGCTATGTGTTTTCTTAGGTAGGAACTCTATTTCTATATTATGGCCGGAGCTAGCTAATGCTTGATTGTAATATTGTGAGTTTTTGCTAAATATGTTTGCGTCATAGGACAGACTAGAGATTCTATTGGACACCCCCTTAGAGATAGAGTTTAATATTGATCTAGGGTGATTAGACTTGGTATCTACGTAAATAAGTTTCTCATTAGGCTTATGGAAAGGTGTATATATTTTTGAGTCTAGGTATAGTGTGGCGTCTAGGAAGTTAACATTTTTAGTGTTTTTGTCCATGGTGATACTAAGGTTAAAGTTTTTGAATGTCTTATGCAGTTGTTTTCTAGTTCTTTCTATATTAAATTTTTTATATTCTATGAGTAGAAGTGCATCATCGCGGTACAAACCACCGTTGAGGTAAGGGAGGTCTTTATGGTCTTATATTTCATATAACTGCTCTGTAAATCATCTGATGTTTTTACATTGAGCTACTTAACTTACTGGTAATAAGGTAGTAATACATTACTGCCTACCACTATTTAGGGTGTGTGTAAAATACTTACAACTGCTTAAGGTTTTGTGTTTACATAACCATAAATAGTATAACTAATACTATATATATATATATATATATATATAGGAGGTGAGTTTTATTGTAGAACAATAAAACTAAGCAAATATCTGATAAGTAGCACTCAACAATTTATTGAACTGGAGTATATATAAGAAGAAATTAAAAGATGGTTAAAAAAGTTCCAGATATTTTATTATGCGCATTTCAAAAACAAATATCATCCTGGGAGGATAGTTGCGTTCTCATCAGATAAAATAAGGTAACATGATATGATGCCTAAAAAAAACACTTGTGAACAAGTAAGTGTCCATCAACATATGATAAAAATATATAAAAGTAGAGAGAAGATTGGAAAAAAGAAGGAAGAGGGAAAAGGAAAATGAAGGAAAAGATAACGGAGGAAAAATTTAAGAAGGAAGGAGGCGAGAGAAAAGTGAAATAAGAGAGATAGAGCATGCAAAATGGGAAACGCGGTCAACACTGAAAAAGAGCTGTGAATAACGCCTGAACAAATATATACGTCTACGAAATAAATAAATTAATAAATTGATGAGGTTTATGATTGATGAGGTTTATGATTACAGATATAGAAACTAGGTATATTATTTATTTATGGTTTATATACTAAAAAACATTTATTAATTGGTGTGAAAATGTGTTATTAAAATAAAATAAAGTAAAATAATGTTAAATGATTTATAATATTTAGAAGACAATATAATGTCATAGTTTCTTTAAATAGAGTGTAATTGAAGAATGTGAGAAAAATGTGTGAAGAGATATTTATGTGAAAAAATATATATATGGGTAGAAGAAAATAAATAAGAGTAGTCAAACCATGTCAAAAATTAAAAGTTTACCTATAAAAATTATAGATTATATATAAAAAAAATATAGATTTTATATATAAAAATTATATATGTGGGAAAACTATTTAAATATTTAAATATTAATTTAATCCACAAGTAAATAAAGGAAAATGTTATAATTATTTAAGCGTAGAAAAGAGCGTAGAAAAAGCGAAGAAAAAAAACGAAGGAGAAAACATATGACGTCATAATTTGTTTACAAAATATACGAAGGTTTATGCTGAAAAATATTTGATGTGATGAAGGAGGAAAAGTGAGCGGCTTAAAAATAGTGAGAAAAAGAATATAAAGAAACATTAAATATGAACTATTTAAATAATATTTTGCATAACCAAGTAGATAAAGGAATTTTCTAGAGGAATTAATTTTCTAAAGGAATTTTCTAGAGCGATTTAAAGCGAAGAAGACTATATAACGTCATAGTATGTTTAAAACTTTGTAGAATGTACTGATATATGCGAGAAAAAAAGAGTGTAAAAAGATATTTGTGTAAAAAAATATATATGTGTAAAAAATGTTAACCTTATTCGTGGAATAAGATAAACCTGTGAAATGAACTACGAGATTTATGGATGCAGAGAGCATATAAATTGGTGCGTCTATATATTATAGAATTGAAATTCGAGATAATGTTAAATTTTTCAGCTAGACTTAAATTACAAGCCCTAGATATGGAAGCATTAGAATATGGAGAAGCATTGCATATTTTACGCCAAGAAATGCTGTAGTTAATGTTTTTGTCTTTTAAGGACCAGATGAGTTCTGAGAGTGCAGTGTTTGTTATTTTAAGTGGATATTTAAATGAGGAAGAATGGTTATATAGTCGTGCCTTATATAGTAGAAGTAGAGCCAATGTATGTATAAGAATTGGTACAAGTTAGCACCTTACATTCGTATACTAGATTTTTATCGAAACATAAGTTATTAAGAGGGCATTTAGTTCAATTAGGGCAATTGCATTTACGATTAAGATTATTAACAGAGTTATTTGCAAGTGGCCCAGGATTGATTATAATAGGAATTGTAGTGGTGGAATTAGCTAAAGGAGGTGCTAATGTTTCCTGATTTAGATTACTATTTGAAGCATTCATCAAAGTTATGTTTGATGTCGTATTTATATTTAAGTTATCTTGTCTAGAGTTTACATTGACGTCGGGCCTTGTAGTGTTATTATTATGACGCTCAAGGTTGGATGCATATGAGTTATTATTTAATATTTTAGTATTATGTTTTGAGATAATGTTAGAAATGTTGGAAGTGGTGGAATATGAAAATTTAATGGTATGCTTATTAAAATATTACTATAAATATGTGAAGGATGGAAGCAATTATTTAACGCTCTAAAAAATAATTTAGGGATATTACTAATAAGTGAAAGAGAGAATGGAGCGTTGTACTAAATGATATTTTTATATCTAGGTCTCCTCTTTATGTTATTGGTATGCTTATAACTAGCTATATTACTATAAGTTCTGCCAATATTGGTTTCTTTAGTGTATTTAATTTTGTCTGGATATCCAGCTCTGGATAGCGCATTATTGTAATAGTTGGCGTTGGCATCAAAGATAAGTTTAATAAAAGATAGATTAGAGATTCTTTTTTCAACAGTTTTGACTATAGCAGTTTTAACATTAATAGGGTGGTTTGATTTAAAATTTACATAATTTAGGTTCTCATTTTCCTTATGGTATGGGTAATATAGGCCGGTATCTAGATTAAGGGATATATCTAGGAAGTTAGCTAATTTAACGTTGTTCTCAAATTCAATTTTTAATTTAAGGTGCTTAAATAGTTCAAGTATATTATTCTTGATAATATTAAGGTTTACTATGTTACAGTTTAAGAGTGTAAAAAGGGCATCATCACGATATATTCCACCGCGAAGTTGAGGAATTTTCCGATTTAAAGAGTTCAAGATGAAGATTCCAACCAAGTCTGTCAATTTTGCGCTGAGTCCGACGAACCCATGGTGATGTCAAAATTGTTGGAAGTATTAGCACTTGTCCAATAGTCATTGTTACATTCCAGGCTAGTTTTTCTTGCGGTGAGAATGATGTTCACTTCATCTGTAGTGATGCCCGAGTATTTAAACGCATAAGAGAGAGCCTTGTTGAGGAGTGAAGGAGAAATAGAAGAAAAGTAACTGGCAATGTCAAACTGAATAAATTTTAGTTTGTTTTTATTATTCAGGTCATTGAACCAGTCTATCATATCAGAAGTACCCAACCATAAATTTAATTGAGAATTAGAGCAAACCTGTGGGATAATTCTATCCAAGAGGGATTTACTAACAACCCCAAGATCGGATTTAGAGGGGGAGATTAGTCTTACAGGCAATTCAGTTCGAAATTTTGTTTTGTGATCTTTCAGATTAATCCTCGGAATTCTTGGGAAAAAGGGTTCAGTTTTTTCTCGATAGCAAGTTCAGAAATAATTTCAAATGCTTCGAAATTAATAGAGTCAAGATTATCGTGGGTGGTTTTGCGATAATTTTTCCTTAGTTCTTTAAGGATAAGGTTATTATATTTATCTTTAGTTATGCCGTATACATTATTTGTTTTGTCAGAATGAACTAAAACGTGTTTAGAAGAATTAAGGTCGATAATTTTTATTCTTAAGTTTGATAAGGTGTTCCTAGCCTCGATAATGGTGGTTTCTTTTAATGGTGGTTTCTTTTGAATTTAAGTCCTCGTATAATTTTAGTTAATTCATTTTCAAACTGTGCTAGGTTTTTATTGAAAGAAGGATTTCTACTAGAGTTAAATAATGAATCAACACTATTATGTTCCTTTATATAACAATTTCCTTTTAAGCGCTGGTCATGGAAAAATGCGATCCATCTAAGCCTTCGCACAAAGGAGTCCGTTTTTTCAATCAAAAGTTTGGTTTATTCAGTTTTTCCCGGAATATGTATGTCTTTAAGTGAAGTTGTGATGCTGTAGTAATCCATGTTATAAAAGAAGTAGAGACCATCAATGGTATCCGATATAAGAGTTAGCGCTCAAACAATCAAGGAGCAGGTTAATGTAGGAGGTGAGTTTTATTGTAGAACAAGAAAACTATACATATATCTCAACAGTTTATTGAAATGGAGTATATAAAAGAAGATATCAAAAGATGGTTAAAAAAGTTCCATGTATTTTATTATGCGCATTTCAAAAACAAATATCATCCTGGGACTATAGTTGTGTTCTCATCAAATAAAATAAGGTAACATGATATGATGCCTAAAAAAACACTTGTGAACAAGAAAATGTCCAGCAAACATATGATAAAAAATATAAAAGGAGAGAGAAGATTGGAAAAAAGAAGGAAGAGGGGAAAAGGAAAAAGGAGAAGATAACGGAGGAAACATTTAAGAAGGAAGGAGGAGAGAGAAAAGACAAAGGATAGAGAGAGAGAGACTTATAAACGAGAAACGCTGTCAAAACTGAAAAACAGCTGTGAATTGTTCATATTTAATGTTTCTTTAAATTCTTTTTCTCACTATTTATAAGACTCTCACTTTTCCTCCTTCATCACATCAAATTTTTTTTTTCAGTATAAACCTTCGTAGATTTTCTAAACAAATTATGATGTCATATATTTTATTTTTCCATTTTCTCTTCGCTTTTTCTACGCTTTTTTCTACGCTTAGATAATTATAAAATTTTCCTTTATTTACTTGTGGATTAAATTAATATTTAAATATTTAAATAGTTTTCCCATTTAAATAATTGTTTTATATATAATTTATATTTTTTTATATATAATCTATCATTTTTAACAGTAAACTTTTAATTTTTGACATGGTTTGACTACTCTTATTTATTTTCTTCTACACACATATATATAGTTTTTCACATAAATATCTCTTCACACATTTTTCTCTCATTTTTGAATGACACTCTATTTAAACAAACTATGACATTATATTGTCTTCTACGCTTATAAATCATTTAATTTCATTTTACTTTATTTTATTTTAATAACACATTTTCCAACCATTTAATCAATTTTTTTAGTATATAAACCATAAATAAATAATATACCTAGTTTCTATATCGCACCTATGTCGTATATAAGATTCAATGCGATAAATGTAACAAGTTTTACATAGGTAGCACCATCCGACCCCTACATGTTCGTATCAAGGAACATATCAACACCAACGCATCTTCCTTCCGTAAACACATCATTAAATGCGGAAACCCACAGGGTAGACCCTTGGTCACAGTCCTAGCGACTGAACGCAGCATCGGATCCTTAAGGATAAAGGAAGCACTTGTTATTAAGAGCCTCAGACCCCCACTTAACAACCG
>OZ024740.1:66660930-66705930 GCA_964016885.1 Eledone cirrhosa | reverse complement strand
TCGGTGGTGTACGAGGGTGTGTGGGTACGTGTGCGTGGGGTTGGGGGGGTGTTAGTGATGTTAGTTGCGTGTGGGGTGGGTGGTGTAAGTGGGTGCGTGTGTTCGTGTGCTTGGGCTCAGGGGGTGTTAGTGAGGTTAGTTGCGGGGTGCTGGGATGGAGGTATGGGTGTGAGAGGTGTGGGAGTGGGGGTTAGTGGTGGTAGTAGGGTGTGTGTTTAGTGTGAGCGCGTGTATAGATGTGCCGGTGGGTGTGTGCGTGTGATAAGGAGGGGGGAGGAGGAGAAGAAGGAGGGATGTTAGTATGTTAGTTGGGGAAGGGTGGTCGGATGTGGGGTGGAGTGGAGGTGTTAGTATTGTTAGTTGTGGGGTGGGCGGTGAAAAGGAGGGGTGTGTTAGTGGTGTTAGTGGGGGATAAGTGTGGGGGAGGATGGGGGGGGGGGGGGGGGTCGAAGGCTAAAGGAATAAGGGTGTGGAGTTCAGGCCGGGGGGAGCGTGAGTCTGTAAGATGAAGATAGTTCTTTGTTCGACTCTAAGGCGATTGGCGGGTGTTCCGTGGCATTGGAGTAGGCCACAGACTGTGAGATGGCGTGCGGAATGTCCAGGGCCACCAAAGTGGCAGGCGATGGGGGAACTACCACCGAGACGAATATCCCGGAGGTGGTCAGTGAATCGGTCCGTCAGGCGACGTCCCGTCTGTCCGACATAAGTTGCAGGAGGTGCAGCGGAAGGCATGCCGGACAGAGAGAGAGTGGCCTTTGGGACCCTGGTAGGTGGTGGTGTTGGTGATGTGGGGACAGGTGTTGGAGCGGGGCCTAGAACAGGGAAAGGAAGCGGGTGCGGGGGAGGAAACAGAGCGTGGGTTGGGGGTAGGGAGCTGTGGACGAGGAGGGTGCGGAGATTGTGTGCGCGTTTGAAGGAGCTGAGTGGTGGGGTTGTGAATATGTGGGAGGTGGAGGGGTTGCACTGGAGGCAGCGGAAGAGGCAGCGGATGGTGCGGTGGAGGGGTGCGGTGGAGGGATGGTAGGTGGTTGGGAAGGGGAGGCGGTGGGTGGGTGTACGGTGGCGTGGGGTGAGGGTGGTGGAGTGGGGGACAGCACGGGCGCGGGTGATATATATATATATATATATATATATATATATATATATATATATATATATATATATATTATATATATATATATATATATATATAATTATATATGCATATATATATATATATATATGTATATATATATATATATAATAAAAAATTGAACAGGGACAGAACAGAGAGGCAGTACGACAAATGTTTATTAGATTCACGCTCAGGAGAGTGGGGGGTAGGTGGAGGACGACGTTTCGGGCATAAGCCCTTCTTCAGGTAAGAGTTCAAAAGGTGTGTAGGGGAGTGGTGGAGAGACATATAGCGAAAGGAAACGGTGCGAATGAAAAATTAACAAATAAAGACAAAAATATAATAAATAATAAATAAAAATAAAGCATGATCAAAATACAAGGAATGAGAACATTTAAAAATAAAGGCATGATCAAAATAAACTGAAATTAAAAGGGGGGTAAACAGGTGGTGGAAGGGTGTGGGGTGAGTAGAGGTGGAGGCGGTGGAGTGGGGAGAGGGAGACGGGGTGTCCGAGCGAGGAGGGCTGAAGTTGGTGTGTGTGTGGTTAGGTGTGCGTGTGTGTGTGTGTGTGTGTATGTGAAAGTGAGGGTTGGGGGAAGAACGGGGTTGCATGTTCAGGAAGGTGTGTGTGGGGGGTGTTTTTGTGTGTCGGAGGGTCTGTGCGTGTGTGGATAGGGGGTGGGGGGAGAGGAATCAGGGGGCTGAGGGTGTAAATATGTGGTGGGAAGCACGTGTGTGTGGTTTAAGCGTGTTGTGGGTGTGGGTGGCGTGTGGATAAAAAAATTTGTTTTGGGATGTGTGTGTGGGTGAGTTATATAGGTGATGGTGTTAGAGGATGGTTGAAAAGTGGTAAGTTACATGGATGTATGGAGATTTTGGTTGGAAGTCAAAACGCGTGTAGGTAATCCAAGAAGCGGTGGTCGGAAGAGGAGAGATGTGGGGTGCGCGCGCAACAGGAAGTGGTCAGCAGTGGGAGTGCTGTGGTCAGTGGGTGCTGAGACAGTGGTCGGAAGGGCATAGCAGCAGTCAGCGGAATGGTAGGGAGGCGAGGATGGGTAGGTGTGAGAGTTGGAGTGAGGAGGGTGTGTGTGTGTGTGTATTAGTAGGGGTGTTAGTGGGATGAGTGAGTGTGGAGTGGGGAGAGAAGGGTGTGTGTGGTTCTATGGAGGGAGTGTGGTGTACTGGTGTGTGTGTAGTTTCGTGAGGAGGTGTTAGTGGGTGTTAGTAGACGGGAGGTGGGGAGGGGTGGAATGCAGGTGTGAGTGGGGGTTAGTGGGGGTAGGGTGTGTAGAGTTGGTGGTGTACGAGGGTGTGTGGGTACGTGTGCGTGGGGTTGGAGGGTGTTAGTGATGTTAGTTGCGTGTGGGGTGGGTGGTGTAAGTGTGTGCGTGTGATAAGGAGGGGGGAGGAGGAGAAGAGGGGAGGGAAGGGATGTTAGTATGTTAGTTGGGGAAGGGTGGTTAGATGAGGGGTGGAGTGGGGGTGTTAGTATTGTTAGTGTGGGGTGGGCGGTGAAAAGGAGGGGTGTGTTAGTGGTGTTAGTGGGGGATAAGTGGGGGAGGGGGGCGGTCGAACGCTAAAGGAATAAGGGTGGGGAGTTCAGGCCGGGGGGGGGGGGGTCTGTAAGATGAAGATAGTACGTTGTTCGACCGTGAGGCGATGGGCGGGTGTTCCGTGGCACTGGAGTAGGCCACAGACTGTGAGATGGTGTGCGGAGTGTCCAGGGCCACCAAAGTGGCGGGCGATGGGGGAACTGCCTCCGAGACGAATGTCCCGGAGGTGCTCCGTGACTCGGTCTGCCAGGCGGCGTCCCGTCTGTCCGACATAAGTCGCGCTGCACCTCGTGCAACGAAGTCCGTAGACTAGGTTGGAGGAGGTGCAGCGGATATATATATATATATATATATATATATATATATATATATATATATATATATATATATATATATATATATATATATATATATATATATATATATATATATATATATATATATATATATATATATATATATATATATATATATATATATATACATATATATTTATATATATATATATATAGTGAGAGAGAGAGTGAGAGAAAAAGACGAAATCGAAAATGCAACTGATCTGAGAAAAATCACAGACCCTCCATCACAACTCTACTTTTGAAAAGCAGAAGAACTGCGAAATCGGTAAAAGAACGAAATAAATATATATATATATATTTTTAAATAAGACTCCAGTAACATTTTCGATTTGATCTTTTTTTTCTCTATACTGTCACTCGTGTAGGACACCTCGATTATTTTTCATTTTGTAAAAAAGCCTCACTTTCTAATATAAATATATATATATATATATATATATATATATATATATATATATATATATATATATATATATATATATATATATAACGAAGGAAATGTGGTAAGGAACCAGGTGGACCATAACGCACCAAAGTACTCAATACTTGGATAGTAGAGTGGGTAATAGGAACCAGTAAGACCCCGACGGCTGAGCTCGAAACGGCTTGGGCTCAGCCGTCGGGGTCTTACTGGTTCCTATATATATATATATATACATATATATATATATATATTTAAAGAAAGAGGAGTAACATGTTTGGTGTACTTCCAAGAAACCATATCAGTTCAAGAAATGAATTTTCAGGATTAAGGAAAATAATAGTATATATTTCAAAACTATTATTATATGAAAGCATCGTAGTATCATATGCATGCGCTTTAGCTTTGTTATGAAGAAATTTCCTACATTTGAGCCGTCTTATAATACACACGCACATTCACATACATATACGTATTTCTCAAATATATATATGCTTGTATGTATATATATATATATATATATATATATATATATATATATATATATATATATTTATATATATATATATTTATACATTGGTAGGAGTATCGCTAAAAAGCTTTCTCCGATAATGTATTTATATATATATATACATATATATATATATATGTGTGTGTGTATGTATATATACATATACATGGTGCTACTGGTAACATGTATTCCAGTACAACCTGTCTTATGGTCGGGTCGTTGGCGACTAATCTGGAACCCCACCAATGTTTCTTGGTGAGCAGGGTGACTTTGGACATCCTGCAGGACTAAAAACAAAACCTGTCAAAAGGCAAAGGAGCTCTTAAGAGTCAATTGCCATCCAAAATCACCGGGAGAGATGACCCTGTAGCCTTTGTCAAGGCAGAATTCTAGGAGAAGGAAAACTCTGATATAACACCTGCAACCCTGATAGTATCCAATGATGTTGACTTGTTCTTCTTTTTGGTAAATATCATCTTGTTTAAGAGAGTGGGACTGGCTTTGTGCAGTGCCTTTGCTCACTATAAAAGCTTCATGCCACAGGCATTGCTTTATATCTGAAGATCTGTCTGCACTTGTCGTCACACGGTACCATGGGCCCAGCACTATGTGTCAATAATTGTCACAAGTGTAGTGTTTGTACCAGAGTTTTCAAGTCGCAAGCTGGACTAAAAAGTCACACTCGTTCAGCGATTCGGTAGGGGGTTTTCCTACATGTATATAAAGTAGTGGCCGTACTCGAAAACGAGTTGGCAGCCACCATATATATATATATATATATATATATATATATATATATATATATATATATATATAAAATTGAAAAAGTGAAGAATAACATGTTAAACAGTACAAAAAAAGGACGATTTATTTTCAGTTTAACAATTGTTTCTCTGATTAAGTTGTGTAAAACTTACTGAACACTAGGAGCATTGCCACTCAATTTCACAGACGATGTAAGCTCAATCTGATTGAGCTAGCATCTTATTTGAAATTGAGTGGCACTGGTTCTAGTGTTCAGCAATTTTTAGACAACTTAATCAGAAAACAATTGTTAGACTGTAAATAATTCCCCCATTTTTGTACTGTTAACCATGTTATTCTTCACTTTTTCAATTTTATTACTCCAAGATAAACTTAGATAGGAATACAAGTGAAATCATAAACTTGTCATCTACGTAAACCTCTTGTTGAATCAAACAACTCTGTACGCTAAAACTATCCATAATAAGATGTATTCACAACCTCTAACTGAATTACCTATAACGATATTTTGTTATCCCTTATATATATATATATATATATATATATATATATATATATAAGTGTAAACAAGATTCAATGGATACCTCAAAGAATGAGTTTTACAATAGATTGGAAGCACTCTACAGTTATATTTTCCAGAATTATTAATATTAATTCCAAATATTAACAACATAGATATTCTTGTGATCAATTATATTTTATTATACATATTTCAGAGGTAATGAATCAAGTTCAACAGTACGTCCTCATCATCTATATATATAAAACTGTGGTTGTCTGTCTGTCTATCGATTTTTGGCACACATCTCCTCTTAGAATCTCTCACGGAATTGCACCGAAATTGCTAGACTTGTACATTGAGCCCTAGCGAAGACATCGGAAAAAAAAAATTTCAAATTGACCCACCCTATGTGACGAAATCGAATATAATGTATCGATTTTTGAGCGTAAGCGATCAGTTATTTCCCTTTGTTCTGTTTACATTGAGCGTCTTACGTAAAAAATTACGCTGGCTTTCTCAGCGTTTAAAATGACATTAACACAATACGTTCGAACACTAAGCTTCCGTTTTGCTTCATTTCCATTTAAAAGCATTTTAAAACAATATTTTTACATGAAAACAAGTCTATTTAAAGACTACGTAAAACAAGCAAATATTTCAGGCGTGCAGACAGATAGTCGTGCAGAGAGGTGATATCGGCGTGCAGACAGACATAACTGATAATTTGGTTACGCTAATGTTTTTCTCTGCGTTGCAGTGTTTACATTTTCGATCTTTGTTAATAAATAACCAGTGCAGTTTTTATCCCCAGCATCCTCTTTTGTTATAACATTCGGGTTATCGTTATGTTTTCTTAACTTCATAAGGCATATTGTTGGTTGAGGGAATATTAATCAAAAACACCACATGCAAGTCTGCACAGTAGACATTACAGTTTTTAAGCCAAAAAAGAAACTTAACATTGTAACTTTAACACAGCTACTGAGCGACCCCGAGCAACGCCGGGCTTTACTGCTAGTATAAAATAAAATGATACATGAAATACCTTGACATGGTAGATGGTTAAGATTAATCAAGGTAGTGATTAACTCATGACAAAACTCAATATGTATACCCTAATATTGAGAACTTGATATAGATATTTTTTAACTTTGATTCAGATCTTTATTTTTCTGTCTCTGTTTTAAATATATAGTTTAGTTATCTAAATTTACTTATTACAATTTTAACTGTTGATCATTCATGCGGTTGCATATTATATATATAATATATATATATATATATTAAAATAAAAGATTTGCTCTACGGTTCTTATATATTTGATATACATTTATCCTTATCGAGCCCTCTTTGGATTTTAGTCTTCAAATTTACTATTATTTCTATATATATATATATATATATATATATATATGGGTGATATGGCGCATGTCTTTATGGCATGACACCCATAATTTTGATTTAGATTAAATTCATTTGATTTATCTTAATTTCGTATATATATATATATATATATATATATATATATATATTACTCATTTTGAGATGGTTTTTGGGAACTCAGAAAGTTGGATTTGCTGTTTTATGTATATTTAACAAACCATAATAGGTGTCAACTATTGGTCTATTTCCCCACTGAACTGGCGGTAAAACTACTAACAATGATTATAATTATTATTCTTTATTAAATGTATATCGTTTCATTAATACCTATTATATCTATATATAGTTTGTACACATATCTTTATATAGTGTAATGACATAATCGTAGTTACATTTATAAATAATTTAAACACTGAAATGACATTATTATAAGTGTTTGGTTTTCCCTGGAAGGTCAAACTTATATAATCATTTACTTAATACAATTTATGTACAAATAATAATCTATAATCTTGGACATATATATAGCTGAAAATTCTGACTTCATTAAGTTCAAATATAAGACCTGTTGATTCTTTAGGCACTCAAAATATTTAACAATAAATTCTTTAATAGTTATAACTATAAATATCTCATGAATTATATTATAGAAACTGTTGTCGATAGTATAAGTAATTTTGGTAAAAATTACCTTCGTGGGGATATCGCACATTATATGTATATTTTCTTTCTTTCGCGGGTTTCATAAATCCTTTAAATTTGTCTTCATAATTATATATTATAATATTAATACAAATACCCATTAACTTTTAAAACCTAAAATGTTGTTCTTTACCCTCAAATAACATAAATTAAATAGTTTGAAAATTAACCGTCAGCTATATATGAAGATGTGTATGTAGATACTTGAGCATAAATTACTCCCCTTTTTCTCTCTCACGCTTTAATCATCTTTCATTTGTCTTCTCAAGTTAAATACTAAATAAGTTATAACATCAGCTACTTCTTACTCTATGCTTTCCTCTCCCTATTTCTCTAGTATTTTTTTTTTTATATAAAACATTCTATAACAGTTATATTGATGCCATGTATTTCTTAAAATATATTACTCACACTCTCTCTATTGAATGTATTACGCTTTCTCATGTTCTCAATATTAGGGTATACCTATTGAGTTTTGTCATAAGTTAATCACTACCTTGATTAATCTTAACCATCTACATTGTCAGGGTATGTCATGTATCATTTTATTTTATCTGATGAGGACGTACTGTTGAACTTAATTCAGTACCTCTGAAATTTGTATAATAAAATATAATTGATCACAAGAATATCTATTTTGTTAATATTTGGAATTAATATATATATATATATATATATATATATATATATATATATATATATATATATATATAGGCTTGGAAAGTATGGCGGGATGGGGGAAGTAGAGAAGACTATCAAGTGGCCAGGAGGGAAGCTAGGAGACAAGTGTACTTAGCAAGAAGGGAAGCTGAGGAAAGAAAGTTCAAGCATGTTCTACAACGCGATGACCAAAAACGTGAGGTGTTCAGGATTGCTAGGCAATGCGTCAAGGAAAACCGTGATATTGTCGGGGAGAAGTGTGTACTAAACGACGATGGCACACTTGCCATCACCGACGCTGATAAGAAGGTAGCTTGGAAGTGTCACTATGAAAGGCTACTAAATGAGGAGAATAAATGGGAGAAAGACAGTCTCCCCCATATCGACCCAATAGAGGGACCAGCAGTGTTAGTCGAGGGGAGTATAATAAGTAAGGCAATCAAGGATATGAAGACGGGTAAGGCGGCTGGGCCTTCGGAAATAGTTGCTGAGATGCTGAAGGCATCTGGCACGGTGGGACACACCATGGTCACCCGCATAGTTAACCAAGTCGTACAGAATGGGGTTGTTCCGAAGGACTGGCATAGCAGCATCATCGTTAACTGTTATAAGGGTAAAGGAGACGCCCTAGATAGGAGTAACTATAGAGGCATTAAATTAATCGACCAGGTCATGAAGGTCACGGAAAAAGTAATAGCGCAACTAATCAGAGAGAGAATTGACCTAGATGAAATGCAGTTCGGGTTTGTGTCAGGCAAAAGTACCACAGACGCTCTTTTCATAGTACGACAACTACAGGAGAAGTACCTAGCTAAAGGTAAACCCCTCTACTTAGCTTTTGTCGACTTGGAGAAAGCCTTCGACAGAGTCCCCCGCTCCATTATCTGGTGGGCTCTTAGAAAACTAGGCGTTGACGAATGGCTTGTGAGGGCTATACAAGCCATGTATAAAGAAACAGTCAGCAAGGTTAGAATTAACAACGAATATAGTGAAGAGTTTAGCGTAAAAGTTGGCGTCCATCAGGGCTCTGTTCTCAGCCTCCTACTATTTATTATTGCCCTTCAGGCTATAACAGAGGAGTTCAAGACAGGCTGCCCATGGGAACTCCTATACGCAGACGACCTGACACTCATAGCGGAATCAATGGCCGAGCTAGAGAAGAAATTCCAAACATGGAAGCACGGCCTAGAGTCAAAAGGACTTAAAATTCAAAGTTCTAGTTTGTAGGAAAGAAAACAAGGCGGTGGTCCCTTCTGGGAAATGGTCGTGCTCGGTGTGTAGGAAAGGCGTAGGTAGAAACTCCATTTTATGTCCTAAATGCAAAGTATGGGTGCATAAAATATGTAGTGGGATCACAGGTAAGCTAACTAAGAACATAGATTTTACATGTGGCCGGTGTTCTGGTGCAATATGTAGCAGCAAGTGCACACAAAAATACTAGCTCTTTCAATTGCGCAGAGGGTTCTATAGAAATAGTGGACAGTTTCCGTTACCTGGGTGATAAAATCAGCAGTGGGGGAGGGTGCTCTGAAAGTACAGTAGCTAGAGTCAGAACTGTTTGGAAAAAGTTCAGAGAGCTTATACCACTATTAGCTGCTAAAGGGTTCTCCCTAAAAATGAAAGGCAGGTTGTACGATGCCTGCATACGAACAGCAATGTTGCATGGCAGTGAGACCTGGGCATTGTGTGCAGAGGATATACGCAGACTAGAGAGGAACGAAGCTTGCATGCTCCGCTGGATGTGTAACAGTAATATACGTGAACGGCAAAGCATAAACGAACTAAGGAAAAAATTAGAGATAAGAGGGATCAGATGTTGTTTACTCGAGAGAAGGCTACGTTGGTATGGACACGTGATGCGCATGAAAGTCGATAGCTGTATAACAAAGTGCAGGGCAATAAAGATAGACGGTAGTCACGGAATAGGCAGACCTAGAAAAACCTGGGACGAGCTGATAAACTCCGACATCACACATTTACACTTCTCCAAGACAATGTCACTGGACCGAGACCTTTGGCGGTACTCAGTAACACAGAAGACCCGCCTTACCTAAATATATAGTAAAACCTACTCCAGCCAGTAGGCATCTCTAACAAAATACACCCCATCCCACCACCACCGCCTCCACCCCATCCACACCACCCCGTTCTATGTAAAGTTATGTTGGTGCCGCGCCATCCAGGCCGAAACAAATGAGATCGTGTAGGTGTCACGACAAAAAAAACACACAGTCCACGCTGTAATGTGGCCGTGTAGGCAACACGGTAAAAACCTCTCAGACCCACACTGTAAATGTGGTTGGTGTTAGGAAGGGCATCCAACTGTAGAAAACCTGCCAGACAGTCCTATGCGAGCAAGACAATCACTCTTGCCTCAAGTGGGACTACCCCTGTCCAAACCCATGCAAGCGTGGAACACGGACGTTAACCGTTGATGATGATGATGATGATGATGATATATATATATATATATAATATATATATAGAAATGGTATCTAAAGGACTAGAACTATTTCACTCGGAGGAAATCATCAGGAAAGCTTTCCTGATAATTTACTCCGAATGAAACAGTTCTAGTTCTGTAGAATCCATTTCAATATTAAATATTTATACTCTGCTATGTATTGAGTACCATACTTACCTCCGTTTGAACCCGGGATAAACATACACACACACACGCACACACCCCCATCAACCCCCCCCACCTCCACACACATACACATAAATATATATATATATATGTATATACTTGTAAAAGGTAAACGGAAATAGCAACACCATCGGTGCAGTATATAAAGGAATATATTAGGTGAACGCTTGAAATAGCAGGAAGAGGGACTGAACGTCTCGGACGCTAGTCCTTCATCAGAATAAAGAATGTGACAGATAGATTGAAGATTCTCCTTCCGAGGAAAACATGCGTAAATATCGGCGGATCACTCTGGATGCTCTTTGGATTTTGGTTCCTGAGGTTTCCGAAGCACCATCCACAGGATTTTAACGGAAAAGTTGGAATATCGGAAGGAGACCTTACTTTTGGATTGACTTGTATATATATATATATATATATACATATATATATATATATATATATATATATATATATATATATATATATATATATATATATATATATATATAGAGAGAGAGAGAGAGAGAGAGAGAGAGAGACAGAGAGAGAGAGAGAGAGGGAGAGAGAGCAGTGAGAGAAACAGAGAGAGGGAGAAACAGAGGGAGAGAGAAGGAGAGAAAGAACCATATATCATTTGAGGAACACATAGTAATTTATATTGACTTATATAAAGTACTTAATTTTCAGGAAATAATACGTACTTCGCGGTGGAAATGCTCTTCTTTCCTTTTGGTACCATTTCATGATTCGTAAACCATCATCAAATTTGATCTAATCAATTGATTATGGACTATGAACTATCGATTTTGGTAAAGCTACATGAGACATCAATCAACCATTAGACGAATGTAGTCTTTGAATATGTCCCAATAGAGTATAGATTTCTCAATACTTTTATATCTGACGGGATCCGAGAGTTAGGCCAACACTATAGACAGCGTGGTGTAATAAGGTTTTACCTGTGGCAGCAGATTAGAAAGAAACGAAGCCTGCATGCTCTGTTGGATGTGTAATAGTAATATACGTGAACGGAAAAGCATAAACGAATTGAGAGAGAGACTGAGCATAAGAGGAATCAAATGCTGTGTGCAGGAGAGGCGGTTGCGTTGGTATGGACATGTGATGCGTATGAAGGATGACAGCTGCATAAAAAGGTGCAGAGCACTAGAAGTCGATGGAAACCGTGGAGTGGGGAGACCCAAGAAGACCTGGGATGAGGTGATAAAAGCCGACCTTACCCAATTACACCTCTCAAAGGCGATGACACAGGACCGTGACCTCTGGCGTCATGCAGTAATACAGAAGACCCGACCACCCCACGGGTACAAGCTGAAGCTGAAGCATATAGACAATATGCCCCCACGCCCTCGTGGAGGTGCCACGGCAAAAAAGCACCCAGCCCACACTGTAAAGTGGACGTGTAGGCACCACGGAAAAAAAGCACCCAGCACTCACTGTAAATTAGGTTGATGTTAGGAAGGGCATCCAGCTATAGAAATCAAGCCAGAATCAGTTCCCATATGAGCAAGACAAGGTCTGCTGACCGGACTCTGCCCAAAACAGGACAACCTGTCCGACCCATGCTAGCATGGAAGAAGGGGCGTAAAACGGTGATGATGATGATGATGATATATATATATATAGAGAGAGAGAGAGGATGAGAGCTGGTGGTGTTGTTGAACGAAATTATTACTTGTGTGTGTGTGTGTATGCATGTGTATGAGTGTGTCTGTGACGGGTATTAAGGCCACAGGCACACACATATATACAGAGTGCGGACGATATTTGTTCGCAAGATTACTGTCTAGGAAAAGATGAGACAGTAGTTTTATTTTTTAAGATATATTTATCAAACTTGTGTCAGTTTGTCTTCATGACTTGTTCTTTCGATCTCACTCCATAAACCCGCCATTGGCTTTGATGACGGCCTCGGAACCAGCTACAGGCCTTCGTCACTGATCTGGCCTTCAGATCGTCTTTCGTATTGCAGCTACATCTGTTGGTGTCTCGTTCAACTGCGCCCCACACAAAGAAGTCGAGGTTTTACCTGTGGCAGCAGATATAAACTGTAATGGACGTCATATCCACTAGAAAGAGGTGCAAAGCACTAGTCACACTATAAGCAGCTCAACAAATTCGTATGTTTTTCTTAAATATTATATAACTTTATATATGTATAGAATATATATATGAAAAAATAATTTCAATAGAAGATTTACTAATAACTTTACCGGTTGCACGTTTGCATGATTTTCAAAAGTTAAGTGTGATAGGGATATGCAAAATAAAGGAGCAGTATACTATCTGTTTAAAGGACAATTGGACAGGTTGTGAAAAATACCGTAATTAAATATTGAGATGTGTAGATTTTTCTGTGAACAATTGATGACACTGTGATTAGCAATAGAACATTTTTTTGTAGATTCTGCGCCAAAAATTGGGAGTGTCATGGTTAGTGCATAGAAAGATTATATATGTTGACATATGTTTTTCTTTGTTTCCTGTTATGTCAGAATTTGAAGGGTTGTATCAAAACAAAAAATAAAAATAATGATTATACAACCAACAAAATGATCAAGAACTGTCCTTTAGTGCGTGTGCTTTTGTGCATGTGCGTAGGTGTAGTGATCTTCCCCCTTCTCTCTCTCTTTCTCTCTGTAAACACACACACACATACACACACACACATATACATATATATGTATATACATACATACATATAATAATACACACACACACATATATATATACATATATATATATATATATATATTTATATATATATATATACATGTATATATATATATATATATATATATATATATATATATATATATATATATATATATATATAATATAAGATCAAAAGATGGTTAAAGGAGTTCCACGTATTTTATTATGCGCATTTCAAAAACAAACATCATCATGCACTAATATTTGTGTTTTCATCAGATAAAACAGGAGAACATGATATGAAGGCTAAAAAACACTTGTGGATAGTGCAGTTTTAAATCAACATAACTGCACTATCCACTATCCATCTTTTGATCTTATATTATGCATACTCCAGTCCTACAAACTGTAGAGTGCTTCTTATCCGATATCTGCATTGCTTTATTGTACTACAATAAAACTCACCTCCTACATATATATATATATATATATATATATATATATATATATATATATATATGTGTGTGTGTGTGTGTGTAGGGGTGAGTTTTGTTGTAGCACAATAGAACAATGCAAATATCGTATAAGTAGCACTCAAAAGTTTATAGGACTGGAGTACAAATAATATTAAATCAAAAGATGGTTAAAAGAGTTCTATGTATTTTATTATGCGCATTTCAAAAACAGATATCATCATGGGATGATATTTGCGTTCTCATCAGATAAAATTAGAGGGATATATGAGATTTGAAAAAAGGAAAGGAAGGGGGAAAGAAAAGGTAAGGATCAGGAAGAAAAAATTATAGATAGAATTTCCTTGAATATTTTTTTCTTCTCTTTTTCCATTCTCGTATTAACTCTATTATTTACTTTTTCCTATTACAATATATCGAAACAAAATCGGACCCTAATTAATTCCTCTAAGTTCATAATTCATTTAACCTTATCTTCATTCACCTTATTCTCTTAGTATAATTTATTTTAATAATACATTTTATTAAACCCTTCAATATATAAACATTAAATAAATAGTATTCTCAATTCTTTTTTCTTTAATCATAAGCATCACCATTCATAATCCTCATTAACTTTTAATTTCATAATTTTCTCAATTATGTATTATCTTACAACGGTTTTTTTTTTATTTCTCTGTGACAGAGTGTTACTCAGTATTAAAGGTTATCTCTCTCTCTCACTCATTTTCTCTTCCTCTGCCATCCTTCCTTCACGTACTCCTCCTCCGTCATCATTTCCTTATTATTATATTTTTTTCTTCTATATATAATTTTTTCTTCCTGTTCCTTACCTTTTCTTTCCCCCTTCCTTTCCTTTTTTCCAAACTCATATATTTTTAACCATCTTTTGATGTTATATTATATATATATATATATATATATATATATATATATATATATATGACTCAAGTTCCTCATAGAAACAACAACCCAACCAGGAACTGGGCATATCAGAATATTGACAAAGTTAACACCTCAACATGTGTACCCGTCTCTACCACACTAATTCGGACTGCCTGAAGAGGTCACAGCCAAAGATAGCTGTCACCGAAATATATATAGCAGTAATAAACGAAGCCAAATTTTAAATATTTGACCTATTTATTTTAGTTTATTTTATATATATATATATATATATATATATATATATATATATATATATATATATATATATATATATATATATATATATATATATATATATATATGTATATACATATATATATACATATATATGTACATGTGTTCATTTGAATATTTCCATTATCGTTTAAATTTGCGGAGTTTATTTTGTGAAGCCTTTTTAATCTTTACGGAAAATTATAAATTCATATGTGATGTATAAAGAGCAATAAGCTTCCTAAAATTTGATCTAAACTATCGAATATTGAAATAATGGAATACGCCTTCTTATGTATTGGCCTATATACAGCATTATTGCTGTGTATTAAAGAACGATCGATGAATCAAATATTAAGGCGCACCAATTATATTTGTTCTTCTTGAAGGATCGATGACAGGAAGAGAATCAATTTTTTACAAAGTATGTGTTCAATTTTCCATCCAATATGTCACTTGTTCTCCGACAAGTATTATATATACACCGTATATATGTGGTTTATGAATGTATGTATATATGTATATATAGTTATAATAATAAATATGAAGAGTAAAATACAAAAGAGGGTTCGATAAGGATAAATCTATATCAAATGTATAAGAACCCTGGAGCAAATATTTATTAAAATAACAGATTAAAGTTTGAGCAAATAATAGCTGCTTTCACACTTAACAGTATCTTCTGAAATTAAAAAAATCAATATGTGAACGCAGAAGTAAATATTTCGAAAAATGTTGCAACCTAAGGAAAACAGAAAGACGATACCTTAGATTCAGAAAATCCCGTTAATGGTGAAAGCAGCGATTCTTTGCTTAAACTTTAATCTGTTATTTCAATATATATATATATATATATATATATATATATATATATATATATATACATATACATATACATATATGTGTGTGTGTGTGTGCGTGTCTGTGTGTGTGTGAAATATAATCACCCAAATTTAATATGTATAAGAATAGTAAGGAAACAATTGAAAATCTGGTAAAGTAAATATGCAGACGGATATACAAGTGTTGTCGGTCAATCATTGCCGTCTCTCAAATGGTGTGAACGAGCGACTTACTTAAGAGAAATCAAGAAACAATGTAATTTTATCTGTAGTCATCCTTAATTACCTCAAGCATTACATATAGCGAATGATTACATTGGTATCACACATTTTTGCTGATTTAGGTTGCATTGCTCTTAGCTAATTTTGAGTTGCTCATTTCAAATATGACCTTCATTTCCCCATAACACATCAAGTTACCATTCTATAGCATATCATTTTTTATTATGCCCTGTATGAATAAATATAATTTACTTAGGATGGATTACTACGTCTTATATCTTGAAACCGTAAGTTACAATGTCAATAGAATCTGATATGATAGATGCAATATATGATAACATCACATTTTGTTAAATATATCTTGTTAATTCTCAAATAAAATAAATAAAGTACAAACAATCGTACACCAACCAACATAATCACGGAACGAACTTTCGTTTACGGCTGGGGGTTTTTCACGGCTGAACAGTTCCTTTAGCTACGTCAACAGTAGTCTGCCATCATGTATGAGTTCCATATATGTTAATATCTCTCCTATATAACATTGATATATTGATGGAAGCGTTCGCCAAGCTCATCGCTCACGTCTCCAAGATTAGCAGTATATTCATCGAAATCGCTCTTCAATATGCAGCTTTTTGATTCCCCAAATTGCTTTCACAACATGAACTCCGTGATAATTTTCCTACGCCAGTCATCGAGCTCGAGACGTTTTGGCATTTCATTAACTTTCTGATTTGTGTCCCGTCAAAAACACCGGCCTTTATTTTATCACAACTTGGACCAGGAAATATGTTACATATAAATTTGAAACAGTCACGTTCCTCATTAAGAGCTTTGACAAACTGCTTCATTGGTCGTAGTTAAAAATGAAGGGGTGGGAAGATAATTTTCTCTCGCCCAACAAGTAGTTGCTGAATGATATTCTTCACCCCAACAGTCAAACATATTTTAACTGGCCAGTGACTCTATTCTCAATGTTTGGCTTTCACTTGGGTATCCCATAAACAAAGGGAACACGGGTATTTTGTATACATTTGATGTTGGCCAAGTAAAATTTTATCATTTTCAGATTCACAAATATATCCCATTTGAGGTCAAAATACTTCAGTAAGTCTAATACAGCTTTTATATTTTCATGCTTCTCTTTCATGAGCACAGAGTAACCAATAAGAATTGCACCTAATAAGTTTCCATTATGGAGTAATTTTAGACCCTTCTTTGAACTATCTAAAATAACATTTGACGTGATAGAGGCAGTACTGAAAATATGACTAATATTCTGGATGATAACAATCAAAAAGGCGAGTGATGCGTTTAAAAAGCTGAATGGACGACTTTGGTCTCAGCATGGCATTTCCGGACAAATTTGAAAGTGTATAATACCTGTGTTCTGTTTACTTTGCTAAATGCTTTTGAGACGTGGGTCACTTACTGGAGGCATCTCAAAAGGCCGGAGGACATTTAATAGTGTCATCGACAGATACAGTGCATCCACGGGAAAATAAACGTTAGTGATAATGAAGTCTTCGAATGCAGTCAGTCTGTCAGTATAGAATTACTCTTATTCAACATTGATTTCGATGGAGTGGTCATCTGGTGAGAATGGATGATCGCATCCCAATGCTGTTCATAGAGTGGGCTAGTCGAAGGTAAACGACCACTGCAAAAACTGACATTAAGTTACGCGAATTACATTAAAAGTAAACTTTGGCAGGTGAAAATATCGGAGAATGGCTGAGAGACTCTTGCTGTACATCACACTTCTTGACGGAAGGCAGTGCACGATGGTAGGTGAGAATTCTAAAGAAACCATGGTGTACTCAAGCGGTGTACTTGTAAATGACTTGAAGGCAGTTTTTCCCGAGTATCTTGGCATGCAGTTCGATTTAACATGTAAGGAATGTGGGCAGTAATGTTTAAGTAAAACAGGACTTAAGAGTCAACAAATAAGCCACATGCACAAAAACCATGCCAACTATGCATTGTACGGCATTTCTCTCTGGGAAAGAATGTACCTAAGTTAGTGGACTGAATCATCAAATGAAGGTATACGAATGCAGTCCCCTAACGCCTACTGCGTGATTTCCGCAATATTTCTGCGTCTCTGCATAAGTGTATGGAGCTGTGGTGGGATTTATATCCATGTCCGTACTGCCCATGCTTAAGAGGAATATCAAGCGATATCATTGATCGAAATCCAGTTGCGGCCACCATACACAAACATACATACATATACACATACACACATAACTATAAATATATATATATATATAGTAATAATAATAAATTAGAAGACTAAAATCCAAAGAGGGCTCGATGAGGATAAATATATATAAAATATATAAGAACCGTAGAGCAAATATTTATTAAAATAACAGATTAAAGTTTAAGCAAAGAATCGCTGCTTTGGTTCGTGGAAACGTTCCCTGGCAAAGAACGGAAATAAACGAATATCATACGTCATTAATAGGAGCGGTGACTTGGTAGAATCGTTAGAGGGTCTGACGCCATGCTTTGCAGCATAGAGTTACGGCCCTTTCCATTCTGAATTCAAATCCCGCCGAGGTTAACTTTGCCTTTCATCCTTACAGGGTCGATAAAATAAAGTACCAGTAATGCACTGGTTAATTGCTGGCCTTGTGCCTAAAGTAGAAACAATTAATAGGAGCGGTGAAAAACAATTACGCGCAAAGACATAACCACGTTTATGGTATAAAAATAGTCGTAGACTAATGTTCTCTTCGGTGGTTCAGAGAGACGTTCTCTGGCAATGAACGAAAAAAAAACGAAGATAATACGTCATATGTGGAGCGAGGAGAACAATTGCACGTAAAGACAAATCCACGTAAATGGAAGAGCAGAAGTCGTAGACTAAAATTCTAACTAGGAAACCGAAAGAATTTCCGCTTCAGAGTTAAGAATACAGTAAATAAAATACAAAACAGAGGTAATAGAAATTAAATAAATACATACACGCATACGTGTATGTATTTATTTAATTTACAGATTTGACTTTGTTAGTTTACAGATTGACTTTGTTAGTTTCAGAAGATCCCGTTACGGGTGAAAGCAGTGATTCTTTGCTTAAACTTTAATCTGTTATATTAATAAAAAAAAATAATATATATATATATATATATATATATATATATATATATATATATATATATATTCTATTCATACATATATATATATATAATTATATATATATAAACGGAAAAAATGAAACGAAATTTCATTTTCCACTCTTAGTACGGATGTTACTTAAATATAAGTATGTATACGTACATACATATATGTTTACAGACGTACAGTAGTATGTATGTATATATACATTCATGCACACATATATATATGTACGTATGGATTCACGAAACATTTATTATAATGCTCGGTGTGTTTGTAAACAAACATCCCGTATTAAGCCGTAGTGTCTAGAAACCACCGTTGCTCGTTTGTCGAACACTGACAAAGGAACGCTGTACTAGTTTCAAGCTTGTTAGCTATCGTCAGCAACGTATACCTTTCTGCCAGAGAGTTGAACGTCCGAAAGTATATACTTTCCTTATGCATATTAACGGCTGAGTAGCCCAATTTGCATATCGAGTGGGTTAATCGGCCGGGTGCACCGAAAACGATAAACGGAAAAAATGAAACGAAATTTCATTTCCCACTCTTAGTACGGCTGTTACTTAAATATAAGTAAGTATACGTACATACATATATGTATACAGGCGTACAGTAGTATGTATATTTATATACATACATGCACACATATATATATGTACATATGGATTCACCAAATGTTTATTATAATGCTCGGTGTGTTTGTAAACAATCATCCCGTATTAAGCCGTAGTGTCTAGCAAACACCGATGCTCGTTTGTTCAACACTGACAAAGGAACGCTGTACTAGTTTCAAGCTTGTTAGCTATCGTCAGCAACGTTTACCTTCCTGCCAGATAGTTGAACGTCCGAAAGTGTATACTTTCCTTATACATATTAACGGCTGAGTAGCCCAATTTGCATATCGAGTGAGTTAATCGGCCGTTCAACTATCTGGCAGGAAGGTATACGCTGCTGACGATAGCTAACAAGCTTGAAACTAGTACAGCGTTCCTTTGTCAGTGTTGAATAAACGAGCAACGGTGGTTGCTAGGCACTACGGATTAATACGGGATGTTTGTTTACAAGCATTATAAGAAATGTTTGGTGAATCCATACGTACATATATATATGTGTGCATGTATATATATATATATATATATATATATATACATACTACTGTACGTCTGTATACATATATGTATGTACGTATACATACTTATATTTAAGTAACAGCCTTACTAAGAGTGGGAAATGAAATTTCGTTTCATTTTTTCCGTTTATCGTTTTCGGTGCACCCGGCCGATTAACGCACTCGATATGCAAATTCAGCTACTCAGCCGTTAATATGCATAACGAAAGTATATACTTTCGGACGTTCAACTATCTGGCAGGAAGGTATACGTTGCTGACGATAGCTAATAAGCTTGAAACTAGTACAGCGTTCCTTTGTCAGTGTTGAATAAACGAGAAACGGTGGCTGCTTGACACTACGGCTTAATACGGGATGTTTGTTTACAAACACACCGAGCATTATAATAAATGTTTGGTGAATCCATACGTACATATATATATATGTGTGCATGTATGTATATATATATATATATATATATATATACTACTGAACGTCTGTATACATATGTGCATGTACATATACATACTTATATATATATATATATATATATATATATATATATATATATATATATATATAATAATAGTACTATTTATAGCTGTGTATATAGTATAACCAACCATAAACAGGAAGGTCAGTAATTTCGTATTACCTTATTACCAGTAAGAGAAATAGCTCAATGTATGAGCATCAGTTTTTTACAGAGCAGGAAAATAAATAAATTATACAATTATCAAAATTGTGTTCAAATCATTTAAAACCCTTATATGGAGTCATCGGAGCATTTTCAATGTTTGCACATGTAATTAACCTCCTCTTCAACTGAACAATAATATAGATACATATATATTGATGTTGTGAGCAACAGTTTCGTATTTACAGGGTGGAATGGATGTGACATATATTTTATGATAATTGTACAAAAATTCAAATTCAAATCAAAATTAAAAGCACATAGTGGAATATATGCAACAAATAATACAAGAGAATAGTCCAATAATTAAAGAGGCATTGTGAAAAAAGCTTTGAGAAAGAAATAATTCATTAGCAATACATATGCAGGTGTGTAGAAAGTGCACATGCGTTCGACATATATATGAGAAGGAAATAAGCAAATTTATTATGCATATATAGATAATAAATACTGTAATTTAGGCAAAAATGTAGCGTATTAAATTGTAAGGTGGACGTAGTTTGTTGATAGTGTCCGAATTTGTGTGTGCTGAGGAGAATGATGTTATTGCAGTCTCTTCCATTACATATGTTGAATGTTTAAGTTAGTTAAATTATTTATATTATATTGAATGTTTAAGTTAGTTAAAGCAATGGGTTGTAAATTAGTCTTATTGTATTCGTATACATGGACTATATTAGCTCAACAGGTAGGTTTTCTAACGGTTAAAATGTCCGGAAGTGAGTAAGGGGAGCTAATGCATAAGGGGAGGTAACTAGCTAATTAAATTCAGTTATTCAAAATATTTGCTCTAATACAATAGAATCTCTATAACATAATTGTTTCTACTTTAGGCACAAGGCCAGCAATTACCCAGTGCATTACTGGTACTTCATTTTATCGACCCCGTAAGGATGAAAGGCAAAGTTAACCTCGGCGGGATTTGAACTCAGACTGTAAATGGACGTAACTATGCTAGAAAACATGACGTCCAACCCTGTACCGATACTGCCAATTCACCGCCCTAATCTCTATTACATAACGCTATACATTTATACTTGATTTTAAACACAGTGTGTTTTATTATAATACACTAAAGGTCCCTTAATATTGTTATCCATTCATTACTGGACAAGATATATGTTGTGGAAAGTAGCTGTTTATATGTTTAACTAGATATATCACCTGTGCAACAATATACATTATTGTTTAAAAATTAATCCCATGCATATAATGCTATTACATTATATATTTAAATATAAATGTATATATACTTTATTATTACTACCTTATATACATGTTATTAATTTAAGTATTTAATTACACAAATGTCTATATAGTTTATTATTACATATTACATTAAATGTCTCTATATATTAAATATCCATTACTTTATATAATATAATTAAGCTATACTAGTTATACCAAAAGGTGGTAACTTTATGTTTAATTCTAACAGTTATTGCAGAGTATAAGGTTAGCGGTACATAGGTGTTGTGTAGAGGGAAGAGCTGATCAAAGAGTGTGTAGTTGTGGGGGCTTATAAATCCTAGATGTGAAGTGTTAAATGTGGTGGTTAATTCAAATCTGACATTGATATACACTAACAGCTAGGTTTAATGTTATGGAAAGAGTGACGGTATCGGTGTTGGCACGAGGAAAATGTCTCCGACTTTTTATTAAGGAGGTCTGGTTTTGAAAAGATTATAGTATGGATACTAGAAGACAGAGATTACACAATTTATTCGGTGGTTTATACGATGAAGCCCTACCTACTACTTCTGATTGCAGTGTAAATGGTCTATTCCTTGTTTTCAGAGAGTGTACGTAGCTAGATTAGGAAGTGGAGTTGGCTAGATTGTGTTTCTTGAAAGAGTGGAGGTGCGAGTTGTATCTCGTCTTGAAGCTGTTCGAAGCAGAAACGATATATGTTTTAGAAGAGTTATTTGCGTTGACAGTGCATGAGTAGATGATGTCTTTGTTTAAGCAATTACTACCTAAGGGGCAAGTTCTATTAGTTCTACAGTTACATTTATTCTGGGTGTTAGCTTGCCGGTTCCTATGTTGTGAAGCATTCTGGTTGCTAGGGATTGCACTAGGGTAATGATGTCTCTCATTCGTATTGTTATTGATTTCATTAGTGCTATTATCATTATTACTATTATTACTACTAATGTTTACAGGTACTAAGTGTACCTCCTGTTGTGTTTTAATTAGTTGGAAATCATTATTAATCTTCATTTTAGAGTACGATATTTTAATTGTATTTTTATTGATAAGGTTAAGGTACTTGTGGCCGCTCGGGAAATGTTCTTATAAGATTGAGAAGAAAGCCTTAGGCAAGTTGGTAGAGACGTTTAGATTGAAAGGGGGATTAAAGAATGTATTAGTTCTTCTATTTTTGTTTTTAGTACTGTTTTTTTATGTATTTATATCCCTGTTTATTGTGGTGTTTACTTTGGTGCGAGTTAAGTTTGGTATTAACCTTTGTCCTAGAGTTATAGAGGCTAGTGTTTTTACTATTTTTCCTCATGGCCATATTATGAGAAATAATGTAACTATATGATTTTATAGGTAGGAAGTCAATCTCATTCTTATGTCCTGATTTAGCTAAGGCCTCATTATAGTATTGTGAATTATTGTTAAATGTGGTTTCATTATATGATAGATTAGAGATTTTATTAGATATTCCTTTAGTAATAGAGTTTAAGGTGTATTTAGGGTGGTTAGAGTTGGTGTTCACATAAATTACTTTTTCGTTAGGTTTATGATAGGGTGTGTATATTTTAGAGTCTAGGCTAAGGGTAGCATCAAGGCAGTTGACGTGTTTAGTGTTTTTATCTAAGGTGATACTTAAGTTGAAGTTTTTGAAAATTTTGTGTCACAGTTTCCTATTTTTTTCTATATTAAATTTTTTATAGTCTATAAGGAGAAGCGCATCATCTCGGTATAAACCACAGTTGAGGTAGGTTAGGTTCTTATGAATTTCATTAAGTAGGTATAGACCCACCAAATCGGTGACCTGCGTCTTGTTATGCGTATCCTTGCGTGGCGATAATTGTTCTTCAAATGTAATTATGGTTTTTCGGGGCGCAAGTATGTAATCAATTTGGGATCTAGTCAGGTCACTATTGTTCATGGCCATAATTAAAGCCTTATTTAATAGGATAGAGGAAATAGAGGTGTAGTATGAATTGATATCAAATTGTAAGATTTTTTTATGTTTACCTCTTTAATACCCTTCAACCATTCAATAACTTCACCCGTATTTCCCCATTAGTTAAGTATATTTTGTGCTTAAATTGTTGGATGATTCTATCTAATATTTTCTTGCTGATAATACCAATGTCAGATTTGGAAGGGCAAATTAATCTTGAAGGGTTACTAATGAAGTATTCTTTATGGTCCTTCAGGGAGAATCTTGGGGGGAATTAGACGTGTATGGCTGTGTATGTCTCTGAAGTCCTAATTTACACACTATACTACGGCCTTCTATATTTATATCTTCTAGGTTTTTAATAGTAGTTTTCTTGTAGATCCTATGCAGTTCCTTATATATAAATTTTCTATAAGTATCGTAATCTAAGCGATATATATTATTAGTTTTATATGCATGCACTAGGATTTCTTTTTTATTAATCCTTTACTAGTGGAGTTAAGGTAGTTTAGGAAGGTTTTGTTTCTATTATGATGTTTTATTTTTTGTATTTTATGTTTTTAACTAGTTTAATTAGATCATTTTCAAAGGAGTTTAATAAGGTGTTGTGAGGAGGGGTTTTAAATGTTTTAAAGCCGTAATTGACGAAGTTATTTGTATCTCTGTTTTTGTCTGAACGGTTTCTATCGTAATTGAATGTCCTCCATCCCACTCTATTGATAAAAGGGCTGATACTGTAAATACGATACTGTAACTACGAAACTATATTATTGTTCAGTTGAATAGGAGTTTAATTACATGTACAAACATTGAAAATGGTCCGATGATTCCAAATGAGAGTTTGGAAGAAACGATTGTCAGCTATTAAATGATTGGATACAACTTTGATAATTGTATAATATAAGTATATATATATATAATTTATTTATATATATAAGTATATATAAATATATATATATATATATATATATATATATATATATATATATATATATATATATATATATATATATATATATATATGTGTGTGTGTGTGTGTGTGTGTGTGTGTGTTTATGTGTGTGTGTGTGTGTATGTATGTGTGTGTGTATGTATATACATACGTATGTATATAAGAATAAATAATAAAACTGTATTCTAGAATCTTATATCATGTTATTAGTTATATCATTGCTATTATGCGCATTTCAATAGTATCCAATATACAATTGCTACCTCTGTTCGTATTGCCATTTAGTAAATATTCATACCGCGATATGTTCAAGGTGACTATAGTCGATGGTATAACCTCCAGCCCAGCAAAAATATATCTATACTTTATTGGTTAGACGTCTGGCAGTAGGAAACTGGATATGTTCGAAAAATGTAATCTGCGAAGGAGGATGGTAGATAATACTTGTATAGTTTTCGATTTGTGATATTGGATGGGACAGTTGTTTCTTTTGTGTTGTATTAAGATATGGACAATGGATTTGTAAGCAGTAGTTTTTGTTTTGGGAATTTTAAATCTAGTGTTACCAAAAACCACAAATAAACAATGTAGATAACTGAACAGAACGACTAAAATCTAAACAGCCTCACTTCAAATTAAGTAGCCACAAAGAGAAGTTGAATAATTGATGAAGTCATCAAAACGAGATTTATGACAGACTCCGAAAATACATCATCGACAGGATCTTACCCACACAGAATGTAATATCCTAATCATCACAATGGAATTACTACAATTCGATAATCATTTGGCTCCAGACTAAACAGAATAAAAAGCATTTTTCTTTACTGCAAAATCACCTGAATGACTATTAAAGTTCTATAAGAAAACAATAACTTTTAGATGCTCTGAACATTGCAAAAACTACGAGTGAAATAAAAGTCATGGGCATAAGCACAATCATATACTTCAGAAAATCTGTCAAATGGTTCAAATACAACAACTTTTTGAAAAAGTACTCGGATAGCCCATTTGAAGCGAGTATATTTATATGTATGTATATTAATTATGGCAGCTTATTATTTCCTTTCTTTGATTTTTATGCTTGTTAGACATTATTAGTTTATATTTAGTTGATGGTGTCTATTACGTGTTTGATGAAATATCTCCGAATCAATAACCCAACGAACCATATTATCACCATCCTTTCTATGATACTGATGACTTGAACTAGAATTTATTTCATGTATTCATAATCGATATAGTTGAACTAAATTGCGAAATATGTATAAACATGTACTCAAATACAGACACCATTAGCCATTGCTTCTCTAAATTTTCTTCGTTACTATTCCACAGCTCTAGGTTTTTATATATATCATTGAAATCGTATACATGTTTATGCAAACATCCATAAGTATTTACATACATATGTATTCATATATACGCTCGCAAAGCAATTCAGTCAAACAGCTGATTAGCATTCACTCACACAAACGTCTACTATCCGCATTTTTATCTCCTGCAAAGATATCCCTCTGAATGCATGTCTACAAACCCTACAAATACTTATAAATTTGAAATCAGAGCACGGAGAGACAGAGCATATAAGGTAAGCAATGTATGTGCGTAAGCTATGTGTATGTGTGCCTAAATACATTATGAAAGCAGGCATATATATATATATAAGATCATGAGGGGCCTGTTGGATTGTAGAACCAACCAAAGTTTGGACAAAATATCTCAGGTATTTTGTTATATGCTAAATTCAAACCCCAGCCAAATAAAACCTGCAAGTCATCTTACAAATATACCCACATATCAATAGAGTGAACATGCACCGACAATCTATTTATGGATACCACAATGTTAAGTAATTGCTATATCTGTGATTTCAAAATTCTGCCTTAACACATCTGTCTTCAAAAGTGTGTTTTTACTTTCATCATGTATAATAGACTGAACATAAGATTGGCAGTTTAATTGAATTTCTTATTAACAGTGTAGCAACCTCGTATAGGTTATATATTTGAAACATTCTTTATGTCAATAGCATAGATATTCATAAATGTAAATGATTTTTATTATTCAATACCGCATCAAAGATATATAGTCTTTCATAAATTATAATTGATTATAAAATGCGTACCTGCCTTCGTATGTTAAAATCCGAATCGTATTATTTTAAATATATCAATCATTGTCACAAGGTTATTTTATGCACATCAGTCTTTGTGTGCTAAAATAACAACTGCTAGAAAAACATGGTTATAGAGAAACTTTCATTAGATTGACAATCATATGAGAAATTGTGAAAAAAAAAGCATTCAATTTTTCTCTGATAGATAATGAATAATTAATTGATTCGGAGAAAAAATGTAAGTTTCCCACTGAGGTGAACCTGTCGGTCAGCACTAAAACATTTCGGTAAAGTAGATTGATCACTTATCAATGACTGAAGTATATTTGTTATGTGCAATATACTAGTGCACAACGTTTTAAATGTGTTTTTTTTTTTATGTTTTACTTTTCTCCATCCTAGAAAGGATCAAATCAAGAGAAGTGACATTGGATAATAGATCTGAGCCAAACAGGAAATTAAATTTGTATAAACTGTTAAGGATGCGGATGGTGTATTATTTATTTTATCTAACATGCTATTGAGACGGAATTGCGTTTAACATTATCTAAGCATTAATACAAATACTCGAAACGTCACTGCAGAGTGGAGGTTGAATGTATATACATACACAAACACAAACAAACAAATCAACACAAACATACACACAAACAAACACAGACATAGACACAGACTCATCAAGACCCATTCACTCACACATACGTACACACACATACACACACACACACACTCACACACACACACACACACACACACACACACACACACACACACACACATATATATATATATATATATATATATATATATATATATATATATATATGTATGTATATATACGATACACATAAAGAAGTGTTCATGTCTGTTGTTTACATGTCTATCACAAGAAAAGTTGAAACCTCTTATATTTTATTTTCCATATAAAATGTACACATTAAAAATGTTATCACTCGTGCAGTGATATCTATCCATATGCATCGTGTTATCACTCGACCAAGTACATATCTAACCATATGCAATTCGGTGTAAAATCAAACATAGAAGAACTGTGTACATACCGTAACTATATCCCTACCATGGTTTCATCCGTATTTTTAGATATCCTATTAATAGGAAATCCATTGAGTTCGAAATCAGCAGGAGATAAACTCAAAAATAGACACTTAGTATTCCAAGCCGATCGCGCCAAAATTGGATTGGTTAGTTATGTACTTGGTCGATTTATGCATGCTGTCGAAATTTTGGATACATAACCTGCTGTGGATACCGCGAAGAAGCCACTCTCGTTTATTTGTCGGAGATTTCTTCATAGGAGCTTTTATCCTTATGGCTTAGTATAGTTGATTTTTTATATGGTTGATTGTGTAGTTTGGCAGAGGAAATGGAGTATATATTTTGTTTATCTAATAATTCTGTAGACATAATTTATAATAATATATATATATATATATATATATATATATATATAGGAAAAAGTATGAACACGACGGCAGAGCTCAAGCCGTTTCGACGGCTATTTCTAGCCGTCGAAACGGCTTGAGCTCTGCCGTCGGGGTCATACGTTTTCCTATTTCCCACTCTACTACCCTATTGAGTACTCTGGTGCGTTATGGTCCATCTGGTTCCTTACCACAATTCCTTTGTTGTATATATATATATATATATATATATATATATATATACTTCCATTCACTCACTCTCTGCTTCTCCCCTTCTCACTTCCTCCAGTTGGCCTGAAGTGGAGTCCATTCTTGCTCACACCTCACTCGCGTCGCACGGTCTGTTGTCTCTCGCTCATGAAATCCACACAGCTTAAGCTGATCGGACTCCCATGTGCTTGTTTTTTTTCCTATCTTTGCGTTGCTATCCTTCTATGTTTGTTTACTTGTCCCAATAGCTTTATTTAGCTATTGCTCGCACCAACTAGAGGTATATGATTTTTAAAGCGATGAAATACCAGGTTGGAAAATCAGTGATGAAAGACTATTTTTCTCATATGTAACCCTTGTGCAACCACGCAGTATTCATTCTTCTCATGTTTTATATATATATATATATATATATATATATATATATATAATTGTTTCCACTTTTGGCACAAGGCCAGCAAATATCCCAGTGCATTACTGGTACTTTATTTTATCGACCCCGTAAGAATGAAAGGTAAAGTTAACCTAGGCGGGATTTGAACTCAGAATGGTAAGGGCCGTAACTCTATGCATCAAAGCATGGCGTCCAAACCTCTACCGATACTGCCAATTCACCGCCCTGTAATAATCAGGTACATTATATATATATATATATAATGTACCTGATTGTTCCTTCGTTCTGGTGTCATGAGGTAAAAGCATCAGTGTATGATATCAAATATCAAAAGAAGTATAATATATAATTTATTGCATCGCTCCACATTTGTTTCAGCTATATGCGTTTTTGTATTTATTATTTCATTTATGATAGAATGAAATATCTTTAAAAATTATACCCTAAATATAAAAGCCTATTGAATGCTTTTCCGCACGATTTTATATTTTAATAAAATTGTTGCTTTTGAATGCACAATGGTATTAAATAAATGAAGAACTATGAAGTTGAATCGAAATTGTCAACTATAGAATATTTAATCGAATCAAGTATTTTGTTAGATGATGTTCTTTTTAACTTAAATACATTAATTCGCGTGCGAAATCACCGTTCAAACAATTGCAGTACTGTACGATTTGTATGGAAGCAAAGGAACAGGTATGTGTTACATAAAGTAATCGACACTAGCATTAAAATGTAGCATTTTCATCATTGTCTTTATTTTCATCCATAATCAATGGACGAGCATATGTATAATATCTCTCTCTCTCTCTCTCTCTCTTTCTCTCTCTCTCTCTCTCTCTCTCTCTCTCTCTCTCTCTCTCTCTCTCTCTCTCTCTCTCTCTATATATATATATATTGTTATACTTTGGGAGGGTCATGTTGCCAATAAGAAACACACGCACCAGTTGCTTTCACTTCAATTTAATTTAATATATATTTATAAATTTACAAATTCATAAATTTCTGGTTGGTTGGTTGGTTCCACAACCAGATAGTTGTTTATATATATATAGTCATATTTCTTTCGTCACACACTGTGTGACCTCTTCAGTGACTGGGGGATTTCTTTCTTCGTTTCTGTGCCTTTCCTTTCTTCTATCCTATGCCATTTTGTTTGTGTGTGGGTTGCGTGCTCAGTTTGCGCATGCGCCACATCCGGGTGTCTGTGTGTGTTTGTGTTCATTTTTCTATTTTTCTATTTGTATTTGTTTGTTTATTTATTTATTTATTGTTGGTTGGTTGTTTGTTCTATGTGTGTGTGTGTTTTCATTTTGTCTTGTGTGTGTTTTCATTTTGTGTGTGTTTTCAATTGTAAGTTGTTTGTTCTATGTGTGTGTGTGTTTTCATTTTGTCCTTAATTGTAAGTTGTGATGTTGCTGTTCCACTCATATTTTCTATTTAATTTTGGTTTTAATTCTTTTATGCTTACTGCCTCTGTAATTTGCCTAAACATTGCGTCTTTCTTGTGTGTGGATTCTATTTTTATTTCTATGCTCTCTAATTTACCCCTGTGTTCTATCTTAGCATGTTGGTAGAGCACAGATGATTCTTTACTATCTTGGAGGTCTCGCCAGTGTTCATTTATTCGTTCCCCTATACTACGAGCTGTCTCACCTATGTACACTATATTTTTGTTTCTACATTGTCCTTCAGTACATCTTATGCTATATACTACATTTCTAGTTTTACAGTTAATATGGGGGCTTATTTTACAGGTTATACATTTCTTATCTATACATGAGGGTCTTTGGAACGGGTATGTCTTGCTAATAAGTGTTTTTACGGAGGTACCAGGTCTTTCTACTATCTTAATATTGAGATTATGTTTCTTTAGGGCCCTTCTAAATTTGTAGGCTAGTTCGCCTCTAGGGGTTGTATTGATGAACATTACACTCTGGTATTTATTGCTATCATACCATGAGTTTATTCTATTGGCCTTGTTCTTAGTTCTTTCTATTCTATTCCAAAATTTGCTCCTATAGAAGGGGCAGGTCCCATTTATGTCATTATTTACCATTTTTTCCCATTTGGTTCTGGCTCCTTTATACACTCTGATTCTATCTCTCTGATTGTAGCCAGAGAACTGCATACGGTGGATGAAGTGTTGTATGTGTCTCTCTAGTTCTTCGGGGTTGCACATGCGGGACACATTTCTCATCACCCGTACCAAATCCGCAATCAGTATGTTGATTTTGGTATGGTCCGAAATGGCCGAGTTTCGGTGGATCAGATGTTTGGAAGTCATGGGTTTGGCATAATGGGAATGGAGGATTTGTTTTTGGTTGTTAATAGTATCTAACCAGAGCTCTGTGTCTAGTACAGGTAATCGATGGTTGGGGTGTCTACTTGGGTAGTCTATAGTAACTCTAATGCTCTGGTGGATGGAGTTTGCTATTTGCTGGATGCTTTCCATTGTGTTTTTCTCTGGTTCCTGACTGTTCTTTAGTGGGGGTGTCTTAACTACGATGTTTATATCATCTACGTAGCGGGAGTACATTATCAGGGTTAAGCTGTCTTCTAATTGTTCATTAAGTTTTTGTTTAAGTCTACTGTCCCACCATACCATGAACAAGTTAGCTATGTCGCCTGCAATGCTAACACCAATGGCTGCTCCTTCCTCTTGGGCATATGTTTTACCATTAAATTTGAACATATGTTCCTTAAGGGTTAATTTTATGCTGGCCCCTACCGCATGTGCAATCATTTTCTTCAGTTCATCGTGGTTTTCGGGTGTCCGTATGGCTCTGGTCCACCCGTTCCATCTATCTGTGTGGGTTTTCTTGGCCATTGAGGTAATGGTAGGTGGTCTGCCTCTTGCTGGTCTTGTAGGGCACAGGTTGCTAAGGTCATAAGTGTCTAGGTAACTATTACTATGGGTAAGCTTAAGTAGAAGTCCCAGCTCACTGGAATCAATCCCACGGAACTCAACCTTGCTCTCGCTGATCATTTCGACGCATTTCTCCACAGCAAAATCCACGTCAATAGATGGATACAGGGACACAACATCCATACTGCCTATTATGCAGTTTGTTAGGTCCCCAGATCGGTTACCCGCGCCGATTCTGCTGAGGAGGTCCTCCGTGCTGTCACACACATCTGGGGACATCTCAATGATGGGGCGTATGATCAGGGAGAGGAAGTAGGGCAGTCTGTAGTTACTAGCAATGTTAGCCCCACAGACTGGCCGTGTTGGTGGTCCCGCGACAGGATCCCAGCCCGTTTTATGGTCTTTTCGAAGCCCATACAACGCCGGCACGTCATTGTTCCAGGCTTGGAAGTTGTTGGCAGTCCTTTTGTTGGGCTGCATTATATTTGTCCACATCACCATATGGGCATTGAGGGTTTTTTCTCTATCCTCATGCTCCTGTGGTGTTACCTCTCTTGTGTTAGTGATGTGGGGTTGCATTGCCTGGATGTAGTTTGGCAGGCTGTCAACCGACATTCTGCCAGACTTGTCTGTTGGAAAGCATGCTATCTCTCCATTACGTGAGCGCTGCATGAGCTTACGCAAGCCATTTGCAGATTCTTCTCCCAGTTGCTGGGCCTCTATTCTATTATGCTTCTTGCTATACTGTTCTATAATATTTCTAAGTTCGGATTTAGCTATACTAAATTGTGCTTCTGTTTGTTCATCGACCTGCGACGGCAACTGCGTGCGTTTGTTAAATGGCAAAGTCGTGGCGTGGACTCGTCGTAGGTCGAATGATTTATCGGAGGGGTTATAAAACGGAGAGTTCCAGGCTGCTGCTTTATGTGTACTAGTGCTATTGTTAGTTGTGTTGTTTCTATTTCCACCAACAGCAGCAGCCTCAGCTTCATGGTTGTTTCTATGTCTCTCATAATTACTCCTGTCTCTTTCCACTGGCTCAATGTTGTTATCTACCCTATTTTGTGTGTCTGTGTGTTCGTCTTGGTTATTCTCTTTGTCCTTAGTCTCCCTTCTCCTTTTAATCCTATTACTTTCTCTTATTTCTCTGATTTCTGTGCTACTGTCATTACTTGTTTTCTGTGTCTGTGTGTTTGTTAAGATTGTAGTGGTGGTGAGAGGCATTGAATGTGTGTGTGTTGTTGTTGTTGATGTGTGTTGTTGTTGATGTGTGTTGTTGTCTCCGTGTGTGTGTGTGTTATCGTTGTTGTGTGTGTTGTTATTGTTGTTTGTGTTTGCGTGTCTGTTGTTGTTGTATCTGGGTATGTTGCTGTTGTTGTTGTTGTTGATGTGTGTGTTGTTGTTATTGTTGTCTCCGTGTGTGTTGTTATTGTTGTTTGTGTCTGCGTGTCTGTTGTATCTGGGTATGTTGCTATTGTTGGTGTTGTATCTGGGTATGTTGCTATTGTTGTTGTTATTGTTGTTTGTGTCTGTGTGTCTGTTGTTGTTGGGATGTGTGTTGTATATGTGTGTGCGTATATTGTTGCTTTTGTTTTTGTTTTTGATGCTCCAGCGTAGTTTCGTAAATGATTTTTCTATTTCTGACAGACAACTAATCATATTTACCTTCTTGAATGTCGCAAATTTGGGTGGCAGACGTAACACAGACATTTCATTATTATCTATTTCCGTGTTTCCATAAATGTTGGTATTTTCATTGTTGAACTCTTCAGATAATGAGGTGTCGGCCATGTTGATACCGTCAATTTTGTCGGGATATCTATTGGTATACTCTATAGTATCCCGATTTAGCTTTGCCTGTTTAAGCCACTTTAATTTTCTGTTAAAGTGCTTATTACATTCTTGAGTAATGTACTGTTCTTCGGGGCGTATAAGGCTTATAAATGTTAGTTTTTCTGCTGGTGTGGTGATTTTAGATATTTCATCTATTAGGTTACGCTTTAGTTTTTCTTGATGACTTAATTCTCTATAGATCTTCTTTTTTTTTATGTTTAGAATTGTTTAGAATTGTTCTTTAATTCTAAACATAAAAAAAAAGAAGATCTATAGAGAATTAAGTCATCAAGAAAAACTAAAGCGTAACCTAATAGATGAAATATCTAAAATCACCACACCAGCAGAAAAACTAACATTTATAAGCCTTATACGCCCCGAAGAACAGTACATTACTCAAGAATGTAATAAGCACTTTAACAAAAAATTAAAGTGGCTTAAACAGGCAAAGCTAAATCGGGATACTATAGAGTATACCAATAGATATCCCGACAAAATTGACGGTATCAACATGGCCGACACCTCATTATCTGAAGAGTTCAACAATGAAAATACCAACATTTATGGAAACACGGAAATAGATAATAATGAAATGTCTGTGTTACGTCTGCCACCCAAATTTGCGACATTCAAGAAGGTAAATATGATTAGTTGTCTGTCAGAAATAGAAAAATCATTTACGAAACTACGCTGGAGCATCAAAAACAAAAACAAACGCAACAATATACGCACACACATATACAACACACATCCCAACAACAACAGACACACAGACACAAACAACAATAACAACAACAATAGCAACATACCCAGATACAACACCAACAATAGCAACATACCCAGATACAACAGACACGCAGACACAAACAACAATAACAACACACACGGAGACAACAATAACAACAACACACACATCAACAACAACAACAACAGCAACATACCCAGATACAACAACAACAGACACGCAAACACAAACAACAATAACAACACACACAACAACGATAACACACACACACACGGAGACAACAACACACATCAACAACAACACACATCAACAACAACAACACACACACATTCAATGCCTCTCACCACCACTACAATCTTAACAAACACACAGACACAGAAAACAAGTAATGACAGTAGCACAGAAATCAGAGAAATAAGAGAAAGTAATAGGATTAAAAGGAGAAGGGAGACTAAGGACAAAGAGAATAACCAAGACGAACACACAGACACACAAAATAGGGTAGATAACAACATTGAGCCAGTGGAAAGAGACAGGAGTAATTATGAGAGACATAGAAACAACCATGAAGCTGAGGCTGCTGCTGTTGGTGGAAATAGAAACAACACAACTAACAATAGCACTAGTACACATAAAGCAGCAGCCTGGAACTCTCCGTTTTATAACCCCTCCGATAAATCATTCGACCTACGACGAGTCCACGCCACGACTTTGCCATTTAACAAACGCACGCAGTTGCCGTCGCAGGTCGATGAACAAACAGAAGCACAATTTAGTATAGCTAAATCCGAACTTAGAAATATTATAGAACAGTATAGCAAGAAGCATAATAGAATAGAGGCCCAGCAACTGGGAGAAGAATCTGCAAATGGCTTGCGTAAGCTCATGCAGCGCTCACGTAATGGAGAGATAGCATGCTTTCCAACAGACAAGTCTGGCAGAATGTCGGTTGACAGCCTGCCAAACTACATCCAGGCAATGCAACCCCACATCACTAACACAAGAGAGGTAACACCACAGGAGCATGAGGATAGAGAAAAAACCCTCAATGCCCATATGGTGATGTGGACAAATATAATGCAGCCCAACAAAAGGACTGCCAACAACTTCCAAGCCTGGAACAATGACGTGCCGGCGTTGTATGGGCTTCGAAAAGACCATAAAACGGGCTGGGATCCTGTCGCGGGACCACCAACACGGCCAGTCTGTGGGGCTAACATTGCTAGTAACTACAGACTGCCCTACTTCCTCTCCCTGATCATACGCCCCATCATTGAGATGTCCCCAGATGTGTGTGACAGCACGGAGGACCTCCTCAGCAGAATCGGCGCGGGTAACCGATCTGGGGACCTAACAAACTGCATAATAGGCAGTATGGATGTTGTGTCCCTGTATCCATCTATTGACGTGGATTTTGCTGTGGAGAAATGCGTCGAAATGATCAGCGAGAGCAAGGTTGAGTTCCGTGGGATTGATTCCAGTGAGCTGGGACTTCTACTTAAGCTTACCCATAGTAATAGTTACCTAGACACTTATGACCTTAGCAACCTGTGCCCTACAAGACCAGCAAGAGGCAGACCACCTACCATTACCTCAATGGCCAAGAAAACCCACACAGATAGATGGAACGGGTGGACCAGAGCCATACGGACACCCGAAAACCACGATGAACTGAAGAAAATGATTGCACATGCGGTAGGGGCCAGCATAAAATTAACCCTTAAGGAACATATGTTCAAATTTAATGGTAAAACATATGCCCAAGAGGAAGGAGCAGCCATTGGTGTTAGCATTGCAGGCGACATAGCTAACTTGTTCATGGTATGGTGGGACAGTAGACTTAAACAAAAACTTAATGAACAATTAGAAGACAGCTTAACCCTGATAATGTACTCCCGCTACGTAGATGATATAAACATCGTAGTTAAGACACCCCCACTAAAGAACAGTCAGGAACCAGAGAAAAACACAATGGAAAGCATCCAGCAAATAGCAAACTCCATCCACCAGAGCATTAGAGTTACTATAGACTACCCAAGTAGACACCCCAACCATCGATTACCTGTACTAGACACAGAGCTCTGGTTAGATACTATTAACAACCAAAAACAAATCCTCCATTCCCATTATGCCAAACCCATGACTTCCAAACATCTGATCCACCGAAACTCGGCCATTTCGGACCATACCAAAATCAACATACTGATTGCGGATTTGGTACGGGTGATGAGAAATGTGTCCCGCATGTGCAACCCCGAAGAACTAGAGAGACACATACAACACTTCATCCACCGTATGCAGTTCTCTGGCTACAATCAGAGAGATAGAATCAGAGTGTATAAAGGAGCCAGAACCAAATGGTAAAAAATGGTAAATAATGACATAAATGGGACCTGCCCCTTCTATAGGAGCAAATTTTGGAATAGAATAGAAAGAACTAAGAACAAGGCCAATAGAATAAACTCATGGTATGATAGCAATAAATACCAGAGTGTAATGTTCATCAATACAACCCCTAGAGGCGAACTAGCCTACAAATTTAGAAGGGCCCTAAAGAAACATAATCTCAATATTAAGATAGTAGAAAGACCTGGTACCTCCGTAAAAACACTTATTAGCAAGACATACCCGTTCCAAAGACCCTCATGTATAGATAAGAAATGTATAACCTGTAAAATAAGCCCCCATATTAACTGTAAAACTAGAAATGTAGTATATAGCATAAGATGTACTGAAGGACAATGTAGAAACAAAAATATAGTGTACATAGGTGAGACAGCTCGTAGTATAGGGGAACGAATAAATGAACACTGGCGAGACCTCCAAGATAGTAAAGAATCATCTGTGCTCTACCAACATGCTAAGATAGAACACAGGGGTAAATTAGAGAGCATAGAAATAAAAATAGAATCCACACACAAGAAAGACGCAATGTTTAGGCAAATTACAGAGGCAGTAAGCATAAAAGAATTAAAACCAAAATTAAATAGAAAATATGAGTGGAACAGCAACATCACAACTTACAATTAAGGACAAAATGAAAACACACACACACATAGAACAAACAACTTACAATTGAAAACACACACAAAATGAAAACACACACAAGACAAAATGAAAACACACACACACATAGAACAAACAACCAACCAACAATAAATAAATAAATAAACAAACAAATATAAATAGAAAAATAGAAAAATGAACACAAACACACACAGACACCCGGATGTGGCGCATGCGCAAACTGAGCACGCAACCCACACACAAACAAAATGGCATAGGATAGAAGAAAGGAAAGGCACAGAAACGAAGAAAGAAATCCCCAGTCACTGAAGAGGTCACAGAGTGTGTGACGAAAGAACTATGACTATATATATATAAACAACTATCTGGTTGTGGAAGCAACCAACCAACCAGAAATTTATGAATTTGTAAATTTATAAATATATATTAAATTAAATTGAAGTGAAAGCAACTGGTGCGTGTGTTTCTTATTGGCAACATGACCCTCCCAAAGTATAACAATATCGGTTTCAACACACGATTTCAGATAAAGAATCTTGCTAAACAAATTCAGAAACGAAATATATATATATACATATATATATATAAATTTATATTCACCTGTGTACAACATACTTGGGATTGTGTATTGGGTAATATGAAATATTCGGGACCCCGACGGTCGAGCTCCGGCCGTTTCGACTACTCCGTCGTCAGGGTCTCGACTTTTTCATATATATATATATACATAAGTGTGGGTGGGTGGGTGTTCATGTGTATGAGTATGTGTATGTGTATCTGTGTGTATGGGTGTGGGTATGTGTGTTTGTGGGTGTGTACGTGTCTGTGTGCGTATATGTGTGTGTGCATTAAAGGTAAGTTCAACATGAGTTTAAGTTATTACTGCAATATCTTAAAACAATAAGAAAACTATTTCAGTAAAGTCTGCAAAGAGCGATTAACATAGCTGAATTTCGTCATACACCAGTGAATGAATGGTTCAGACTCTCACATCGCAATCGTAAATAATAAAATTCGATCACAACATGCTTTGTTCTATGTTGTAAAGATTCTATAGATTCACCGTAGAAAATATATATTTTCCTATATCAGTCACAAGTAAATTGTAGCAAATCTCTCATGATTTTATATTAATATTTGTCGCGCTATAACTGAATTCTTCTCTCTATGTCCTTTCCAGATGCAAAACAAGGAAATTAAATGATGGAAATGCAGTCAAAAAAGGACGGTTGAGGGCTTTCTTATATTAAACACATGATTACATTTACTCTTATTTATTTAGTTATTCTCGTTCTATTAAGAGTAAGCAACATCGTACGTGGAGAAATACATGTCACGTTATTCTAATTCTTCTTATTTTGTGCCGGAGTAATTATGCTGTAGCAAGGAGATTTTGAATAACATGAAATATACAACGAATTCGAGGTTTTAGTGTAGTATCAATGACGGGAATATTCATTCACAACTTAATCCAAGATTACGAAGCATATTTGTAGATGAAGTGTCATGAACATGTATAACATACGTAAAGAAAATAGGTATGTATACAGTTAAACAGGTATAACATGTCAGACACTTATACTTACACCTATGAAGCAATAAAAACAAACAAAGAATAGTCATTGATAATTACTGAAGATAAGTGAAAATTGGATTTCTTTGCAATATTGAGTAATTGCAAATAAATCCGCTATATAATCAAAGGTATTTTTTGTTAGATGTATTTGTGTTTGTATACATACAATATTTATACTCTGGAAAATAATGTTGACTTCGACATAATTTATGTAATTTAAGCTTCAGAAAAATATTGAGCACGTTGTAATCATTGCTTTAAAGCAGATCATAGTTATTTTGAGAGTGAACGTCTCCTGATATTTGCACAATCGTTTGCTGTAAAACTTAAAAAAGAGCTGGAAGACATTGATAAGGATTCTACAGTAGTAGTCAAACGTACAATGTCTTATAATAATTCTAATGACATCAAATCATCCAGATTTATAACAAAGGTGCAGACATTAATCTAATGAGAAAATTATTAATGAGCTTAAGTTTTGAAGGCACACTATCAGCAGAATTAGGCTTGAGTACGTTCGAAACAAGTCATAAATGATGTGGAGATAACCATCATGTTAAGCAGGCTGAAACACCGAGAGATTGGAATACTTTGGTTTCTCTCTGATGGAAAAAAAATAGATCGGGAATAAAAGATCATCTGAAGGAATGACAGGTGGTTTTGGAGGAAACTAAAGTCATTCCAACTGTCATGTAAAAAAGGTTACCAGCACATCTGATGGTTCAGAGAGTTGAGAGCAACGAGGGATACGTAGTGCCATCACACTTCTTTCCTTGGGGTTGATGGGTCAGTACCACTGACTATAATGGTCTGATACAGAGGGTTATAAGTCCGATGAAGGGGAGCGTGGACAAAATAGATCGTGCTTCTACACACAAGGCTCTTATATCCCTAAATAGATCCCAAATTGTTTGAGCTACAATTTACCTAATTAAGTCAGCTCAAGCGTATGGTATCCTTGCTCAACAGACCTGAAACCTTTAGACCATTGCTTATGAGGCGTAGTTGAGAGGACGTCAATTGCTCTTCCATAATGGTATAAAATAGTCCACTATAGGTACCTCAATGTTTAAATTAGATAAAGATCAACTTATTCGGGCATATAAATGTTTCAAAGCACGTATTGAAGCGGCCATTAATGTTGACAACAGATTCATTGGAGAGATTGGTGAAGAAGCATCTCAAGATTATTCATACCAACTTGTTTCTACGTGCTTAAAAAGTTGATGCACATGTCCTTAAAGGAATGCGTGGGCTCTTACTCCCTCTCTCTACACTGCTCTCTCTCTCTCTCTATATATATATATAGAGAGAGAGAGAGAATTTAGTATATCTACTAACATATGCGTACAGATGTACGCTAATGCCAGCAAATACACAGGTTATGTCATAGTACCTAGGTGGTTCAATGCAGGAGGATGCAGAACAATAATATATAAGACGTAAAATAAGAAAATTTTAAAAAAATTAAAAAAAATTAACTTACTTACTAAAATTTTCACTCCAACCAATTAGTTTCTGCAATGGGATAAAGACAGTTACGTAATTGCAGAAACTAATTATTTGGAGTGAAAATTTTAGTAAGTAAGTTAATTTTTAAAAATTTTTTTAAAATGTTCTTATTTTACGTCTTATATATATATATATATATATATATATATATATATATATATATATATATATATATTGAGAGGGATAGGGGGAGAGAGAGGGAGAAAGAGAGAGAGGGGGAGAGAGGCAGACAGTAGGCGAGAGAGAGTGATACGGAGAGAAGGGGAGATAAATATTGATAGAAAATATTTCGATCTATTCATAATTATGAAATAATTTCAAAGAGAATCTTGCATTGCACTAATGATATATTCTGCGGCTAAATCGTACCTATAAAATATTTAGAATCAATTCTACAATGGAAATTATTAATAAAGTGTGGAAATATGAAGCAAATAAAGATGAAGATATTCATAATCGCAAATATAATTAGAAATTCTCCATAACATAATGGTATTACTATTCTTTTGGTCGTTTCATAAAATATCAATACTGTAAGATTGTCTCATATGTCTATAAACATAAAACCTCATATTCAATTCTTCTTTATTGCCAAGTTTTATATCTTGGTTACCCTGCACTCAACTATGGGCAATATATTTCTTCTCACTACTATGCAATCAATAAAAGACTGTTAAATAGCTGTTATGCCTTCTCTTCCCGTACAAGCATACATGTAACGGATTGTTTCCCACTGGGAAACGACACAGTTGTGTCCAAATCATTTGCTTTTAGCCAACTCTTAGATCTTTATGGCAAATTCATAAATAGATCTGCCGATGGAATCGTAAGGGCTTTTACTAATGAACTGTGAATGAGGTTTATCTTCATATATGAGGTATACAAATTGAGTTCAAAGGCCTCACGGTTACGTTTATCAGCCATTCTCATATTGATGATTAAAAAATTCAAGGACGCAGGAAGCAGAAATGAGTTGTTCTCATATATCGTCCAGCTCTTTACATTTGGGGTTCGCAAACCGCAAAACTAATGACAAATGATATCGATCGTTACATTTTCCATGGACAAACATCACTGTAATGGAATGAGGAACGTGCAGGAATAGGCAACTGCTAGTCTTCCAGAGAATGATATGTGACGACGAGACTTACAGTATTCCACATTTGGAAGCAACATGAGAAGCACGGGTAATCTTCTTCGGTTTAATAATACATACACACACACATACATACACACATACACGCACACACACACACACACGCACACACATATATGTATATAAATATATATATATATATATATATATATATATATGTGTGTGTGTATGTGTGTGTGTGTGTGTGTGTATGTATGTGTGTGTGTGTGTGTTGTGTGTGTGTGTGTGTGTGTGTGTGTGTGTGTGTGTGTGTGTGTGTGTGTGTGTGTGCGTGTGTATATATAGATATAGATATAAGTCCGACGACGTTTTGATTCCAGAGTCGGGATGGATCAATACAGATATATGCATTTAATCAATACACATGTATATATACAAATTTTAGGCTGCGAATAAGAAGAGCCGTTAGACCATCGAGTAGAATGTTTTTCATTATTCATTTCGGCTCTCTGCTCTCTGATTACATATCCCACCGAGGACAACTTTGCCTTTCATCCATTAATTGTGAATAAAATTGTACCAGTCAAGTACTGTGGTCAGTTCTTTGTATATAGTGTTTACTTACTTCCTTTCTCTCTAACCTTCTCTGGAAGAAATCTACTGTATTCAGGCTTGGAGAGGAGATGGGTTCCGCCGGATTAAAAAAAAAGTCCTAGAAACGTTGTATATCAACATGCGCAATGATCCCCACAGGGGTCCATACCATAACATGCCATTTAAAAGTGTTGTAATCAATTACGGATTACATTTCATTTGTGCATCCACACCATGAATACATGTTATCCAACCACAGTTCAAAGCACTCCTGGAACGTTTATATCAGAACGACTCTTAGCTCAAGTTTTGCAGGTTGTATATTTTTCTCTTGACTTTAAAGCGGGAGAACAATAGCCAAGGCGAAAATGTGAAATGCCAAGAAAGAGTGATTATCTACGTACAATGCATTGTATGTAAAAAAAGAAAAATCATTGTAGATCACCTTTATTTTTCGCCACATTTGATCTCGTTTTAGGGACTTTTGTAACTTTGGATTCTTCCCGAGTGATGACTGTATTTTAATTCCGGGTTTTACTACTTCTCATCGCCAGTTATTCAGGAACAACACGCAAGCACAATAATGTATGCGTTTCCACCCGACAAAATGTTTTCCCTATCATTATTATGTCACCCAGAAAATATGCAACTCGGATACTTTTCAACAGACCACGCTTAAATTTTGTTTGTGCATCTCCTATAGCAACCAAATTTCATCCAACTTGAAAATTGAGTATATTCAATTCAATATGTCTTAGATATTATAATTACATGGAAGAGCATCTCAATATTAATTCCATTGCAAATTGAACTAATAGGCTACGCCCTTTTTGCAATAATAACGTTTTTGATTAATGATATTCGAAATTTCCGGTTTTCATAATTTGCAATTATTTACAACAATGCTTATTATCTCTAACTAGAGTTTGATATTCAAATGTACCCAAACAATATAAACCCAATTTCAATTAAATATTGCTCATTAGTAGGCTGTCGTTGCGTGCAAATCTGCAGAAAAATATGTAACTCAATAAAATGAATTAGGTGTTCTTACCTTTGAAAAGGGGGTTAATCCGCCATATACTAATTGGCCCCAGACTAGCAAATTGGCCAAAGGCTAGCTCCAGATGGAAAAGAGGTAATCCCACAATGGCCAACATTATTATATAAGGTATTATAAATGAACCTAGTAAATACAAACATAGGGATTAATCAATACACTTGAAATAGCATCGATGAAATGAATAATAAAGTTAATTTTAGAGGAGAGAAATGTCAGGAAATAGAAAGCAAATATATTTCGATGAGAAGACGAAATAGAAAATTCATCTTTCGGGGAAAAAACATGACACACGCATAAAAGCATAAAGAGATACAAAATACAATGTGATGATTTTCAATAATTCTTCTTTCAGACTTTGAACACATATGAATGTCATTAGTTAGATCAAGCTTAAATGACGGCATTCAAGAAATTGCCAAGATCTCCGGCATCTGTAAAATGGGTGAGTTTAATGTTCCACATAAATCGTTGCAGTCGATGGCAACATGACTAACAAGGAATACGAAGGATTTCCAGACGATCAACATTGTCGGAAGGAACCAGTGGGCATATTTCTCAGAGCATGCATTGTCTGGGAGACATGTTGGTCAAACCATACATGAAAACAAAAGAGCCAAAACGAAAGAGATGAGAATTCCACATGGAAAGCGTCAGAGTACCAGCCATGTTCAAAATAGAAAAGTTCATCGTAATAGAGTTATAAAATGTAGAGGGAAGGAAGAATATTTCTGAGCCAGATGCTGGAAATGTTGGCTAATCAATCGAGTAAGCGTTCTCTAGATACTGTTTAGTATATTTGTTTGTGTGTAGCAGCAGCATCATTACAGACGTACGCACACATGCAGAGTTAAACAACATATACAAAAATACAAGAATCCAGAATTAAAAGCTATTGCAGCTCACATAATATAAAGAAATTAGAGTATATAATTGTTTATTGATATTTGGGAAACATTCTAATTGGTGCCTTGTTAAACTGAAATAATATGTTAAACCTATAATATTGAAGCAAAAACAAAACAGCTATTTGTGTGCAATTTATCTAACACACTAGCTCACACAAGTCCCAGAAAGTGTATATTTGTGGGAGCCACGCGGCAATCCAGTAAATCGTCCCATTATATCTCTAAGATTTTAAGGACGAGCACAGGTGGGTCGCGTGTGATACTAGCTACTAATAGCACATGGTATGTTGTGCGTGATGAACACTTTCTATGTATTCCCTTGGTTACAATATACATTATAGTACTCATATGACAATTCATTATGGAATCATATTTCGGTCCTGCGACAAAACGCAAAAGATAGCTTGGAAGCCAACGTGTTGAATATTGATCATCAACAGCGGAAACAGCAGATAAATTATAAAAGAAAAATGAAGGCTTTCAACAAATAATACGTTATTTTCCTGATATTAAATGTTAAACGGGCGAGTAAAGGGGAAAGGCACGCCTTTCAGTTTGACGTTCGAAAATAGTGATGCGTGGATATCAGCAATAGCTTAAGAAATATAAGA
>OZ024740.1:66630930-66655930 GCA_964016885.1 Eledone cirrhosa | reverse complement strand
ACGGAAGAAATTTTAAAATCTTCAAGTGACAATATTATTTTTTGCTCTTTGTTGACAGTCGTATCCATGGCGACGTCAATAGTAGCAGAAGCAGATATAACGTAAATATCTGCCTCTCTACCTCTCTTCTCTCTGTCGACGTGCTTTAGCGTTCTTTCCGAGCTATTCATGTTTTATAATTGGCAAAATTTGATTTTTTAAAACAATTTTTAAATAAAATTTTCGCCCCTACAGGGGCGAAAAATGGGATTACCTCCTAGCTGACAATTCATCTTGGGGGTTAATCTACAACATGATATGTTTTTTGAAACAATTTGTTCAGTTTTTTTTAATAGAAATTTACAAAAAAGCTTATCGGCGATGTTCCACGCGTCAGATATATCGATAGATAAATAGATAGATAGATAGATAGATAGATAGATAGATAGATAGATAGATAGATACATATAGATCTATCTCAAATAAGACTCAGAATTGAGCAAAGGGAAGAGAGCAGTAAATTCTTTGAAATAATTGTTTCTACTTTTGGCACAATGCCAGCAATTATCCAGTACATTACTGGTACTTTATTTTATAGACCCCGTAAGGATGAAAGGCAAAGTTAACCTCGGCGGGATTTGAACTCAGAATGGCAAGGGCCGTAACTCTATGCGTCAAAGCATGGCGTCCAACCCTCTACCGATACTGCCTGAAATAATTGTTTCTACTTTAGGCACAAGGCCAGCAAATACCCAGTGCATTACTGGTACTTTATTTTATCGACCTCGTAAGGATGAAAGGCAAATGAAATAATGAAAGCTTATAATGTCTCACTCCAGGGTAAACTTCTTGTCAAGCGACCTAAATATAGATAGCTTAAGAATTTTCTCATTACTGCAGTTGCCATCTCAATCATTTAATATTTGTATTGCTAAAAAGCTTTAAGATGTAATATATAGTTTTGCCACACAGTTTATAAGTAGAAATACTCCCATTAGTTTCATGATGCTTTTGTTGTTTTCTTAATATCCTCTTCATATTTACAGCCGTTCGGACGGACAACTGCAATTGCTTTTTCAAATTGCTTTTTCAAAATGATAGCATGGATGAAACAAATACCAGATGTTGCTAGGACATCAGAGGCGGGAGGAAATTCCGTTTTATTTCTATACATATAACTATGTAAAATATAACTATGTAAAATAAAACGCTAAAAGGATAAAAATAAAAATATAAAAATATTTACCATTTTATATATATATATATATATATATATATATATATATATATATATATATATATATATATACATACACACAATATATTGCTATATACATACTAATGGATGACCGTTCGACACATGAATTCCTCCACACTTTGATCGTTTTTGTTTTCCGTCCCAAAGTCAATAATCCCCTTCCTTACCAAGCAGACTTGGTGGGGTCGCTGGTTTATTCGCCGAAGATAGACCATGCATGTTACAGGTTACTAGTAGCACTCAGGATCAATATGACACTCGCACACACACACACAAACACATACACACACATACAAACTCATACCCCCCTTCATATATATATTCAATTAATATTGCTAAGTAGTGTGCCTTGTTAATGTGGAGATTCAAATGCCCACTCCCAGGATCATCATTTGACAGTTGAAACTCTAAAAAGTATTAAGGCACATTACTGAGCCAATGATTATTTAAATTTTACTTCAGTATTAAGTACTTTTTTCTCACTTTTTTCTCTCCCTCTCTCTCTCTCTCTATATATATATATATATATAGGAAAAGAGTCAAGGCCCCGACGGCAGAGCTCAAACCGATTCGACAGATGTTTCCGAACTGAACCAGAAACAGCCGTTGAAATGGCTTGAGCTTTGCCGTCGGGGTCTTGACTCCTTTCCTATTACCCACTGTACTATCCACAGTATCGAGTACTATGGTGCCTTATGGTCCGCCTGGTTCCTTACCACACTTCCTTCTTTATATATATATATATATATGTGTGTGTGTGTGTGTGTATATATATATATATATATAAACATGGTCGTCTTCAGATACCAACAATGAATCTACGATTTCATCTAATTTATTGACTTCATTTAACAGCATTAAAGGTGCTTGTATATTCTGTAGACATGGTGAGAATGAATTAGTAAAGCTGACAGTGGAAGATCTCCAGGTGGGGATCGCATACACGTAGGGCTGTTATAATATGGTAGTGTGAGACTTCTGCGATATCCTCACTCTTTGTTTGGCACGACATCAGCTTATGAATCCGTACCTGAGGCCTGGCGAGATGCAGTACAAGGGAAAGTACAAGGGAAAGGGCAACATGTATGATTGTGGAAACTATAGGTGTATATCATTGATTTCTGTAGTAGGAGACATTTTATGTTGAGTGATACTGGACCCTCAGCTGACACACATTGCAGATTGTATTCTTCCTTTAAGCGCTGGACGCGTCACAACTGATCTGATCTCCTCAGCTAGACAGCTCTAGGAGAAGTGCGTGGAAAAGGGTTTGGATCTGAATGAGGTTTTTGACGATCTAACAAAAACTTTCCATACTGCTAACAGAAATGCATTGTAGAAGGTACTTCAGAAACTTGGTTGCCCTGATAAGTTTACTTCATTTGGTTACGTCTTTCCATGATGCCTTGAAGACTTGTGTTAACGTCAGACGTAATATGTCGGAGCCTATCTCATTGAAAAATGGTGTGAAACAGGGGGATATTCCAGCATCGACCTTGTTTGCAATAGACTTTACAATGGTTTTCTATATTGCATTCAGGAATTGCAAGCATGCTTTTCCCATCTACTATCGAACCTCTGGCAGCATATTTAACGCCATGCGCTTTGCTGAAAAAACAAAGGTATTTACCTATCATAAGAGATCTCTTGTATGCAGATGATTGCGATCTTTTAGCGGACACAAATTGATATGCAGCACATTTTGAATGCATTTTCTGATGCTTGTACTGATCTAGGATTGACTGTCAGTCTCAGGAAAACCGTTGTAATGTAGCAACCTGCCCCTGGTAAGCAGTACAGTGAAGCAAATATTTATGTGTATGGTAAACGACTGGGAGTGGTTGACCAGTTTGTCTACCTGGGAAGCACTGTCAATCGATACAACAATCTTGAAATTCCACTCAGGATTAGGAAAGCAAGTGATGATTTCGGAAAGCTAGAAAGGCGCCTCTGGGGTCGGCGAGACATATGCAAGAAGACAAAGATAAAGGTGTACAAGGCATGTGCGCTCTCTTCTCTTCTTTATGCCTCTGGCATTCACTGTGGCAGGACCACATATCAGTGATCTAGAGACTTTGGAAAGCTCTCCGTTTGAAAGTACAGAAGATCTTGTGCTTAAGCAGAGACTCCAGTAGAATGGTAACCTTGCCAGAATAAAGGATTCTAGAATACCAAAACAACTCTTTTATGAAGAGTTATTTAAAGGAAACGACCTCCACATACCCCCCCCCCCCCCAACAAAAAAGAGGTATATGGATTCGTTGAAAGCCTCCTCTGCAGACGCTAACATCTCTGCTGATATATGGGAAAGCGTAGCTGCTGATCGTACATGAGAGGAAAGTTGTTTTTGAAGCATCTCGAATCGCATCCGAGAAAGTTAAAAGGGATGTCAGGAAAGGCATTGCCGTTACATTTCTAGACAGCAAAGGTCCTCCTATGGCTCATATATGCAGTGTCTGTGCAAGATTCCGCCTCAGCAAAGGTGGACTCGAAAGTTATCTTCGCAATCATAAAGTGAGACAAGTGGTTGACCACCAGGCTGCTATCCGAGATGCTACTCATCATACCTTTCAAGCATGTGGAAAAGAGTATAGATCAGCAGGAGGGCTCAAACTACATGAAAAGGTACATGATGTCCAATCACAGACAGCTATTGCCAGTGAATGTTTTGGTTTTTAAGTTTATCCAAGACATTTTAGATCATTGGTTGGGCTAAAAAGCCACATTCGATCGCAGCACCAGTAATTATTAGCAATGTGTGCTCTTTTTTTTCTTTGTTTCGTGCAACGGCCATACCCGACAACAAGGGGGCAGCGATCATATATAACAAACGTAAACGATGAGTATATTTGCAATTTTTGACAGGTGCTGATTACTAGTTTTCTTTTAAATATAAAATGCAAAATTAAAAATTAACAAAATTAATAATAGTATGCCCATATATTTTTGAAATGTCTAAGTTTGGAGAAATCCTGTGGATAAATATACAATGAAAAAACAAAACAGTGATAAACTATGCTTAAATATGTAATTGTTTTCTCAAGGGACCAATATTGAATTTTGCTATTCACTGCTGCATTGAATCTTTGTATAAGTGTAAAGCAAAATAGAAAATTTCAGAAAAGAATCTGCTTTTTCACAATCCTCAGTTAATTAATGAAATATCTCAACACTTCAAATATTGATCGTTTCAGAAAAAAAAAATCAAAATCACAACCAATATAAAAAAGATTAAATAAATATTCTTCTTTGTATATATCCTGGCTTCTTCGCTTTTACGTCTAGAAAATCTGTATACGCTTCATAAAAGACATATCATGATAAACCTGTCGAATATCGCATGGTTTAATGAAATTTGAGGCAATAATAATAATAATAATAATAATTTCTTCATGCAAATGAAAAATCTATATGTATGTATGTATGTATCTATGTATGTATGCATGTATGTATTTATGTATCTATGTATGTAAGGATAAGAAATCTAAAATGCAACTAGTTTATTTTTCCTTGTCGATACTGGCACGTTGCTGAGTATTTGGCCAGTCAGTTATCTAAAAAAAAACCCAGCTGAATCAAATATAAATCTACGAGCAGTCAACCACACGGCCATTCGAACGTACGGGCAAATTTCGCTTCCTCTTCGGTTAAAAAATGTGCGTCGTGATTTGAAGTGGAAGTTTACTATCGCCGACTTGCCATACGCCATTTTGGGAGCGGATTTTCTCCACCATTTTTCCTTGTTGGTGGACATTCGCAGACAACGCCTTTTTTATGCTGAAACAGGCCTTTCTTTCGAGGGTTCAGAGCCGGACGTCGCCACTGTCAGCCCTTCCTTTTTCTTGGCTGAAGTGGGCAACCAGTATCAAAGCCTGTTACATTCATTCCCTCAGTTGACGCAGGGAAAGTTACGAATTACTAGCCCGGATCATGCGATTGAACACTTCATATTCACTACAGGTCCACCTGTTTTCTCACGTCCTCGAAGATTATCTACAGAGAAGTTGAAAGCTGCACGTCTCGAATTCGACCACATGCTGGAATTAGGAATAATTCGGCGTTCCACGAGTCCTTGGGCATCGCCTCTACATATGGTACTTAAATCTTCTGGTGATTGGAGATCGACGGGTGACTACCGACGCTTAAACGCGATTACTGTGCCTGACCGTTATCCAATCCCGCATTGGCAGGATGTTGCATCGTCATTGCAGGGTTGCAGAATCTTTTCTAAGCTTGATTTGATCCGTGCTTATAATCAGATTCCGGTTAACAAGGAGGATATCACAAAGACTGCTATTGCCACTCCTTTCGGATCATTCGAGTTCCTCACTATGCCTTTCGGCCTTAGAAATGCTGCAAGTACCTTCCAACGATTTATGGATGATGTTACTCGGGGCCTGGATTTTGTGTACACGTATATCGATGACGTGTTGATTGCTAGTTCTTCCCCTCAGCAGCATCCAAAGCATCTGGATCACGTATTTCGTCGTTTACAGAGATATAATGTTCGTATTAATGCTTCCAAGTGTGTTTTCGGCTCGACTTCACTAACATTTTTAGGCCCTCTGATTGACGCCGATGGTATTCGACCTCTTCCTGAGAAGGTTAAGGCAGTATCGGATTTGCCTCCGCCAAGTTCACTGCGACAATTGCGTCAATTCCTGGGCCTCGTAAATGTCTATAGGCGATTCGTACCTGGTTGTTCCAACTTGCTGTTCTCGTTGACAGAAATTTTTAAGGGTTGCCTGCGTAAGAATATGGACATTTCCTTAAATAAAACGTAGCTTGAGGATTTTAAAAAAAGTGAAAAATGCGTTAGCGAGCGGGTCTTTGCCCGCCCACCCAGTACCCAACGCCGAGCTATCGCTCTGTGTTGATGCTTCGGATAGCGCCGTGGGCGCAGTCTTACAGCAGAATTGTGTTGGGGTACAGCAACCACTCGAGTTCTTTTCGAGGAAGTTAAAGCCTGCCGAAACTCGCTATAGCACCTTTGGAAGGGAGCTATTAGCAATTTATTTAACAGTGAAACATTTTGCTCATGTACTTGAAGGTAGAACATTCACCATTTTCACTTATCATAGACCTTTGACGTTTGCTCTTCGAACTAAAGCAGACAAATACTCGCCCAGAGAAACGAGACATCTGGACTTCTTCTCACAGTTCACGAACGACATTCAACATATTCCGGGTTCTTTGAATACAGCGGCCGATGCGCTGTCTCGCCTACCGATCGCATCGATTTCGTCTTCGGAGGAGATAGATTTACATCGAATGGCAGCTGCCCAACCCACTCTCGAAACGTTGGATGTTACATCGCCAGAGTTTGTACATTGCAAACTGAAATACATTCCGATCTCAACTGCTGACGGACAAATACTGTGTGATGTTTCGTTGGACTCACCACGACCTCTAGTCCATGTGGAACATCGACGAACTGTGTTTCTCGCTTTACATGGTATTTCTCACCCAGGAGTATCAGCCTCTGTAAAACTCATAACAGCCAGATTTTTCTGGCCTGATATGAGACGTGACATTGCTGCCTGGTGTCGTTCCTGTGTCGCTTGCAATCAAGCGAAAGTTCATAGACATGTTAAGGCTCCTCTCGGAACTTTCACCTGCCCGGATGCCAGATTTCGTCACATTCATGTGGACATCGTCAGCCCGTGGCCGGTTAGTCGTGGTTTTCCGTATCTTTTGACGATTGTTGACCGTTTTTCGCGTTGGCCTGAAGCCGTCCCTATAACAGATATCACCGCTGAAACCACAGCCCGTACTCTCGTATCTTCATGGATCGCTCGTTTCGGTGTACCAACCACCATAACAACGGATCGTGGTCGTCAATTTGAGTCTAACCTCTTCCGAGAATTAACCCAAATCCTGGGGGCTACTCGAATATGAACCACCGCTTACCACCCAGCCTCAAACGGAATGGTGGAAAGATTCCACAGGCAACTCAAAGCCTCCTTAAGGGCTTCCATGTACTCTTCACGTTGGAGCGAGTACCTACCTATTGTGTTGTTGGGTATTCGGTCGACGGTAAAGATGGACCCTGGGTTCTCCTCTGCCGAATTAGTTTATGGTACTCCTCTGGCGTTACCGAGGCAAATGCTAGCCCCTTTTGACCTGAGTTCGCAGGACCCCGCTTCCTACGTGTCCCGGCTTCACTCTTATTTCAAGGATCTACCACCGATGGGCACTAGGAAGCAGACTGTAAAAACTGCTGTCCCAAGGGATATTGTCTTGGGGACACATGTGTTCGTTAGAGACGACGCCGTGAGACCCCCTCTTCAACGGCCGTACTCTGGACCCTATCGTTTGCTTGCTCGCACAGACAAACATTTCACACTAGACATTCGGGGTTCCAGGGAAACGGTTTCCGTTGATCGTCTCAAACGAGCAAACCTGGACAATGACACAATGACACTTGAAACTCAAATGCCCCCTTCTTTTTCTTTGCCACATAGGCCTATTTCTTCCCCCTTACCATCAACACACAGAACTACGACCCGTTCTGGGCGAAAGGTGCATTGGCCCCGTAAGCTATGCAGTAATATAAACTGAATTGCATTCTTTTTTTTTCTTCCAATTGTTTTTGCTGTATATTGCATTTTGTTACTTTTTGATTCTTGACTGCCTACGGCAGTGTCAATATATTATATTTTTCGTAACATTACGACTGTTGTTAATTCTGACACAGTCCATTTTTTTAGTGCATTTTTATAACTATGCTACATATGGCATTTTCATTGCCTAGCAAAAAAAATTGTTCTTGTTTATCGCATTTGGGGCCCCTTTATTGCGAAGAGTGTTATCTTTTCATGCATTTTGCATCTTTTACTGTACGTTTTTTTCTGTGTTAATGCTTGCAGACATGAACCTATTTCTTTTTTTTTTTTTCATAATTTGTTGATACATGCATCTTCATTTTGTAAACTACCTTCGCTTCATTGTTAACAATTTTTCGACAAAAAATCTGCTCCGAGGTGAATGTAGTGACTGAGATGGTTGCTTAGCAACTAGCAGTTGCCCCCCCTTAACAACCCTTCAGAGAGCGGAGGCAATATACATCCGGTCCCAGACGCAGGTTCACTCACTCTCTTTGGACCGCGGACATGAACAGACGTGAAAGGATTCGCTCCTCAAAATATTGACGTTGTAGGAAATTTATTAAATTATCGCATTTAATAAAATGATCGTTAGATTTGATTGTTCATTTATTTATTCAACAAAGAGAAACATTCTTTTCCTTTATATATATATATATATATATATATATATATATATATATTTATTAAAATAACAGATTAAAGCTTAAGCAAAGAATCGCTCCCTTCACCCTTAACGGCATCTTCTGAATCTAAAAAAAATCAATCTCTGAACGCAGAAGTCAATATTTGGAAAAACGTTGTAGAAATATTCAAATGTTGTTTCTGCATGATGAATATAAATCAATAGGGTGCTCAACCGAGGGATGGTTCCTATATATTTGATATATATTTATCCTTATCGAGCCCTCTTTGGATTTTAGTCTTCACATTTATTATTATTATTATTATTATTGTGCTTTGAGTCTCAGTCATTGATGTTCGTTAAATGAATATCAAGCCACTACCTGCAGCCTCAAATATTCAGGACGTATCGGAGGGTTCTTGCTGTTCCGAGAAAGCATGCCTTTTGAAGCGTTCTAAAAAGCGTGGTGGGGCCAATTTTCTTTAACCATCCCTGGAAACTTTTTGAGATAGTACCTACTGCACCTATGACAATCGGGACCACTTCGACTTCATGGCAGTTCCAAATCCTAGGCAGTATCGGTAGAGGGTTGGACGCCATGCGTTGAAGCATAGAGTTACGGCGCTCGCCATCCTGAGTTCAAATCCCGCCTATGTTAACTTTGCCTTTCATCCTTACGGGGTCGATAACATAAAGTACCAGTAATGCACTGGGATAATTGCTGGCCTTGTGCCAAATGTAGAAACAATTATTATTATTATTATTACTATTATTATTACTATATGTATATATATATATATATATATATATATATATATATATATATATATATATATATATATATATATATATATTTATATATACATACGTGGGTTTTGATAACGGTCAGTCCTTAGCTTTGCATAGAACTAAATGCCCGTTGAAAAAGGGATTTCCTTGTTCGATCATCATACCAAAAGCTTAACATTATTTGTTTAAGTAGACCGTACGTTATTTGGGAGATGCAGAAACCCTATATTGGATCTTATCACCGTTTCCAAGGGGTCCGGGTATAATTTTCAATCATATTTTATTTTTTGTTTGACCCAAATAGTTTGGACATTTGCGGATAATGGTTTAACCATCGTCTCAGTGAGTTTGGCCTTTTAACTTAACTTGTTGCTCTAGTTCAGTAGTTTCTATGGGGCGCTTGCCACACATCTCGGAAGTTGTTTTTCTCTAATTTCCATTAGCCGAAATGCGATTCTCGCTAATTTAGTACATATATATATATACATATATATATATATATATATATATATATATATATATATATATATATATATATATATATATATATATATACATACCTTTATTAAAATAACAGATTATTATTATTATTGTATATACATATATATATATATATATATATATTTACATATAAACACACACACACACACACACGCACACACATATATATATATATATATATATATATATATATATATATATATAAAGAAAAAGGGATGAAATCGAAAATGCAACTGAAGTCTTATTTTTTTAAAAATATATATATATTTTTAAAAAAATAAGACTTCAGTTGCATTTTCGATTTCATCCCTTTTTCTTTATACTTCCACTCGTGTAGGACACCTCGGTTATTTTTCATTTTGTAAAAAAAACCTCACTTTCTAATATATATATATATATATATATATATATATATATATATATATATATATATATACATATATGTACATATAAATACATATATATACATATATATATGTAATCTGTTTCGTAGAATCGACACGTATCTGACGACCGTGTTGATTTCAGAGTTAGGTGTGATCACCATATCGATCGTACCTCGAGCGGTTCGCCTGAGAAACATTTGCAATATGTCCAATAAATTCCTTTCGTCAGAACACTGATTCTCTTTTTTCTGTTATATCATACTCTTCTCTACGAGGGCATTGAGTGCTCATACGGGGCTTACCACAAACGGACTCTTTAAGCCTCCAAGACAAATTATATATATATATATATATATATATATATATATATATATATATATATATATATGTACGTATATGTATTAAAAAAGACACAAATAATGAAACTTACATACTCCAAACAATAGATTCCAAACGATACCTGCTATTCACCTCCCACCAGCCAAAGCACACGAATACGAACATTCCTTTTAACCTAGTGGGAAGAATTTGCACGATTCTTCAATTATTAAACGCGAAATAAAAGACTTCAAGAATTAAATGAAATTCTACTCGAAAGACCGTACCCACCATTACTAATAAATAATGGAATAGAAAGGCCTAAAGCAATAGGCATTGATGAATTACGAAAACAGAAACAAATTCAAGGTAAGTCCAATAAGCTATCATATATCTCAACACACAACCCAAGAAATGCGGATGCTTACAACACTATTCACAAGAACATCCCACTATTGAAACAAGACCCAATAATGAAAAAATCCCTTGAAACACACAAAATAATCAAAAGCAAAAGACAACCGAAATCACTGAAAACATTACTCACCAATGCCAACTTACCTACCACAAACCCACAACCAGCTGTCACAAAATGTGGTCGCTCTAATTGTGGAACCTGCACTCTCCTCATTGAAGGCAACACGTATACATTTAAAACAGGACAACATTTTGCTGTAAAAAATCATTTCACTTGCTCATGAAAAAATATACTTTATGCCATTAAATGTAAACGATGCAATGAAGATTATATAGGACAAACTAAACTCACACTCAGAAACAGAATGACAGTGCATCGCCAACAATTACGACATCCACCACGAGACAGATACCACTAAGCGTACATCTAGACATATGCGCAAATAATTCCAAGTCTTCCCATTTTACCTTTGCGCTGACAATACAACAGAACAAATACGAATAAATGAGGAAAATATGTTTATTCAAAAATATAGACCAACATTAAATATGGTTTAATATACATTATGTCAACACCGTAACATGCTAACTATCCAAACAGACACATACACACACACATAACACTTTCTATTTTAGAAAATAAAAACCCGAACTAAATAAACCTTAACATACGTTTACGCTGGCAATACAACTGAACACATACGAATAAATAAGGAAAATATGTTCATTCAAAAATATTTCTACTAACGGAATCATTTTCCTACACACACACACACAAAATATATATTATCTTCATATTAACATGCTAACCATACTCCCACACACACACATAACACCCATACACACACATAACACCCCCCACACACAAACAACTCCCTCCCCAATTTCTACTAGTAGAATCACTTTCCCACACACATACACACACACAAAATATATATATTCTCTCCACCTTAACATACTCCCCTCCCCACACACACATAACACACATATACACACGCACACACACAACTCCCTCCCTCAGTTCTACTAATAGAATCATCTTCCTATACAAACACACACATACACACACACAAATAAACATACATGTCTCTACTTTATTTATTTCAATAGAAAGTCTGAATTCTGACACCCCAGCGAACCAGCCATATTCACTGAACCATAAAAATTCTTCCATCTCATTTCTCTTGACCATTATCTTTTGTTTGTCATAAAATTCTCTAAAAGGCTACAAAATAAATTCCCAAATACGGGTGCGAAATTTAATTAAAACTTGTTCACGTGACAATCATAATTTCATTTATTTAAAAAAAGCCTTTGAGTGCCACTTTTTTAAAAGTAAAATGTAATTCAAACAAACTGACGCGAAAGCTGATGTGCTTATTCACGTGACTGCATCAACCAACCAAACTTCACTCATATATGAAACAACAACCTGAACGCCCCCCTTTGTTTGAAGAACTTTATAACGCGAACTGGCGGGACATTTGTTATATTTTTGACCAACCAATCAAATTACTTCTCAAAAAACCTGGCGTTTCGAGCCACTTGTTTCCATATAAAACAAGTAACATTCAAAGACCAACCAGATGTGAGAAAAACCACAGACCCTCCATCTCAACTCTACTTTTGAAAAGCCCAAGAACTGCGAAACCGGTAAATGAACCAAATAAATATATATATTTTTTAAAAAATAAGACTCCAGTTGCATTTTCGATTTCATCTTTTTTTCTCTATATTTTTACTCGTGTACGACACCTCATGGAAAAAGATGAGTATTGACGTCAATACGTCAATACTCATCTTTTCCCATTTATCTGGGGGTTCTAAACCCCATTATCAGGCTAAAATTCCTTTGGTTAAAAATACGGTGCAAGCTATTCTATTTTCTAATTTCAAACCTGCTCACTGTTTCAAAACATACTTACTTGATAAATATATACATATATATATATATATATATATATTTATTAAAATAACAGATTAAAGTTTAAGCAAAGAATCGCTGCTTTCACCCTTAACGGGATCTTCTGAAACTAACAAAGTCAATCTGTAAACGCAGAACTGGATATTTCAAAAAACGTTGCAACCGGAGGAAGACAGGAAGACGATACTTTGGTTCATGGTGACGTTCGCTGGCAAAGAACGGGAAAAAACGAATAATACGTCATTAATAGGAGCGGTGAAAAACAATTACGTGCAAGGACAGAAGTATATATATATATATATATATATATATATATATATATATACACATATATATACATATATATATATATATATATATATATATATATATATATAATATATATATACATATTCCACCCCACCCATTTGATAACCTGGATCTCTACAATGTCAACTGGGATGCAATTATGAACGAACTATCACATGTCGACTGGTCTTTCACACACGCACACACTTCCACCAACATCAAAACATCTTAGCAGATCTTTGTAGACACTGTCACAAATATATGTACAAAACACACCCCACCAAAATCTGTGAACAAAACCAAGTGCAGTGTCTCCCCCCCAAAAAAAACGATTATCAGAAAAATAAAAAGAACAAATAAAAAAATTAACACACTAAAATACTGCCAACAGCAACACACACATTCGATGGCTCTCGCCCTGCCTGAGTAAAACAAATATGCATGATGACCATCATCAATAACCAGAGAATAGCTGAAGAGAGGTGGGCCATTGAGAAAATCAAAATCAACCCCAAAGTGTTCTTTTCATTTGCTAAAAAAGACAAAGTCACCGTCTCCACTTTTGGCCCCCTAGTTGATGAAAATGGCACACTCCAAGACAATGCCAAAATCATGGGCGAGATACTGCAGAAACAATACTGCTCTGTTTTCAGCAATCCCGATATGGCGGATCTGGGCCGTATCAGTGATGTTAATTCCCAACACACTATAACGGACATAACGTTTGGCGCCCCTGAAGTATTAGGGGCAATAAACGAAATTAAACACAATGCGGCAGTAGGCTCCGACAGGTTCCCTGCTTTTGTTCTGAAGGTGTGTCGACACCAACTTGCATCTCCTCTTGCTAATCTTTGGAGGAACTCACTGGACACTGGCTATATTCCTGAAAGCTTTCTGTCCCAATCCGTTGTCCCAGTCTTCAAAAAGGGAAATAAGTCCCTTGCAGTGAACTACTGTCCGATCTCACTCACCTCTCATATTATCAAGGTATTTGAGAGGGTGGTGAGATAAGGAATAATCCACTTTCTTGAAAGCAACGGCCTGCTGATGTCATCTACCTTGATATCAGCAAGGCCTTCGACAGGGTTGATCATAAGATTCTGCTGAAAAAACTATCCAATGTTGGTGTCTCTGGAAGGTTACTACAGTGGATCAAATGTTTCCTGACAGGCATAACTCATATGTTGTAGTCGAGGGAGTAAAATCAAGTCCTACCAAATTCAGCAATGGCGTCCCACAAGGCACTGTGTTCGGCCCACTTCTTTTCATCACCTACATTAATGACATTACTGACATCATCAACCACAGCAACATAAGGATCTTCGCAGAAGATTCCAAGCTCCAAAGGTTCATCAATGAGGTGGGTGACCGGACTTGCCTTCAGTCAGACCTACTGGCTGTTATCCAATGGGCAGAAATGAATAATATGCTGTTGAATGAGGATAAGTTTGAATTAATCCGCTTTGGAAAAAAGGATGCCCAGAAACTACCATATTCTTTTCCTTCGAGTGAAACTCTAGTGGCATCCAATAACATCAGAGACCTGGGTGTAAATTGTGGACAACAACATAAGCTGGGCCACTCATGTAAACAGCAAAGTTGATATGGGCCGCAGAATGTGTTCCTGGATTCTCAGAACTTTCCAGTAGAGAGATATCCACACTGTTATCCTTCTCTTCTCCACTTTTGCCTGACCCCACCTTGAATACTGTTGTCCACTGTCGTCACCCCACACGAAACAAAGTATCATGAAAGTTGAAGCACCCAAATGTCAATTTCAAAAAGATAGATGGCATGACAGGCCTTGACTATTGGAGTCGATTAGAAAAGCTCAACCTTTATTCTCCCCAACGTCGCCGTGAGCGCTACATTATCTGCATGATGTGGAAAATATTCCATCAGCTTTGCCCAGAGGATGTTGGCATCAACTTTAATGTACACCCAAGGCTTGTGCTCCGTGCTATCCGCCCACGACAAAAATCTCACTCGCATTTCATAACAACAATACGGCACAATTTGTTCACCTCAATTGGCCCTGCACTCTTTAACATTACAACAAAACATATCAAAGCAGAGACAGATCCCATCAAGTTCAAGAAGTCTTTGGATAAATTCCTTCAAGAAATCCCGAATATGCCTCCTACACCCGGATATGCCTCCGTAAACAATAACTCTCTGCTCGATTGGGCCATGGTACCCAAACACTAATTTGTAAGACTTCGCCAGGTGCTGCTATTAAGTTAGACATGGCCTGGGACAATACTGGCCGAAACCTGTCAAAGTTATGAACATTTTCAAAGTTATATATATATATATATATATATATATATATATATATATATATATATATATATATATATATATATATATATATATATGATATTAATAAATGGAAATTATCTTTATAAAACCATATTTAATTTATTATATATATTTCAAGGATACCAACATTTTGGTAGGCCCTCATCAGATAAAATACAAAAGTTGTATTATAAATAGTGACATATCCAAACTGAACTTAAAACGATAAGTTCTTGTTTTTTGGGGGGATATGTCACTATTTATAAAACAACGTTTGTATGTTATCGGATGCGTGCGTACCAACATGTTGGTACCCTTGAAATATATATAATAAAATAAATATGGTTTTATAAAGATAGTTTCCATTTATTAATATCAACAATATTATACTCCAGAAGTAAAACAGTAGGGTGCTTCGAATCTGTTATAAATAAATTTGTTGAATAACCTACAAATTAAATATCTCTTTGCTTATATATATATATATATATATATATGTGGAGGTTATATTTAATTTGTTGGGATTCAACAAGCTTAAACATTTTTATAACTGATATAAAGCACTCAACAGATTAGTGGAGTAAATACACTATCCAGGAACCTCCAACTGTTCAGGTTGTCTTTTTTCCGGGTATGTCAATACTTATTTATAAAACAAATATGTATTTTATCTGATGAAAGCGCACCATAATGTGCCTTGGTTGCCCTTGAAATATATATAATAAAATAAGTATGGTTTTATAAATATACTTTCCATTTATTAATATATTGTATATATATATATATATATATATATGTTTGTTTCTGCGTGTATGTGTGTGAGTGTGTGTGTGTATGTGTATGTGTGTATGTGTGTGTGCGCGGGGAACGTGTTTCTGCTTCGTTTAAGTTTGCTGCAGGATATAATAAAGATAATGTTTATTTCTGTATTATTCATGGCCGTAGAGTATTATTCACGGACATCAAGTATTACGGCTTTTGAAGACGAATTGTTGTTTTATTGGTGTTGACGGTAATGGAATAAGGAAAGAGAGGAAACAAAAGATAGAAAATTATAAAAATAGATTTTGTCTGATATATATGTAAACATATATAAAAAAATATGAAAATGAAGAGGTAAAATAAACGAAGCATAAGGTAGGAGAGTGTATCGATTAGATATAGGGAACAGCGGGTATATCAATGAAGAGGGGGTGTGGAGGTGAAAATAGGGATATCGTTGTTCTTTTTGTTTTTCTTCGTTTTGGTCATCAATATTGCGGGATGGGTCCGATGCACATTCGTAAGAGGACTCTTAGGTAAAATCAAACAAACACTAAAATACACACACACACACCCGCCCACACATACATACATACATACATACATACATACATACATACATACATACATATATATATATATATATATGTATATATAAATTTAGCGAGAATCGCATTTCGGCGGGTAGAAATTAACGAAAAGCAATTTCTATGGATATGAAGATGCCTGAGCTATAAACATAAGTTAAAAAGGTCATACAAACTGAGACGATTGTTAAGAAGCCATTAACCACCTAAGCCAAAAAAGCGAACAAGCTAAACGGGTCAAACAAAATAAGATATATATATATATATACATTGTATTTGAGTCTAGCATATACAGAAACATTTATATTTCATAAATATTCACACATACATAAAAATATATATATGTATGGATATATACACACACACACACACACACACACACACACACACGCGCACACACACACACACACACACACACACACACACATATATATATATATATATATATATATATATATATATATATATATATATATATTTATATAATTGTAAAAAGCATAAAGACCCCCTTCGGTTATGAATGATCACGGGACTTCAAAAACCTCGGAAATGGTGTTTTGGCGGAAAACGCCCAGTCGCCCATGCACATCAATCTCTCCTGTGCATGTTAAACGAGGGAAAGGTAATGGCCGATACAGTTCATCACCAGAAAGGACGCAACTCATTTTTATAGCTGGGTGACCTGGAGCAATGTTAAATAAAATGTCTTGCTCAATGACAACACGCGTGGTATTTTACATCAGTATCCAGTGCGTAGTCTTATATAGTGAAAACCGTAAACAATGTTGGTCATTACTTTATGAATATACTATAAAATATTATTGGAAATAACATTAGTGTTTCTGAACTTCTAACCATGGTATATACAAAATCTTTATAATAGATTAAGTGTTCTTGTCTCTCTGATAAAGTGTATAAAACATATAGCGAAGTTTTAAAATAGAAACACGTTTCCATTATCGTATATCAATTATTTCTACAGAGGTTTTAACACTGCAGTACATTTTCAAGAAGCTATACGGTTTTGTTTATAACAGCATTTTCTTTTACTATTTTTAAATAAGGCAATCTTATGTAGCATTAACACAAATAATAGTGCTATTGAAGTAATAATACTTTAGAGATGGTTCCTGAAAAACAGGAATACTGATAATTAAAACCCATAATTACTTATTATGGCAGTTACGGTAGAGGGTCGGACGCCATGCTTTGACGCATAGAGTTATGGCCCTTGCCATTCTGAATTCAAATCCCGCCGAGGTTAACTTTCCCTTTCATCCTTACGGGGTCGATAACATAAAGTACCAGTAATGCACTGAGATAATTGCTGGCCTTTTGCCAAAAGTAGAAACAATTACTTATCATATATGCTTATTGTTTACAATATCTATCTATCTATCTATATATCTATCTTGTTCTCCGGTCTCCTGGAAGCGGTCTACTGCAACTGGCAGCAGAACGGGAGAATTGCCAGTTCTGTGACCAAGGGCGTGGTGACGTTAGTCAGGAAGGACAAGAATAAGGGGGATGACATAGGCAACTTCCGGCCCATAACTCTGCTAAACACAGTTACAGATTTTGGCAAGGTGTTGGAAAGAGGCTGGCACTTATCGTTGAAAACCTAGTGGGAGAAGCGCAGACATGCGCAATCCCGAGCAGGTCCATACACGACAACCTCCACCTCATGCGATACATCATAGAGAGGGTAGCGTGTAAACCCGGCTTCGGTGGGGCCCTGATAAACTTGGATCAGTCTAAGGCTTTCGAAAGGGTTGACCATCGTTACCTGGATTCGGAGCTCGAGGCAGCAGGCATCGGACCCGTGTTCAGGGGCTTGATTGCTGCAATGCACAGCAGCAACATCTGCTCAAGTGTCAAGTTGAACGGCTACTTCTCGACGCCGTTCCATATCACGCGATCCATCCGACAGGGATGCCCCCTCTCCTCCCTTCTGTACGTGCTGACTCTCGAGCCACTACTGAGTAAGTTGGAGCTATTGCAGGGCATCCCTTTGGAACCGAGACTGCGAAAAGTGGCGTCGGCCTACGCCGACGACATGGCAGTAATGCTGTCGAGCACCTCGCAAATGGGGGGAGGCCGGCACCTTACTGGAGGAATCCGAAAGGTTCACAGGAGCGAAGCTGTACCGGGACAAATCCGTCGATTTGCAACTCGGAACGTGGAGAGGCAAACCGATGCCTTCCGATGGCGCCGTCGGACGTTGGACTGAAGGAGCGGTAAAGCTGCTCGGGGTCTGGTTTGGTCCGGCCTCCATGTCACGAAGAACTGGAACGAGGTGACGGCCAAGGTGTTTGCGCTCACCCAGAAGTGGGCCGAGTGCAAACTATCCTTGAAAGGTCGCGCGGAAGTTGCGAACACTTTTATAACGTCCGTCATCTACTACCGCTTGACCGTGGTGCCTTGTCCAGCCAAAACGCTCAACAAAATGGAGCGCGCGCTCTTCCAATTCATTTGGAAGAAACTGGCTCTTTTGGTGAGAAGATCCATCTGCTGCCAACACCCTTCAAACGGAGGGCTGGGAATACCGTGGCTGACGATGCGCAAACACGCGCTCAGGCTGCGGCACCTCAAAGTATTCGTCACCGGTCAATCGGTGTGGGCCCCGTTCGTGAGGCGAGCCTTCTCACGACTCGTCTCGCTGACCAAGCTGCAGTCCTGGGTCAAACAAAGACCGAGGAAAATGGGCGACTGGCACATCAAATGTGCTCAGGCGCTCACTGTCCTCTGGCAAAAGGACCCGGGGATCAGTGGAGACTACACTTCGACATTCTATAGAGGGTTTGTCCGCAGCAAGTGCGACGACGCGCTCGGAGAAATTATAGGCGTAGAGGAGGATGAACTGGCCAGTCTTTCGGTAGGACCTTCCGCCCGGGACCAATGGACAACTTTCAAAAGTCCCTGGTCTGGCAGTTCTACCGAGCTCTACTAGTTCGAGACAAGCTTTACAGACACGGGCGCCCAGGCAGGGACCCTTCGAAAAAGATCTGTCCAAGATGCGTGCGCGACGAGGAAACCGTCGCGCACGCATTTGTACACTGCCCGTGCGTTACCGACCTGTGGGACTATGTAGAATGACTATTGTCACGGGTGGGACCAATCCAGTTGACGACCGAATCCATTGTTATGATCAAACCGCCACCCTCCTTCAAAAACGAGGGAGAGGCGGTTTTCCTATGTGTTATGGCTATGGTGAAAGAGGTTATATGGTGGACGATGTTAAAAGGGCTGAGGTCAGACACCTTTCTCTCCGGCGAGCAACTGATTCGTTTTATCAAATATCATTTTGGAAGAAGAATCAGGATGGAGAGAGACGTGCTGTACCCCAGCAAATTTTATAAAAGGTGGGTGAATGTGGCAAAGATGGCCCGAGTGCTTGGGCCTTCTCTTTATACAAGCCTGTCGGTTGAGGAAAAAGAGGAAGAGAGTAAGGGAGTACTCACTCTTCGTGCTCCTGGAGATGAGGGTTGTACATTTGTTCGGGGTGTGTACAACCCCTGTGTAACGCTTCCCCCCCTATTGGGGATTTCAATTGTTATTTGTTATTTTATTAATAGTTTTATTTTCATATACCTGTATGTAAACTCCCCATTTGAATTTTTCCCCTTCTTTTGTGCCCTTGTGACTAATAAAGAAATTTATCTATCTATCTATTTATCTCCCTATAATGCTGGCAGAACAGACATATAAACTTTCTCATTTTTTACCATTTCTTCTGAATCGCCCTCATCACTCTCTCTCTTTCAATTCCATCTTTTATTTCACATTCCATCTTCCGTGGAAGGATTATATCAGGCGTTGTACTAAGATATTTCCTAATTGTACTGTGCTCTTTACGTATACCTATCGCGAAATCCAATATTTCTACTTGGTTTCGTAGCCCTATATGAATACAGTAAAAAAGCAAAACTATTTCTAGCAGTTCTAAGCTATTTCTGACGCAATATCCATTAAACCTCTATGTTAAAACGCTCATAACTCTCATATGGTAAAATACATTACTAATAAATATATAAATTCTAGTAAGAAGAATTCTTTTTTAATAAAACATATTAATTAAAGTAGCAACATCTCTAAGAAACATATTAATAGAATATATTAATGAAAACAATACCTATATGATAGAATTGAATCTTAATCCAGTAATAAAATAATAACTATAAGTTCTAATAAACTAAACACTATTAAAAGAGCAAGATAAACATATTCCAGACCCACATGCCTATACACATATATAATTATATATGTATCTATCTAACAAACTGTCGCTCTATCCACCTCTCTCTCTCTCTCTCTCTCTCTCTCTCTCTCTCTCTCTCAATATATATATATGAGTGCAATGTCAACTCTAAATGTCGGTGAGCATGTCCAGCTAACCTCAGTCTCCTCTGTGTTGCTTTCGAGATGACAGCTCTGAATTCTTCATCCTCAGTGTATGATCACTCGATGCTCGGGGGAGCAGATTATCTATCGTATTAATATATAAGGGAACAAAGAATGTGCGTTGCATCATATACGTATTTAATTTCATATAACATGTTTCACTGTCGATCAGCTCGAGGAATGATCTATTAATGTTCGAACCTGACTCTGGAATCGGAAGCTCCTCAGATATGTTTTAACTTGTAGACTCGTGTCTGTAGATTCTCAGAGGCGAGTCCACCCGTAAAAATATAACTGGGTAGGTTCCAATTCCAAAGTTAGGTTCGATCGTTAAAAGACGGTTCCTCGAGCTGATCGAGAGTGAAACGGCGGTGCCCCAGCATGGCCTCAGCCGGATGGCTGAAACAGGTAAAAGAGATATGTAATATGTAATTAAATATGTTTTATATGCAACACTCATTCTCTGTCCGTCCACATATATATTAATACGCTCTCTCTCTCTCTCTCTATATATATATATATATATATATCTAGGCCGGGTAAAATTCCCGAGATCTATGGACGAGTTCTCTCCAGCGGTCTCTGTCCCTCATTGTCGCTGCCATGCCCTGCGTCTCCAACAGACCAGTGTCTGTCCTTAGGGACGTACGTTAACCTTGGTCTTCCTCTTCCAGAGTGTCCATGTAGGGGCTCCCACAGGAGCACTGAGTGCAATGTCAACTCTGGATGTCGGTGAGCATGTCCAGCTAACCTCAATCTCCCCTGTGTCTCATTTGAGCTGACTTTTGGGTGGCTCCCATACAGATCTGAGTTTTTCATCCTCAGTGTATACTGATTAATGTTCAGAGCCATCCTCAGCATTCTCGTGTAGCACCCATCCACCATCTGAGTGAGTTTCTTGGTCAGTGTCCAAGTCTCAGACCCGTACAGCAGCACATCCTCCACTACAGCCTCTCTCTCTCCACTACAGCCTCTCTCTCCACTACAGCCTCTCTCTCTGCAAGAGGAAGGCCAAGGTTAACGTATGTATATATATATATTAGGTAAGTTATTCCGGGTTGAATCGCATGTAACCACAGTAAGTAAGGTACTCAATACATAGCAGAGTATAAAAGTGTTAATATAGATGCGATTCTACAGGACTAGAACTGTTTCATTCTTGAGAAATCATCAGGAATCTGGCTGTCTCAATAAATGTGGTGGTATTTATATCTTTTCTGGTGGTGGGAGAGGGTGGTGGGTGAGATGGGTGGAGGTCATTGGTTGAAAGAAAAGGGAATTCATTAAAAGCTAATTCTTTAAAGCTATAATTTATATTTAGAGTGACAAAGACACAAAGAATTCTATAAACAAGTTCAAGTTGGGGTGCCACTCCTTAATTTTAATTTTCTCTTAAGCCAACAATGTCTATATTTCAGGTGTCTATAAGATATTTGGGGGTCAGTCATGGTAGATGGGTTTAAAGAAAAGGGAAATTCTTTAAAGCTGTACTTAGAGTGACAAAGGCAGAGAGAATTCTATAAACAAGTTCAAATATTGGATGCCTGTCCTTATTGTCATGTTTCTCTTAAGCTATATTTCTGGTGCCTACAGACACATTCACAGACACACACAGATATATATAAAAAATATACACATATACAAACATATACTAACACATATAAACATGTACACACACACACACACACATATATATATATATATATATATATATATATATATATATATATATATATATATATATTACATATATATATATATATATATATATATATATATATATATATATATATATATATATATATATATATATATATTACCCACTCTACTACCCTAGGTATTGAGTACTTTTGTGCGTTATGGTCCATCTGGCTCCTTACCACATTTCCTTCGTTATATATATATATATAAATATAAATATATATATATATATATATTAGGGTAAATATTGATGCAATTCAATTCAAGCACTCAACGTACTTTTTCCACATAGGAGTGACGGAGTAAATATCGAATAAGTAAAAACGAAGTAGTTTCAGATGTTCAAGTCCTTTAATAATAATGCTGTGATATATATTTCATTGACGACACAGGCCACACTGTTCTGTGTGCGAGTGTCGTGACATCATCAGACAGCTTGTTACATAATAAGGTTGTTTCCGAGGCAATCCAAATTGAATCGACATGGGAACGGATGAAGTTCGTGCTTTGGGGTTTTTCATCCGTTCCCTTGTGAGTACCAATTCACCCCCACCGGTCTGCGCAAGCGAATGTCCGAAGGAAGTTGACCATTACCACCGCAGATTTCAACGAAATTCGCTGTCAGTGGCCCACCTATGCCTTGCCAAAGTTTACTGCTACCCATCGCTACTGTGGCAGTCAGCCGAAAGCCAGAGGGGATGGGAGGGTGTTAGTTTATATAGGTCATAATACTACCTTTCACTAAGCGTTGACAGTAAGACTGACCATCAACTCATAAGGGAAAATAAACTTAATTCTAGGTACTATGATTTTACATAGTAAGTTAAGAGTGAGAGTTGGGAATAAAAATTAAAATTAAAAGTTAAAATTCTAAATCAAATATCAGAGATTATAAATTAAACAATAAAGAATTCAAAAATTCTGAATTCAAAAATTTTTTCAAGTGATAATTCGGATTAAGTTAAGATATATATTGAAGTGAGTAAATAATATGGAGAGAGATGTTTAAGTAATATGTTCTGGGAGGGATTCTAGTGTTACAGATATTGAACGGCAGTGCCGTACATTATAACGGAGGGCAAACCACATGGTTCAAGGCATTAGTCAATCCGTTACACGGTCATACTTTCCATCACATGGAACAGAGTCAAAGAAAAACAGACAAAACGTGCACAAAAGAAAAGAAAAGAACAGAGACAATAGTGAATAAATGCAAAAACACAGAGTACATATATCTAAAATGATCCATATGATTGACCATTTGTCCATGTATAGATTGAATTGAGGGGGCCTCTGTTCAAAAGCGATTTGGTGCAGGTAAAATAGGGGTTTATCTTATTTTTTGTTTCCGCGTAATTATCCTGCCGAAAGATACTATTACGCCCGTCCAGTGTCAGGGGTTTTTCATCCCCATGGTAGAGGGGATTTCCGGGGTAGCTCTTGGTTGGATCCTCTCGTCTCCACCATATCGGTTACATCATAGAGCGCTCAACTAATCGGAGCTTAATTATTAGGGTAAACGTTGATGCAATTCAATTCAAGCACTCAACGTACTTTTTCCACTCTGTGATTTTGCATTTATTCTCTATTGTCTCTGTTCTTTTCTTTTCTTTTGTGCACTTTATGTCTGTTTTTCTTTGACTCTGTTCCATGTGTTGGAAAGTATGACCGTGTAACGGATTGACTAATGCCTTGAACCATGTGGTTTGCCCTCCGTTATAATGTACGGCACTGCCGTTCAATATCTGTAACACTAGAATCCCTCCCAGAACATATTACTTAAACATCTCTCTCCATATTATTTACTCACTTCAATCTATATCCTAACTTAATCCGAATTATCACTTGAAAAAATTTTTGAATTCAGAATTTTTGAATTCTTTATTGTTTAATTTATAATCTCTGATATTTGATTTAGAATTTTAACTTTTAATTTTAATTTTTATTCCCAACTCTCACTCTTAACTTACTATGTAAAACCATAGTACCTAGAATTAAGTTTATTTTCCCTTATGAGTTGATGGTCAGTCTTACTGTCAACGCTTAGTGAAAGGTAGTATTATGACCTATAAAAACTAACACCTTCCCATCCCCTCTGGCTTTCGGCTGACTACCACAGTAGCGATGGGTAGCAGTAAACTTTGGCAAGGCATAGGTG
>OZ024740.1:66613430-66628430 GCA_964016885.1 Eledone cirrhosa | reverse complement strand
GTTTGTTATTGTGCTTGTGTATGTATTTATCTATTTATTTATCTATTTATTTATTTATACTTCTCTCAGGTCAGTGTTGTTTGTTTGGGTGAAGTAAACAACAATCACAGCAACAATACATCTATCATTCATAACAACAATACATCTAACAATCACAGCAACAATACATCTAGCAATCATAACAACAATACATCTAACAATCACAGCAACAATACACCTAGCAATCCTAACGATAATAATAATGCTAATGATAGGAACAACAACAACCACCATAATATCAATAATAGAATCACACACAACTATGACGATAGATATAATGACAACCCCTTAGAGAAACTATTCTTCAACCCAGCTGACAAAACATATAAGATGGGTAATACCTATCCTACGAGGTTACCCTTTAATAAAAGAGTTTGCATACCACAACAAATAGATGACGAGACAGAGGCACAGTTCACCATAGCTAGAAATAAGATTAGACAAATAGTAGACCGGTATACTAAGAGACAGAGCAGACCAGAGGCCCAGCAACTTGGGAGGAAACCTGTAGAAGGCTTGGTTAGCCTCAAGCAGCGCACAAGGGATGGTGAGGTAGTATGTCTACCCACGGATAAGTCTGGTAGGATGTCAATAGATAGCATGCCGAACTACATCAAGGCTATGCAACACCACATCACCTACACGAGCGAAACTGCACAGCAAACACATGATGGGAGAGAGAAAATCCTCAACGCTCACATGATGATGTGGACCGACATCCTAAAGCCAAGCAGACGCACTGCCAACAACTTCCAGGCGTCTAACAATGGCACACCACACTTGTATGGGCTCCGGAAAGACCACAAGACAGTCAAAGACCCGACAACAGGACCACCAACAAAACACGTATGCGGAGCAAATATAGCTAGCAACTACCGGATCTCCTAATTCGTCTCAATGGTTATACGCCCCATAATCAAGATGTCCCCAGATGTATGTGACAGTACAGAGGACCTCCTCAGCATTATCAGTGAGTGCAACAAAAACGGGAACCTATCCAACTGCATAATAGGCAGCATGGATGTGGTATCACTGTACCCATCCATTAACATTGATTTTGCTGTGGAAAAATGTGTGGAGATGATCATTGAGAGTGAGGTAGAGTTCTGCGACGTCGACACAGAAGAACTGGGCTTCCTACTTAGACTTACCTACGACAGTGACTACCTAGACAGCCATGACCTTAGACGTTTCTGCCCCAGTAGACCCATAAGGGGTAGTCCCCCCCCCCACCATAACCTCAATGGCTAAAAAGACTCCCATGAGAAGGTGGATTGGGTGGACCAAAGCTATACGGACCCCCCAAAACAATGATCAGGTAAGAAAAATGGTCGCACATGCAATAGGGGCTAGTATCAAAACTACCCTAAAGGGCCACATATTCAAGTTCAACGAGAAGATCTACACCGAAAATGAGGGAGCAGCCATTGGCGTCAGCATAGCTGGTGATGTTGCCAGCCTTTTTATGGTATGGTGGGAAAGGAGACTTAAATATCTCCTTAATCAGAGCTCCATAGACCACGTCATGTACTCTCGTTACGTAGACCATATCAATATAGTTATAACATCCCCACTAGAGAGCACTAACAAGTTTGATTTAGAACGTAGCACAATGGAAAGCATCCAGCAGATAGCTAATTCCATACACCAGAGTATAACTGTAACTATCGACTTCCCTTCCAAACACCCTAACAATAGACTACCTGTATTAGACACGGAACTCTGGATTAACACTATAGACGAGAGAGCCCAAATTCTCCACTCACACTATGCTAAACCCATGGCCTCCAAATACCTGATACTCAAAAACTCAGCAATGTCCAGTAGTGCTAAGTTTAATATTCTGATCGAAGATCTGGTATGAGTGATGAAGAATGTGTCCCGCATGTGCGACCCAACATAAATGGAAAGACACATCCAACACTTCATCAACCGCATGCAGTTCTCTGGCTACAACCAAAGAGACAGAGTCAGAATATAGGAAGGAGCCATGGAGAAATATAAGACCCTCATAGAACTGGACATGAAAGGAATTTGCCCATTATACAGGAGCAAATCATGGAATAGCTTAGATAGGGCTAGACATAAGATAGGGAAAGCCACCTCATGGTACGACAACCAGAGATACCAGAGTGTCAGGTTTGTGGATGCTACCACTTGAGGGAAATTAGCTAACCAGTGTAGAAAGGCCCTGAGAAAGACCCACTTAAAGATTAAGGTGGTAGAAGAGCCAGGAACCATCATAACATCCCTGATCAGCAAAACCTACCCTTTTAAGAAAACCCACTGTTCTAATAGGAAATGTATCATATGTAAACCCCCGGATAAACTGTAAAACGAAAAACGTAGTCTATAGCATAAGATGTACAGAGAGCACTTGCAGAAACATGACAACAACATACATAGGCGAGACAGCTCGTAGTATAGGTGAAAGGATAGACCAACACTGGGGGGAACTAAAAGGACGAAAAAATGGTTCAGTGCTATACGAACATGCCAGGCAACAACACGACGGTAACATAGACAACATAGAAATTAGAATAATATCTAAACATAGAAATGACCCAGCAGATAGGCAAATCAAAGAGGCCAGTGAAATAAATCTTAGAAGGCCAAGGCTAAACAGAAAGAATGAATGGAATAACAACACCCAAACAAACAACAGTGACCTAAGAGAAGTATAAATAAATAAATAGATAAATAAATAAATACATACATACACAAGCACAATAACAACAAACACATATAAACACACACTAGTAAAGATAGAATACATTAACCAATACACAGTCACCCAATCACGAACACACTTCAAACAAAACACTATACACACACGCAAACGCATGCGCAAAGAAGACAGAATAAAATAAACAAATAAATAAATATATAAACAGACTAAATAAAGATGGTTTAGAAAATACAATGCAACGGGAGGAAACAATAGCACCACTGACGATGTTGCAGATGTGCAACGAAAGAACTTTGATAAACTATATATATGTGTTTGTGTCTATAATGTATCTGTATTATTTTTGACCGTTGGTCAGTCAATGGCAACATTGAGGACAGAATAAATTAGATTACCGATATAAAAGACACAGAAGCGAAAAGTGAAAACCAACCAAACAGTGAGTGTGTTCTGTTATCAATTCTGGCAATATTACACAGATATGACCCTCCCCAAGTATAACAATATTTGTTTCGACACACGATCTCATATCAAAAACCTCGCAAAACTATATATATATATATATATATATATATATATATATATAAGAACAAATTAAAAGATGGTTAAAAATGTTCCTATATGTTAATATGCGCAATTTATATATATATATGTATATATATATGTGTATATGTGTGTATGTGTGTATGTATGCATGTGTGTATCTATGTTTAGGTGTGCACATATATATTAGGTGTGCATATATATATATATATTAATTATTGCCATTTAAACTCGCTAAGAATGTAGCTTCTAATTTGAATGGAAAGGAATGGCTGATGTGTTGGGGTAATGGTTACACAGTGATCGCGATAACCAAAGGTGTGGGTTCGACTCCCATGTACGTCAATACTCATCTTTTTCCATTTAGCTGAGGGTTCTAAACCCCATTATCAGGCTAAAATTCCTTTAGTCAAAAATACGGTGAGAGCTATTTTATTTCTAATTTCAAACCTACTCACTGTTTCAAAACATATTTACTTGCCATTTAAACTCGCTAAGAATGTAGTTTCTAATTTGAATGGAAAGAGATGGGTGCTGTGTTGGTGTAATGGTAGCACCGTGGTCGCGATAACCAAAGATGTGGGTTCGACTGCCATGTACGTCAATACTCATCGTTTTCCATTTATCTGAGGGTTCTAAACCCCATTATCAGGCTAAAATTTCTTTAGTCAAAAATACGGTGAAATCTATTCTATTTTCTAATATATATATATATATATATATATAATTTAATATATCTACTAACATTAGCGCACAGATGTACGCTAATGCCAGCAAATACACAGGTTATGTCATAGTACCTAGGTGGTTCAATGCAGGAGGATGCAGAACAATAATATAAAAGACGTAAAATTAACTTACTTACTTAAATTTTCACTCCAACTAATTAGTTTCTGCAATGGGATAAAGACAGTTACGTAATGAACTGTTGAGAATTTCAATATAAACATACCAGGATTACGTTTCCACCCTTTAGGTATGTATATATGCATTTTTTCTTCTAACTGTAATGTTATGCCTAATTGTGTATGGTTGACGATATATGTAATCGATTTCCATGTGCTATTGAAATGATGGGTAAATATAATATAGCTGTTGATCGATAATAGATGGCTGTCGTTTATTTATCTATTATTTCTTCATAGGTGCCTTTTAATCTTATAGCCTGGTTTAATTTGTTTTTGTGTGGTTCATTATGCTAATTGTGAGAGGAAATGGTGTATATATCTTATCAAATGATTCTATGGAGATACTTTATAGTATATTGCTCTGATTATTTAATTTATTAATTGATCATTGAGCCACATCGTGAATGGTTGCCAAAAAAATATATATCTATGACTTTGTGTAGTTTGTGTATATGTAAATTTGTATATATATATATATATTTATTAAAATAACACATTAAAGTTTAAGCAAAGAGTCGCTGCTTTCACCCTTAACGGGATCTTCTGAAACTAACAAAGTCAATATGTAAACGCAGAAGTGAAAATTTCAAAAAAAGTTGCAACCGGAGGAAGACAGGAAGACGATACTTTGGTTTGTGGGAACGTTCCCTGGCAAAGAATGGGAAAAAAGGATTATAATACGTCATTATTTGGAGCGGTGAAAAACAATTACACGCAAAGACAGAACCACGTTTATGGTATAAAAGAAGTCGTAGACTAATATTCTCTAAGGTGGTTCATAGAGACATTCTCTGGCAATGAACGGAAAAAACGAAGATAATACGTCATATGTGGAGCTTGGAGAACAATTGCACGCAAAGACAAAACCACGTAATTGGTATAACTGAAGTCGTAGACTAAAATTCTAACTAGGAAATCGAATGAATCTCCGCTTCAGAGTTAAGAATAAAGTAAATAAAATAAATACAATACAGAGGTAATTGAAATTAAATAAATACATACAAGCATCCAAATACGTACATGCACAAGCATACGCGAAAACACTCGCCATAGGTATACAAATACACGTACATATAGATATGTGTGAGTGTGCGTCTATACAAATGATTAAATAAAAGTATATGGTTATGTGTATACGTGAGTTTTGCGTCTGTGTGAGTATGCGGGTTCGTACGTATATAGGGTGTGTTTATATGTGTACTTCGTGTTTTGGTTGACGTCGTCTCCGAACATTTGTGTATCTACATGTAGGTATATGTGTGCGCTTGTTATATACCTATTTATTTATTTATTTATATACTTTTTTTTAATTATTTGTATATGGGAATGTGTGTATATGTGTATGTGTATGCATATATGTATGCATATGTATATTTATATGTATGTGTATATATATATATATATATATCATACCCCCTTGGTAATGAATGTCTCAAGAAGAACCTAGTGTACGGTTGTAGGGTTAAAACCCCCAACTCCGAACACCTCTACATAGGAGCCACATCAATGAGCTTTAAGGACCGCTGGTACAACCATCGCCATTCATTCAAGAAGGACGCCAAAAGGAAAAAGCACAGCTCTCTCCGACCTGATCTGGAAGCTTAAGCTGGACAGGACCCCATACTCTCTGGCCTGGTACATAATCAGGAAAGTACCACCCGATAAAGGGAGATCTTGCATATGCAAACTATGCCTGAACGAGACCCTCGAGATACTAAGAGGTGGAAGCGGCCTGATACACCTCAGAACCGACTTCTTCGGGACATCCAGACACCTTAGAGCCGGGACCTTTCTCAAAATATATGGACAGTAGCAACACAAGAAGATGTGAACTCCCCTCAAGCTATAGGGACTTCTACAGAACATGAAAACACCTCTCGGCCAGACCTGCCTCAAGCTATATGGGCAATAACAACACCCTAGTTTGTGAACTCCCCTCAAGCCACAGGGAACAACCCAGGCGGAGCAGACACCATGATATCCTAGAGATAGAATCGGACACAGCCATAATAATTTGGCCAACATCTATAACACAAACACTTTTAATTTACCAGATTTCTGACTTTCAAGTTCCAATCTTAAATCTTGATTTCTCTTTATTAATTTGTTATTGTTTTCTGCCCTCTTCACTGTATCACCTTATATTTATTTTAAGTTGAGATGGATTATAACACAAACACATTTAGTTTGAATATCTCATCTTAACATCTTGTCTCATACCAATCTATCCAACATATTCTGACCTTGAGATTGGTTATAGCACACACACACACACTTTATCCTACATTATTTCTCACTTCTCCATATTCATTTCCATTACTTTTTCACCAATCTCTCATTTATTCTTTATTCTTTATTCTCTATTTATTTATTTATTTTCAAATTACACAAATTATATTAATTATTTTATCATATTATTTATTTATTTTCTGTTTTCTTCATTTATTGCCTTATATTTCTTCATATACATGGAAGAACACCCCACCCCCACCCCCGGCAGGAGGGATGAAGAAAAAACACAAACTGGATACTTCTAAATTGTTAGCAGTAGCAAGATATAAGCTGACCACTACACCAACAACAGTACCAAAATAATGGTGGAGGTCAAATGTACTGAACAATAGCAGGCAAAAACACTACAGGGATCCTCACCCCAGAAAGAATTCTATAGACTTCTGACTGAGGAATGCTCTCAGAACTGACCAATGGGAAGTTTGACACTTTTTTTGTTATTTTGTTCCTTTAACACCTTGTCCCTTCTACCATTTAATCAATGTTTAAGCTAACTCCAACAATAACAACACTTAGAATGAGGAATGTTCTAATAACTGACCAATGAGAGGAGAAGGGGACCTTTGACACTGAAATTCGTTTGTTTGAATTCATATGACTCCAGTTCCTCAGTGAATTAACAACCCAATAAGGAACTGGGCATATCAGAGTATTGACAATATTATACACCTAGTAGTGGCTAGGCTCTCTCTTAATAACACCCCCACTCCTGGCTTATTAACCTCAGTGTCACGTGATTGATTCTTTTGAATTTGCCACTTGAACAAGTAGGCAGTGAATTTTTCAATGTCTTGGAATCTAGCCCCGCTCGCTTTTTTCCATCCACTGAATTATTTTTATATAAGACCCAGTGTCCCCGCATTGCCTGGAAGCTTAGCTGATAATAGACTCCCTGATGACGTAAGGCTTCTCTATAGTTATATTACGCAACTATATTTATCCCCTTACAGAAACTAATTAGTTGGAGTGAAATTTTAGTAAGTAAGTCAATTTTCATAACTTTCTTATTTACGTCTTTCATATAATTGTTCTGCATCCCCCTGCATAGAACCACAAAGTTACTAAGACAAAACATATATATTTGCTGGCATAGGTATGCATCTGTATACATATGTCGGTAGATATATTAATTCTTTATAATATATATATATATATGTGTGTGTGTGTGTGTGTGTGGGTGTGTGTGTATGTGTGTGTGTGTGTGTATGTGTGTGTGTGTGTGTGTGTGTGTGTGGATGTGTGTGTATATATATACGTTTGTAGGTGTATGTGACCTATAATCACTGTTCACACACACACACTTATACACACAGACTTAGAAACTTTCCCATTTAGCAGGAACTATTCGCTACGCACATCCTGTCCTAACACAGGCAGAAGGTACGTATGACTTAATGTTCAGTCACCAACTTCGAACTACACACAGTAATGCTATATTTATTTCATTGAAGTCACCTCTTATAATTCATCCAACAACACCACCAGTACTTTCTCTTCAATTTTTCTTCTCTGTCTCCTTCCGTCTCTCTCTCTCTCTTTCACTGTATGTCTCTCCTTCTGTCTACTCTCTCACAACCACTACCTCTTTGTCTCAATCTTTGTATCTCTCTATTTGTGAAGGTACACGGAAAACCCCGTATATCTCGAAACCGTGCTCCGATGTTCATGAAAGTTGTTTTATTTCAATTGTATTCCCATTTCAGGGTCAACTTCCTTTCAAATATTTTTTCCGTCATGGCCGTTTTGGGTGTATTAAATTACAGACAAGCACACAATAACAGAGAGTTTTAGTAGTATACTAAGCCACCCATGATACATTGGGTCATGTTCACTTAAAAATAATTTTTAAATAATTAATATATACACAAAATGTATATAATGTAATATGACATTGGAAAGCCAATATATATATATACGTGTATGTATGTGTGTATATGTACGTGTATATATATATATATATATATATATATATATATATATATATATATATATATATATATGGGTGTTGGTGTGTGGGGGTGTATGTGGCCTACATACACTGGTTACAGATAGACACACACACACACACACACACACACATACATCCTGTCCTAACACAAGTTATAAGATACATATAACTTAATATTTAGTCACCAAATTCAAGCTAGATACAGTAATGCTCTATTCGATTCTTTGAAGTCACCTGTCATAATTTCATTCAACAACACCACCAGCTCTCTACCCATATCTCTCTCTCACAACCATTATGTGCGTTTGTATTCACATTTCAATGGTACCTTACTTTCAAAGAATTTTCCCATTATGCGCTGATTTGGCTAAAGGTACCCGAAAAAAAAACCCTTTGTCCGATTTACGCGAAACTTGTCTTTTCACTGTATTATTCGCAAGTCTTTTCACAAAGAAAATATCAAATCATTTTTCACTAATAGCTATCCAATTACTCCACTTCAAATTTACTTTTTATATATATCTATGGATGCTTGACTGTTTGTTCTGAAAGATTTCTCTGCTTAAAAAGTTGTAATGCTGGTTGTATTTACAAAAATGTTTAAGAAATTATTCTTACTTGTCTTAGTATTTCCTTCTCCTTTCATTTTCTGATGTCGGAATCAACATTTTCTCATATTTACGCTATTACAGTTTGTTCAAAAGAATGCTTTTGATGACAACATTCTTAGTTGACTGGGTATCCTTCAGAAAACACCCTGACATTTTCTTTTCGTTTTCCGCGGCTGGAATAATACAGGTCGTTGACCGTGTTGGAATAATACAGGTCGTTCCAGATAAACCAAGACGTGTTCCATAGTTTGTCCTTGTGCTTTATGAATAGTTATAGCGAAGCACGATTGAACTGGGAATTGGCTTCGCTGCAACGGGATATCCTCACCTTCGGATATATTAATTCTTATTCTTGGTATCATAACGATCTCATTTCTGAAAGCAGCAGTGTTGATTCTTGCTACTATGAGATGTCGTGCAGTTCTTCCACGATCATGCGAGTTCTATTACAAAGCCTTGGAGGATTCAAGTCTCTCATCAGAATTATTGGCGATCCTTTTTTCAATTCCAGGTTATGTGGTGGCAGTCCTGATAGTTCAACCGAATCAAGGAATTCAGTCGGGAAATGAGTATCATTCACATAATTATAGGATCTTACTCTTTTATGGTTCCAGGGAAGTGTCTGATACAGGTGGAATTGATGGTTCTCATCATTTCATTGAGAGGTACTAAGATGCAATTGTTCGAAAACACTTCAGCTGGATTGTCGAATAAGGGGTAGATGAAATCAATACATTTTCCCATAGTTGTTGCTTGGAGAACCATTTCTTTTGGCAACATAATTTTCTCATTTTCAGTTTTTTTTAAATCTTATCTTCTCCAATATCCAATAGGAACTGTGAATAGTCTCCTGCTCCCCACCCAATCGCATGTTTGTCTTCAACTGAAAACTTTTGAACCTTCGCCAAAACTAAACTTTTTTAATGTAGGCGTTTTCCACGTCCGCTTCATTCCCCCGAATCATAGGACACTCATCCCAAACAATCAGCCTTGTATGCTGGAAGAGGTTTGCCGTCGTTGAGTTTTTATCAATGTTGCACAGACGATTTTCTTCCACTACTATCGGTATTTTGAACCAGAATACGCTGTTCTTCCACCAAGCATCAGTGTTGCGGCAATGCCAGATGACGCAACAGCAATAGCCACGTCGCTGTTTCCCCTGACTTTTGAAAAAATTAAATTAATCAGGAATGTCTTTCCTGTTCCACCTGGAGCGTCAATGAAAATCAATGCAGATGTGTTCGTCTCTAGCCTGTTACAAACGAAGTCGTACACGTGTTTTTGTTCACTATTCAATAGAGGCTCCGTCTCTTCTACAAATCGTCGCTGCTCTTCTCTTCTGTATTGCAATTCAAGCAATAACTCCAAATTGCCAATATCCTGATTAGCAACAATATTATTTGGCCTTGGCAAGTTAAAGTCACTAAGATTTTTTCCCAGCTCGTTATGTTTGTCTTCAAAGTACAGAAGACATTGTTCATAATGGCTCTCGCTAATCAAAAGTTTAGAGTTTCTGGTAGCCCTTTTTCTATTTGAAGGTAATCCTCAGACAGCGAATGCTTAAATCGAGCCCATAAAGCACTGGAATTGTCAATTTCCGTATATGTGAGGACCACGATGAATACATCTCTCGTGGCTTTGGGAAGCCTTGTCCGCTCAGCATCTTCCAGAGTCTGCTGCCAATGATGATACGATTGAAAACCTTTCTCTCTGCAGACGTCTTTGAATAATAGCAGGAGTTCTCCATCACACATTTTCAAAGAGTTGAAGGATACTGGCCCTTTGCCATGATTCAGAAGGAGTCTTAAATGATACAGGTCAACGCTTCGTGGAGAAACAGTGTATACTCGTCCCAAAACGTTCGCCTCAAAAATCACTGGATACTTCTCAACTGTCCCCCCCCCCTTCTATTTTCCCATCTCTTATTACTCCAAGTGTAAATTTTTGGCACATCGGCATAATACAATGTTTTGAAAACGGATCGCGATCGCAAAGATCCATGAACTTTGTCAGAGTCGTCTTAGTCATCTTATTGTTTACTTTAACAACAGCATTGACCCGAAAGAAGATTTGATTTTCCTCAGGTAGATGAACTTAAAGAGTTCGGCCGGTTCTCTCTCATGAATTGGAAATCCAAGTACCAAGGCAACAGCTTCTGAAGGACCGATATATCTTCCTATTAAATACTGTATTATCTCATCTTCCCTGTTCACTCGAAACATTGACTGATCACTTCCCGCCCTTCATGGTATATTTGATAACGTATTTGATCGATTTCACGGAAGAGCACATATCTATGTTTAGGTGGCAGTTGAATAGCTTTAATAATTTCATATTGTAGGGAACGACCCATTCTGAAGTTATATTTCGGCTTCCCCTTCCTTCTTGGTGCCCCTCAAATCCTCCCATTCCTGGAGACCGTTCTGTACACAGGATAAGAGTCCTCTACACACAATGTATATTCATTGAAATGCTTAGGGCACCGCTTACTGCACGTTCCATCTTTCCAACGATTGTTAGAGCAATTCGGACCGTGGATCATGTGTTTCAGCACCAATTCATGACCCTCTGGATCTTTGTTTGGATCTGGTATTTCGGCTTGAAAAAAAATATCATATTCCTGCGGTCTGGGCTTGGAGGCTTCATTGAGCCATAGCAAACATTGCACATGAGGAAGACCTCACTTTTGATATTCGACTGTCAACACTTAAGCAATGCACTTGCCAAATAGGCCATCTACTCAAGTAAAATACTTTCTTAACTGTTTCCGCTTCAGATCAAATACTCTGGCAATTAAATCTAGCCTGTCATGTGGCTTCTGATTCAGGAATAGGTTTTGCCGGATTTCGGGCCAGTTTGGATAGCATGTCATTGTGGTGAAGAACGAAGGATTGCTGTACTTCTGTATGTACATCATGGTGTCCTTGCATCGTTCCATCATATATCTCGGTCCACCGACAAATGTGGAAGAGAGTATGATTCGCCTGCCAATATTGCGAAAATCGTCATCATCATTCAATGCGGCAGTAAGGCCCTTGTATGTTGTAGATCGCAATGATGTTTGATTCATTCACATGTATTGCAGTCAATCTCCTTCAATCTTCGCAGCCATGTCAACCAAATATTGCTGAAATAAACGACCGATTTGAGTAGTTGGTTGAATTCATTCTCATGGTTCATTATTCGATAGCGCATTGGCGTCAACTTCTTGTTGTTGCTCATTAACAGCTCATGATGCCATCCGTCATCGCCAAAAGGAAAACAAAATAGAAGATACTGCAAACTGACCTAGGACCGAGGGGACTCTGAGAGTATTTGCAATTGTCCGCTTTTTCGTTCAACACAATGTGCCGTGCTTTTGCTTCAAGTTCGGTGCTGTTTTGTATAATAACCGCAACTTCGTTTGCAGTTTGTGCATTGATGGTCTCCTATCAGGATAAATAATAATCGAAGCTTCGGGAATATTTTTAATTTGTTCTTTTGCCATTCGAAATGGAGCAACGTAAGGGTTATATTGTCTGAGTATTATTTCCAATAATTCAACTATGTCGCGCTGAATGCCATCGTTATGGAGTAACCTGATCCTCAAATCAACACTATACTGAGGATCCAAGAAGTAAATTTGAAGAAATTGGGGTTGTTCGTTGGGATAAGGGTTTAAGGAATCGATGTAATGCTGAATTTTACCATGAATAACGATAGAAGGATTCCACCCACTCCTTCGGGAACAAAGTTCTTCGACCCCAAAAGATGTCATTTGGAACAGGCAGTTGTATTGTCTGAGGTTCTTCCTGAACTCGTTTGCCCTAGGTTGTTCAGTTTAAATAAACTGTGAAGTTCCTGGAGTAAAGGCTGCATATTCCTCAACCTGACTGTTCCATTCATACACCAAAAGTTAGCAGTTTCACCGTGAAAAAGCATTGCATGACAACAGACACAGATCTTATTTCATTTGTCCAACATCGGCAGAGAGGTCACGTCGTTGAACTGTCTTTGCTCTATCCCTAATGGTTTGTTAGCAAAAACGTTCAGTTCTCTGAGCGTCCGATTCATGATCTCTCCTGCTTCTGTCTCTTTCCTTCTGTTCCGCCTGACGCTCCGCTCTCCGACCGCCCGATTTATGATCTCTCCTTCTTCTGTCTCTCTCCCTCTGTTCCGCCAGACACTCAGCTCTCCGACCATCCGATTCATGATCTCTCCTGCTTCTGTCTCTTTCTCCCTGTTCCACCAGACGCGCAGCCCTTGCTTTATCAGTCTCATCGATCCTGCTATTCACATGCCTCTCCCGATGTTGTTGGCGTTGACCACTATCGTGCTCACCTTCTTCGGCTCTCCCTAGCCGTGCTTTCTTTCCAATATCGATAGACCAACCAGATGTTTTCTTTCTTCTTCGTCGAGGCATTATTTAAGAATCGAAAATCGTATTCACCTTAGAAAAAAATTCCTATTACCTCAACAAATATATTTTTTTTAAGTCATCATTTAGAAATATTTCTAAATAATCAAGGGCGGTGCCCCAGCATGGCCTCAGCCGGATGGCTGAAACAGGTAAAAGAGTAATGAAAATATTGTCTGTTTAAACGACTCGTATTTATCAAATCATATTCACTTAAAAAAATACTTATCAATAATTAAAATATTAAGAATATATTTTAAATATGCCAAGAAATATATTTTCCATCGTATTCACTCGAAAATAATTTTTTTTTAAATGAAGATATTGTCTATGTAAATAAAGCTATTTGTGAAATCAAATTCACTTTAAAATATTTCTAAATAATTGAAATATTCTTTTTAACAAAAGCAAAACTATAAACACCTACTGTTTAAAACCAACTGTTATTTTTCAGTCATATTCACTTAATGCTTTTCTGATAATTAAAATATCGTCTGTTTAAAGAAAGCTCAAATATAGATACTTGAAGTACAAACAACTTGTAGTTTGGAAATCATATTCACTGAAAAATCACTGAAAACTCTTTTTTTAATAATTATTAAAAATATTTCTCGATTGATGAAAATAGTTTATGTCGATTTACGTCAAACTTCTTTTATCCCCATTTCAGGGTTATGTCACTTACAGGGCTATTTTTCCATTATGCACCGTTTTGGCTATTTACGAATGTATCCTACACACACAAATATATATATGTCTCTAACTTAAGTACTGTTGCACACACATACACACACACACATGTCTCTAAGTACGTAAAAACTTGCACTGGCACACATACACATACATATACACACGGTGGCAGTAGAACTGTGAAAGAGGGAGAAAGAAATAACGTTATGGATAGGGGGGAGAGTTAAAATAAATAAAAGTTAAGGGCGCTGTCTCTTTCTTTATCTGTCATCCCACTCTCTCTCTCATCCCCACACGCTCTCTCTTTCTCTCTCTCACACTCCCTCTCTCTTTCTCACTTTCAACACCTCTCTGTCTGTCTTACCTACAGAATGGACAACCAAAATACAAATGGATTATTTCTTTCGATATTCATTATAAAATAAGATAAATTGAATTTAGATGAATTCCTTGCTATTGTTGGAAAATTGAAAATATTGTCCATGTGCGATTTACGCCTAACTTATTTCATTCAGAGAATTTTCTCATTATGCAATGTTTTGGCTATTTACGAAATTTTGCAGGGTTATATTAGTTTCGAGGTATTTTTCCAGTATACACCGTTGTCTCTATTTACGCAGGTACCCTCAAAACCCGCGAATCTCGGAAATACGGGGTCAGATTTTCGCGAAACTTGTTTTATTCAATTTGTATTCCCAATTCAGAGGTATTTATCCATTATGCACCCTTTTGGGTGTATTACATAACAGACAAGCAAGCAAGCAAGCAAGCACGCAAGATCAGAGTTTTAGTTGTATATAGATAGATAGAAGTATTTATATATATATATATATATATATATATATATAGTTATACTTGGGGAGGGTCATATTTGCGTAATATTG
>OZ024740.1:66598430-66608430 GCA_964016885.1 Eledone cirrhosa | reverse complement strand
ACAATATTTTTTACTGCCAAATCAACCTCACAAATGCAAGGTGATTGAAAGGTATGTCGTATCTATTTATTTATAAGACTGTTTATATTGAATTTTGTCTGAAGATGGCATAACATATTGTTAATATGATATCCCTGAAATATATATAACGAAATAAATATGGTTTTATAAATATAGTTTCCATTTATTTAATATCATATATATATATATATATATATATATATATATATATATATGTGTGTGTGTGTGTGTGTGTGTGTGTGTGTGTGTGTGTGTGTGTGTGTGTGTGTGTGTGTGTGTGTGTGTGTGTGTGTGTGTGTGTGTGTGTGTGTGTGCGTTTGTGTGTATGTGTGTACAGGCTCCAGAATTTATGATTCTAAGACGACCCAAGAAAAAAAAAATAGACGTACGAAAACAAGCGAAAGCAAACGAAGAGAATTGGGCGTAGGTGGCCTATATATATATATATATATTAAAGAGTTAAACAATATTCAATGAGTATATCAAAGAATGAGTTTTACAGTAGATTGGAAGCACTCTATGGAAAATGTTCAGGGTTATTAATATTAAAATACAAATATTAATAAAATAGATGTTCTTTTTATCAATTACTTGTTATTATACATATTTCTGATGTACAACAGTACGTCCTCATCAGACAAAATATAATGATACATGACATACATTGAGATGTTAAATGGCTAAGATTTAATCAAGGTAGTGATTAACCTAAGAGAAAGCTTAACATTTATACACTAATAATGAGAAAATTCGAAAACGTAATAAATTCAAGAAGAAATACGTTGCTGAATGTAACAGTTATAGAGATTTTAAAATGTATGATACTACAATTTATCAGGGAAAGCGGTCAATGAGAGCCGCTAAGATAATATATATATATAGAGAGGGAATATGTGTAGAATGAGATTTTCCGAAAGTTAAACGGTTAAGTTTGAAAATATTTATTTTATGCTATTTTAGGGTGAAGAATCAAGATTTTAGGTTGTTTTTTTTTAAATTGCAGATTATTTATTAGTTTTGTAAATTCAATAAGTGTTTTAACTTTTCTAAACTTCGGAACTTTATGAGGATAACTTTTAAAGGAATTAGCTGTCCAGCGGAAAATAAAGTTTACACAGACGAATATTTTTTTAAATGTAAGCTTTACCGGAGATATTCATTGTCAACATATATAGTATGTAAACCTTATGAAGTATTTATTGTTATAAATATTTAAATAACTATTATGTATATATATATATATATATAACGAAGGAAATGTGGTAAGGAACCAGGTGGACCATAACGCACCAAAGTACTCAATACTTAGGGTAGTAGAGTGGGTAATTGGAACGAGTAGGACCCCGACGGCTGAGCTCAAACCGTTTCGACGGCTAATTGTGGACTAAAAATGTTTAGTCCAGAATTAGCCAGCCGTCGAAACGGCTTGAGCTCACCCGTCGGGGTCTAATTCTGGACTAAAAATGTTTAGTCCAGAATTAGCCGTCGAAACGGCTTGAGCTCAGCCGTCGGTGTCCTACTCGTTCCGATATATATATGTATATATATATATGAGCCTGTATATTTTAGGTAAATGATAACGAAAATAAAAATGAGATTTAGGCATGCCAAAGTTAAATATAACGTATATATATAAGGGTGTAAATGCATTGATTATTCATAGTTCAAAATAAATGATAATCAATAAATTTAACTAAAAATTATGTATAGAATGATACATGTAGTTTTATATGGATATAAATTAGATATTATTGATACAGTATACTTTAGGTAAATGATAACGGTTATAATTTTATATAATAAGGTTCTAAACGTGTTATAGTTAAATATATATATATATATATATATATATATATATATATATATATATATATATATATATATATATAAGGAAACTAAGGAAAGTTTACACCGATAGTTTACATCGATATTTTAATATAAATATATATATATATTTTTTTTAAATTTTAGTACGTCTATTGTTTCTTTTTCTTGTGTCGTCTTACAATCATAACTTCTAGGTCCTGGAGAATTTTTCCCCATTCACCACTGACATTTTGAGATGAACTGTTGATACCTTCTGTAATTCAATTGAAAGAACAATACTTTGCAGCTTGATGTTTTGCTTCTTTCATGTTCCTTCATTCAAAAATGTTGGTATTATATATACTAATCGTTTTACTTTTGTACAATCTACACCTACGGTAGAATTCAACCAGGGATTACGTTGGAAGACGGTTGCATATTGCAATTCATTGGCATCGAACTCAGGAAACGGCATGATTTCAGAAGCAAATATTTTAGCCCTGTACGAACCCTTTTACAAACATTTGGAAGTAAAAATCTGTAAAAACAATTGTATTCAAATATTCGTTAGTTAATCCGATATGACGCAGAATATTCAGGGATAGATATATTAATTTGAATAATAAGAATATAGGAATACTTAAATAATTATAGCAAAATAAATACAGTTAATGATTTACCGGCGCGATATAGTGGAAATGCTGATGCATATAAAATCATCCTAATTGCATATTATGATTCACATCTTAACATTTTACTATTTTCCGTTCATAATATTTAAAGTGTATTTAATAATAAATGAGTTTTTCATAATATCATGAGCGATGTAAAAAGGTAATAGCACGTAAATAGAAAATTATATACTGTTTATTTACACGAATTCGTTAAAACTTCTCACAAATATTCATTCCATTACACAAAAGCATACGCATGAACACGTACTATTGTGTATGTATCTGCATAAAAAAAATAAACATACGTCAGTAATGTGACCATGTCAGTCCTGAGGATGCAGCTGTGAAGCTATCGAAATATTAATATATATATTAATTTTGGAACGCCAAACGATGAATAAGGGAAGGTAAAAAAATTCTTAATAAAGACAAAATGAAGCACAAATGTGTTTTCAATATAATATACTTGAAAGAAAAGCAGTTCCCATACTCACAGACCAGCACAAAAATACACGCACACATACACACCCACACATATATGAATATAAATATATATATATATATATATATATATATATATATATATATATATATATATATATATATATACAGCAGCAGTGGAACTTTTGCAGGAAGGCCATGGCTCCACCAATGATTATATTTTTTCTCCCATGAATACCAAAACATACACCTATTTTCATATGCACTATGTACCTCTTATGTACATAAATAGATGGGAGAGATAGAGAGGAGGAGAGTTTGGTGTTTATTGATATAGAGAGGTGGATTGGAAGGGAGTTCTGGGTACTAGAGGAGTGTTTGGTGGTAATGAATAGAGTGAGTGGATTGATTGAGATAAATATTGATAGATATAGAGAGGAGGGGAGGTTGGTGTTAATTGATATATGGAGGGTGATTGCAAGAGAGTACCGTGTAGTTGGTATAGAGAGGGGCAGCATTTGGTGTTAATTGATAGAGAGAGGGTGTTTAGTAGAGAGTGTTGTATGGTTGATGTGGAGAGGGGAGCATTTGGTGGTAATCATTTGAGTGAAAGGATTGATAGAGATAAGTATTGAGATATATAAAGAGTGCGGGAGGGGTAATGATGGATAGAGTGAGAGAGAATGAAAGGAAGTTTTGTATGGTAGATATAGAGAGGTGGATTGTGTGGTCGTAATTATTTTATAGAGGGGGATTGGCTGAGCGAGTATAGTGCAGTAGTTATAGGGGGACGGTTTGGAGCTGATTCATATAAGGAGAGGGATTGTGAGAGTGTTTTGTATGTTAGATAGAGCGAGAGAATTTGGTGGTTGTATATATATAGGAGGGATAATGGAAGAGTGCCGTGTAGTAGATATAGAGAGGGAGAGAATTTAGACGTTATTGAATTAGAGAGGGGAGTTGGGAGAGATAAGTATATATATATATTTATAGAGAGGGGTGGGTGTTTTAGTGTTAGATATATAGAGGGGGATAAGAGAGGCAGTGTCGTGGAAGATATCGAGAGGGGGAGTTTTGGGTTTTAGTAGATACAGAGAGGGGAGTTAAAGAGAGTTTTGCGTGATAGACATTGAGAGGAGGTGAGTCTGGTGGTACTCTCGGGTCCCAAATAATTAGAGAGGGAATAGGGCGGACTTGGGAAATCGGTATTTATATAGTTTACGTTCGGAAATATGGTATTTCTTGAAATGTTATTTTTTCGTGTATATAATTTTGTTTACATGTAAAATAAAAAAAATTAATAGAATCTCCGGCTTCATTATCAATATGAATCAGTTCAATAATTTTGGCCAGAGATAGATAAGCAAAATTTAATAAGAGGGGGTGGAATAAAAAGGGAGTATTGGATAAGATTTCTGAAATTGTTAATCGGTGTGTGTGTGTAGGGAGGGGGGTGCTATTATTCAAGACCTGTGAGTACTCGAATTATTGACGGACGGAATGAAAACGCAATGCCGAAGTAGGGTTTAAATGTTCATTTATTATGGCTAAGTGATGAGTCTCATATGATCATCAAACAAGACTGGTCATACTGTGAGTGCACAGGTAAAAATTTAGAGTAACAAATCTCACCAATAGCCATAATAAATCAGTGTATATATATATATACTAGCATTAAAGCCCGGCGTTGCTCGGGGTCAGTAAGTTGCCAAAGTTAGGTTGCACCACCCATTTTATGGCAGCACTTTTTTGTCTGCCAGGTGAATGAATTGCAGACCTGGACTGCCGAAGCAGGAGCTGCGCAAGCAGTGACAATTGTAGATTCGCCTATGGATATTATCTCTGTGCAAAGAAGTGTTGAAATTTATTGTTTCACAGTACTTGCGCAACACGCGCGTAGGCGATGCCAGCCGAACAACAGACCTGCGATGGAGCTGTTCTGCATGGTTGTCTGTGTGTTTTCGAAATTTAAGACAGTAGGGAGAGGTGAGATACGAGGGAGAGTTAGCTGCTGTTTCTAGCAGGTTTAGTGACCTCATAGATGATATGTGTTTTCTAAATTTAAGACAAGAGGGAGTGGTGTGATATGGGGGAGAGTTAGCTGCTGTTTCTGGCAGGTTTAGTGACCTCATAGAGGATATGTTTTCTAAATTTGAGACAGTAGGGAGTGGTGTGATAGGTGGGAGAGTTAGCTGCTGTTTCTAGCAGGTTTAGTGATCTCATAGAGGATATGCTTGTTATATACGCATTTAATTATTTATATACGTTTATTTAATTATTTGTATACACGCACACACACATATCTATATGTGCGTGTATTTGTATACCAATGGCGAGTGTTTTCGCGTATGCTTGTGTATTTACGTATATGGATGCGTGTATGTATTTATTTAATTTCAATTACCTCTGCATTTTATTTTCTTCGTTTTTTCCCGTTCTTTGCCAGGGAACGTTTCCACGAACCAAAGCAGCGATTCTTTGCTTAAACTTTAATATGTTATTTTAATAAATATTTGCTCTACGGTTCTTATACATTTGATATATGTTTATCCTTATCGAGCCCTCTTTGGATTTTAGTCTTCAAATTTATTATTATTATTATATATATATATTTTTTTAAATGTATTTAGGTTAGTTGCTACACCACTGGATAGAACTGGTCATTCCGTATGGTCAACCTCGATGTAATATTATGGAGAGCACTGAACGTAATGCAACTCACCCGTCTTCGTTAGTGTAGTTGGTGGTGCGAGTAAGGAGTTAATTATTATAAAATAACAGCAGGCTGGACTGGTGTAAATGCTTGAAAGGTTTATTATACTATGATCATTTCAATGAGCGGGTTCAGTATGAATCCGGTGACATCATCAGGTATTCAAAATATAACAAAGGAATATAACAGATAAAATCGATGGGGCTGAAAATCAGAGACAAGAGGACGACCGGTTATTTAGCAACTTCTAACTCAGTCGGCCACCATCAAGTGTTGATTATGAAGTCTACTTATGACCATCTGGTGAGGGGGCGCAAGCTCATAATGTGCTACTACCTCCTCGTCAAAAAGAGAAATGACAGCGTTGAGGTCATGCCTCAATCAGGCTGTCATGCGTGCTAGAAATTGCCGTGAAAAATGTTTTTTCCAAAGAACATATATCTTCAAGGATGAGAATAGAAAAATAAGATTTAAGGTTTGGGTTGTGAGATTTAGTTAAAGAATTTCCAGAAAGAGGTTTTTATGAAAAAGTTTAAGTGTATTGTAGATAGTCACGATAAGTTTTCAGGGTAGGATATAGAGTAAAAATTAAGCCCCTGTTTAGCGGTCAATAACCGGCGACGACTGCAGACCTCGGCCAGCCCCCCCTAACCACGTGACAGCCGTTCCGAGTAATATCGTCAAGCGAAAAAATGGGAATTAATTTTTCCCTGCACTCCAGGAATGTAACTGTCTTAGGCGTCGGGTGTGTTAGCGGGAAGTCCGCAACCGCCGTCTGGCCATCGTATATACGAAACGATTACTAGTAATTCAAACAGTAGGGGGATATAGTTACGTGCTAGTAGAGGGAGGCATGATACTGCTAATAGTTATGATTAAGCCTAGAATTCAAAGGTAATATTTGGCGGTCAAAGCCGGTGGCGTGGCGGGTTCCAAGTCCGACAGGGCCCCAGGGCGCAGTAGCCGTTCCGAGTAATTTATTTATATATATATATTAATATAAGTATGTATACGTACATACATATATGTGTACAGACTCGTATGTACGTATGGGTTTACCGAACATTTATTATAATGTTCGGCTTGTTTGTAAACAAACAGCCCGAATTACTCCGTACAGTGCTCGGCAACCATCGTCGCCCTTTTGTTCAACACTGACACAGGAACGATGTACTACTTTCAAGCTTATTAGCTATCGTCAGCATCGTATACCTTTCTCTCAGATAATTGAACGTCTGAAAGTATATACTTTCCTCATGCATATTAACGGCTGAGCAGCCTAATTTGCATATCGAGTGAGTTAGTCGGCCGGGCATACCGTTCGTACACATATATGTATGTGCGTATACATACTTATATTTAGGTATCAGCCGTACTAAGCGTGATGAATAAAAATTTGGTTTCATTCTTTCCCATTTATCGTTTTCGGTATGCCAGGACGACTAACTCACTTGGTACGCAAATTAGGCTGCTCAGCCGCTAATATGCATGAGGAAAGTATATACTTTCAAACGTTCAATCATCTGACAGAAAGGTATACGATGCTGACGATAGCTAATAAGCTTGGAACTAGTACATCGTTCCTGTGTCAGTGTTGAACAAAAAGGCGACGATGATTGCCGAGCACTGTACGTCGTAATTCCGGCTGTTTGTTTACAAACAAACCGAACATTATAATAAATGTTCGGTAAACCCATACGTACATATATATGTGTGTGCATGTATGTATATATATACATACTATTGTGCGTCTGTACACATATATTTATGAACGTATACATACTTATATTTAGGTATCAGCCGTACTAATTGTGAGAAATGAAATTTCGTTTCATTCTTTTCTATATATAAATATATATATATATATATATATATATATATATATATATATATATATATATATATATATATATATATATATATATATATATATATATATATATGTATATACATATATATATATATATATATATATATATATATATATGTATATATATATATATATATATATATATATATAATTGGGGTTGGATGCTTTAAGCGGCCGTTTGCGGCAGGCTCTATGAGCACTCGATGCTCTCATAGAGCAGAGTATGATATCACAGAAAAAAAGTGAATCAGTGTTGCGACGAATGGAATATATTGGACGTATTACAATCGTTTCTCTGGCGACCAGCTCGAGGCACGATCGATGTGATGATCGAACCTGCCTCTAAAAATCGCAAGTTCCTCAGATACGTCTTGATTCTACGAAGCAGATTTCCTATGTCCTTTTACATTGATATACTTCGCCTGTCGGCTTAGATCCTGTTGTCATTCTATGAGTGGTGAAGAATTGTACACGCAATCGGTATATCTAGCCACTCATGGTTGTCCACTATTTAGTTCTTTTCATTCTCCACCTGTCAATCAAATTTATTTCTTGGGTCGGAATTACTACTGTAGTAAGTAAGGGGTTGTATGCTTGAACTGCTGGCGGCCCTTCGACGTCTTCACTGTCTTTAGAGGCCCTCTTCTACACCGATCGCGTACACAGCCGCAACTGTATTGTATGCGAAGAAATCCGTAAATAATGCTTGGATGGATTTTAAATCAAATTACAAAAAAATTAGAAAAATATTATAAATTTTATAGCATAACGTTTCAAGAACACAGCCTCAGAATACCTTAAAACATACATATTTCAAAAAGAAAAAAAAAACAACAAAAACAAGAACAGGATCTAAGCCGACATGCCAATTATACCGATGTAAAATGACAAAGGAAAATCTGCTTCGTAGAATCAAGACGTATCTGAAGACCTTGCGATTTTCAGAGTCAGGTTTGATCATCACATAGATCGTACCTCAAGCTGTTCACCCGAGAAACAATTGTAGTATCTCCAATAAATTCTATTCGTCGCAACACTGATTCTCTTTTTTTCTGAGATATTTATATATATATATATAAATCGTATGGTTGCTAGGATGCGTCCATAGGCGGTATGCCGGTTGAGCACTCTATGCTCGTTCAGAGCAGAGTATGATAAAATGGTAAGCGAAGAATCAGTGATGCATCGGAACACAATTTATTATGTATTACATTGTTTCTCCGGCGAGCAGCTCGAGGTGCAATCTGTTTGTGGATCGAACCTGATTCTGGATTCGCAAGTTCCTCAGAAACGTCTAGTGATTTCGAAGCAAATTTTCTTTCTGCTGGACTCCGACCCTTCGAATCTAAATCATCTGCCTTCATCCTGTTTGCGCGACTCTTAGATTGGTCGATAGTTCGTGACGTCATCATAGTTCAACTAACTATCGACCAATCTAAGAGCCGCGCAAACAGGATAAAGGCAGATGATATAGATTCGAAGTGTCAGAGCCCAGCAGAAAGAGAATTTGCTTCGAAATCACTAGACGTATCTGAGGAACTTGCGAATCCAGAGTCAGGTTCGATCCACAAACAGATCGCACCTCGAGCTGTTCGCCGGAGAACAAATTGTAATACGTAGGAAATTGTGTACCGATGCATCACTGATTCTTCGTTTCCCATTATATATATATATAAATTAAGGTATATATATATGTGTGTGTGGCTCTTTTTGTTAATACAATCTGTTATTTTTGCTATCTAAAGCGTGGTGTAGAATGAGGCCTTCAACAGTTCGACTTGTTTGAATTAGCTATGTGTTTCACATAACTTATTAATACTCTGCTTTCTCGTGACAAGGCATTAGTGAAAACGGTTTCTCTAGAAAGTCATTCAAACCAATATTTTGTTTTTCTAAAGATTCTCTATATATTATGATTAATGTCACCAGTAAATAGGATCCACACGTTACTTATAGATTAGAAGGAAATATCACACATCACTACTTTTAATCTCTATATTATGAAATGCTGTACGCTTCTTTGATTCAATAAAACACAGACTATTAACAACCTGCTTGCAAATTATAGCTGCCCTTAATATCAAATGAGTATGTATTTACTCGGTTATATCTCCCAGACTTGCATTCGAGCTAGAATACAACCTTAAAAGAATCCAGATTCATCTTAAAAATAAGAAACTTCCCAAAATATGGAAACATTGCAGTCCCTAATGCTCACACACGGCAATTCAAGGCTATAGTCTAATACAGACTAAATATGAAACACAATGTCGTTTAGAGTGGAAACTAAAAATACTGACTTTGAGCAAGTCAGACATCGCTTGATTTCAAGGAATTGCAATGGAATACTTGAAATTATAATAAATTCGAAGCATATTTAAAGAACAAATGTCTCAAGTGAATCTCCCATCAACTAAATTGATAAATAATTGATTGCAAGCCATAAATAAATTTCAATTTATAGATATCCAATTT
>OZ024740.1:66573430-66593430 GCA_964016885.1 Eledone cirrhosa | reverse complement strand
TATATATATATATAGTTCACATATATATATATCTGTGTGTGTTTTGTGTTAAAATTATATATACATGTACATGAACTTATACATATATATGTGTGTATATATGCATTTATGTACCCATGTATGTTTGTATGTATGTGTGTATGAATTTCACTTTCTAGATTCATCTAGCTTTGTCGTCGTATACAATGTTAATATTTTCGTCATTTAGAGGTAATCAGGGCTTACTATGAGCTTAATACACACCCTGTCGTGGTTTTACAAAATATGACTTTAAGAGGGGCTTTAAAAACAGAAATATCTCGTTGAATTTCATCTGAACAAAATGCCCACTTTACGTAGAATAAATGCTATTATGAAAAATAGTAAATTACAAAGATATAAGACAAATACTAAAGGTATCGAACAACTTCATCCTATTCCATCTTCCAAAACTCTCCCGCGATTGTATATCACAGACACATAGATGCATTCATCCGAAGTCTTCATTACAATAAAATATGTTTTTGTGTATTTGAATGTCATCCTCTTGCATGAGCAATTTATATAGTGACAGAAGATATTAACTTTATTGTGCTGAATAATATATATATATATTGTATAATAGGTTTCAATTATATGAATGAAAACATGACTAATGTTTATACAATTACAAAGAGATCTCATGAAATAAATTCGGTTTAGAATTTATCTTTTCTGTATAAGACTCATTTTTCCATTGTAAATTCTGATAAATGTTGAAGATATGCAAATGTATAAATAAAAAAAAACTGTGTGAGATATTTCAGCATAGCATAACGGAAATAAATGACACCAATGAATCAGATAACCCCTGTGACATGCAAAATAAAGTTTAAGGAATTGATAAAATGTGAGATATATCTGACTTCCGGGAGAAAGAATAATACCAACACAAGTGTATTCAAATTCAAAAAAGCAAAGTCGAGAGCCAACTAGACAGGGAAAGTAATGGTTTTCATATATCTATACATACCCCCCCCCCCATATATATATATATAGAGAGAGAGAGAGGGAGAGAGAGAGAGAGAGGGGTGGGGGAAGAAATAGAGAAAGCAATAATGAAATAGATAAAGTAGCCACTATATCCGATGAAAAATAGAATTGAATGAAAATACATGACAATCTTAACCTATATTAAAGGTTTGTTGTTTTGTTAAACTGTTATTCATATGGTATGTTATATAATTTCATTTCGAGTTAGCTATACACATGACATAACGTAAATAAAATCATGTCTTCGCCGGCAACAACAATGCCACCAATAACAACAACAACAACAATAGTAGCAGCAACAATGACAATAACAACATCCCTTATCGTAGTATAACAATATTCTGTTGCTTCTCATTTAAATCTTCTTTGAGAACAATTGCCTTTACGTGGTTCACTTGTACCACACGGAGCCAATGCAAAATGTACTTAAATATTTAATTATACTTCAGAGTGATTGATGTCTAATCTAATTTGATAATTAGAATTATATGTGATGATACATTGAAGCCAAATAAACGTATTTCAGTTTTTAAACTAAATCTGCTGCGTCAGGTTTCTGGTCATGTGAGCGATCTATCAACATAAAAGAAATGGAAATACTAATTGAACAGAAAGCGAAATAAAAATATCATTATTTGTTATAGACTTCTTCCAGAACAAAGCAATTAATTAAGTCGTAAATAAGAATATGGACATATGTTTTACCACTAATGAAGTAATAATGTTCATCACCACGGAGCAATAGAAATATATTACTTAATCAAAGAATATATCTTCTGAAATGTAGACGAATGTAAGAATAAAACTGTACGAATTTTGAATATTATGTATTTAATGGCGTTAGAATTTGTCCTTGTGAAATATCACTGTTATACGAATCCGTTATAGTATATAGAACCATCTCTAGGTTGGGAGTATATTGTATACAGAGACACTCTTCCTGCTATATCAAGCGTTAACCTAATATATCCATTCTATATACTGTACCGATTGTGTTGTTATTTCTGTTTAACTTTTACATACATACACACTCACATATATATGTGTGTGTATGTATGTGTGTTTGGGGGGGGGGGGTAGTTGTGTGTGTGTGTGTGTTGGTTCGAAATTGTGGAAACTTTATGGAGACAGGGAAGTTGATACACAATTCATTTATTATTGAAAATTAATAATTCTAACAAGTGTTCCCTTACAGCATTGGTTTCAGCCTATGATGTCTGAATTGTTATTGTGCAATATATTACTCCATATTGTACCGGGAGGCATTATTGCTGCAACCCTTCAGAGAAAAGAAAAATTAGCTATGTACGTGAGAGACGAGCTGATAGATGTGAACAATTATCTAGCATCAGTATAAGTTGACTAGTCCGTGTTTGATGGATGGTGGGATAGTCTACGTACTGACAGTAATTCAATCGATACGGCACGTACGTTCATCTTACGTTATTTTTATGGTGTGGATATGGTTATCCATTTACAAGAGCAGTAGAAAAAGTATTATTTGTGACGTGGATGTGTCAAAGCCATTCTTAAGCGACACAGTCTGTGCGGGACTCTACAACTTTGTCTGGCATATCGTGTGTATCTATGAACGATTAGTAAATGGTATTTTATTTAGGAAAATATATTTTCATAGAAAGTGGAGAGCGAGTATGTTGTTAGGACCCTTGTAAGGGTAAGACATTCTAATCTATATCTGTGATACACTACATATTGAATTGATGTGGTTTATACATAGTTGCTCATGGGCAGATCATGAGTTCTAGTTATGTAAGTCGGATTTCTCTGTCAGAAGGTTACATTTTATGCTATTATCATTCCACAGATGTCATTGTTATTGCAGCAGTGTAGTGTTTTTTGTGTAATTTAGATAGAGAATTATTCTTATTTAATTTAACCATTTCGGATGCATATATGTTGCTAGAAAACAGCGCGAATTTATATTTAGCCATAGATTTTGGAGATCAGCGTGTTTATATTGCTGGAAATATACTGTCACTACGGAGAGTGTTGTAGTTGATCGGATTGTAGAATTTAGTTCATAAGGCAACCGATGCACTGTACCTAGAACATGACCGTAGAGGCTTGTTTGGGTTGTTAGATATCAAGTCATATCCGGAATTTATTACTTTATTATTGCTCATAATTTCCAGTAATTCAACTGCGCATATATCATATTCACGTCATTCAACTTAGTAGGATTTGGTAGATGATAAGATAGACAATGACATTTTGTAGTATCGTTGCTCTGCTTCAAATAAGATATTACTTCACTTGTTAGATCGATGTCAGTATATTTAGATTTTTAAACGAATATGTGTTCATATAATAGACGTTTTTCGAAGATGCTAGAAGTTGCATCGATATTTATATATATGGAGGAAGTTATAGTTCACTTGAAGCATTGTGTAATGAGGTATAAACGTTTGTATATGTATAATATAGCCAAAACAATGCAGGTATGGACATAGAATAAAGAATGCAAATGCAAAAGATATTATTGACAATTAGTCAATAATAATTGACCTTAGATTTATTTAAATGTCCTTAATTTTCGAGATAATATCTCTTCTTCGCAGGGAAGTAAAGCGGTTAAACCAGTGTTCTAAATAACTTGCCACGTCATGCTGACAGGAAATGGTATAGAGTATCTGTTCTATCTCTAATATCAAAGAGTTGAGGTTAGGTGGATAAAGAGTAATCTCCCTTTAAAAGGTTTTTTTTTTTTTGTAAATGCCTGTTTAAGTGTGTGGGAGAATGCGTGAAGGTGTAATTATGTGTGTGTGTGTGAGAGACAGTGTGAGAAGATATGTCTATACGTAAATGTGGGGGATAGATGTTATCTCGTGTAAGAACTGGTCTTTGTGTGTGTATGTGTGTGTGTGACAGAGAATAAGTGGATAAGTGGAGGTGTAAGCGTGTGTGTGTGAGTGTGTGTGTGCGGGCGTGTGTGTGTTAAATACGGGGCTAGATGCTCTATCATTTATGAATTGCGTGTTGAGTTCTAGTCTATTATTGATTGGTGGTTGTGTTTTGTCTATAATTAGTGTTTCTTTAATTCTAAGATTGCCGAGGATTCTTTCCTTAGTTTCCATCCTAACTGTTATGGTTTTGTCGGTGTTTTTGCATTTAACTAGGTGTTTCTTAAATGAGGAAGCGTTAGTATTGAGGTGTTCTTTTATGCTTATGTGGAGTGGTCTGGTGGTGCTACCTACGTAGATATCCAACTAGCCCACTCAGGTCCTTCTCTACGCGGACAGCTAACCAACAGACACTCCACCAGACATGACAACCGCTGCAGGCTAGCCAACTGTCCCATCAACGACAGAGACTTATGCCACCAGGCTTACGTCGTATACAGACTAGAGTGCGACAAATGCAGCAACTTCTAAGTAGGTAATACAACCATACCACTCCACATACGAATAACATAACACCTCAATACTAACGCTTCCTCATTTAAGAAACACCTAGTTAAATGCAAAAACACCGACAAAACCATAACAGTTAGGATAGAAATTAAGGAAAGAAACCTCGGCAATCTCAGAATTAAGGAAGCACTAATTATAGACAAAACACAACCACCAATCAATAATAGACTAGAACTCAACACCCAATTTATAACTTGATAGAGCATCTAGCCCCATATTTACATCCTCCCTGCGACACACACGCACATACACACACGCTTGCACCTCCACTTATTATCTCTCACACACACACATACATACACAAAGACCAGTTCTAACACGAGATAACATCTATCCCCCACATTTACGTATAGACATATCTTCTCACACACACACACACACACACACACACACACATACACACACACACATACTTACACGTTCAAGCATTCTCCCACACACTTAAACAGGCATGTACAAAAAAAAACCTTTTAAAGGGAGACTACTCTTTATCCACCTAACCTTAACTCTTTGATATTAGAGATAGAACAGATACTTTATACCATTTCCTGTCAGCATGACTTGGCAAGTTATTTAGAACACTGGTTTAATCGCTTTACTTCCCTACGAAGAAGAGATATTATCTCGAAAATTAAGAACATTTAAATAAATCTAAGGTAAAAGACTAATTGTCAACAATATCTTTGCATTTGCATTCTTTATTCTATGTCGATACCTGCATTGTTTTGGCTTTATTATACATATACAAATGTTTATATATATATATGGGGGGGGGGCTGTATGTGTGTGTGTGTGTGTGTATAATTATAACAAATTTAATATAGAACTTTTTCATTCGAAGGAAATCATTAGGAAAGCCCCAATGAAACAGTTCTAGACATGTAGAAACTATTTCTAAATTAAATGTGATGTATACAATCTATTGGGTACCTTATTTACTATGGTTACCGCCGATTGAATCCGAAACTCTCTCTCACACACACACACACACACACATACACACACACACACACATATATATATACATATATATATATATATATATATATATATATATATATATATAAGTTTTCGATGGAGGTTATCTCACACCAATCTACTATATTTTTACATTGGATCTTTCCCTTTAAGAGATTTTGATGGCAGTTTGCAGTTACGGTCCTGTTCCACGTTTTTCTTGTGATGCGATCACGTTCTAAATTTAAGCAAGGATGCTGCTGAAGCTGGAGCGTGAGTATGCTGGTTTTGTGTTTTTCCCCACAATTAAATTTTGATGACACCGTCATGGTGATGTCAAGAAGGATAGTTTTTGTTAAGTTTTCACAGACGCATAATATTTATCCTAGTATAAATATAGTTGAATAGGATTGTTTATTAAGGACTGTCTGGTATTTATAAATTCGTGAGAAGTTTCTATGTATTACTATGAAGTAATCATTGGGAATTTAGATTTCAACCTGGCTGCCGTGATATATTCTGGAGTCATATATTCAGGAGCTTGTTCGTTTCTGTAGGGCATTGTTGTTTGCATGCATATATTTATTCAGTGGGTGGTAATCAGTAGATTTATTAGTTTTACAATCATAGTGACTGTAGATGCGCGTGATGAGCTTGTATGGGCATCATGACTCGGGTGTAAATAGCTTTTTAAGAGATGTGTTTGTGTGCGCTGTTCGCGCTGGTCTCGGAAAAATGATGGTTTGCAATTGAATCCGGGACCATCAAGTGCTTCCGTATAGGTGCCCACATTGTCGTTGAAGATAGCTTTGTTCGCAGATTCGGGAGATTCTTACAGATATATCCGACAAAACTGACCTTTGATATAGAGTATCTGGATTTCGTTCATTTGGTGAAATAGTTTGAAAAGTCCTAAATACATAGTAGAGATGACACAAATCTTTAGTATAATAACAAAAATTAATTTAAAAAGTATCTGAATGACTATCAATTTTAATCTTATTATTTAACTATCATATTGTTATATTTCTTTACTCTTTAGTAGTGATCAAAATTTAAAACCAACCGTGATAAGCGGGTTAATGTATACAAAAGACGATAAAATGAAATCGAATCACTTAAAGATAATAATATTTATAAACAAAAAATAATTCAAATGACATAATCTTTCAGAGATTAAGAAGTGATCATTTTATTTACTAGACAAAAAAGACCAATATATTTCTTAAAGTAAAAGGTCTGGACTGGCACAGTGTTATATACACACACGAACACCTACACACATACTTACACCCACTCACACACACACGCACACATACATACTTACACCCACTCACACACACACACACATATATATATATATATATATATATATATATATATCATCCTCATCTTTTAACGACTATCTTCCACGCTAGCATGGGTTTAGACGGGAATTGTCCCACATAGGCAAGATTGGATGTCTTGCTCGTATAGGACTGTCTGGCAGGTTTTCTACGGCTGGATGGCCTTCCTAACACCAACCACGTTTATATAAATACGTATCGGTGTGATATTGTTTGATGGTGGAAAATATTATTCAAATATATATATATATGTGACAAAAGAAGCTAATGTTTACGGGAAAATTTGAGTAATATACAAACATTACTCTGTAAGAATAAATATTCGACAATTATTGTAAGTAATTAATGATTTCTACTATTATTAGTAATTAATGAAATATGAAAATATATATTATAACATGAATGTTGGTATATTTAGCGAAAATTATGTGAAATTTTATATGAAACCGTGTAAAACTATACGCATACAACCAGTGTAATATATCGCTTACTACATGATAATTTCATACATGACATTCTGCGATATATTTTTCTATATTCAGTTTGCACACTTTGGACACTTAAAATATTTGAAGTGGATATTTTAAGTAAGTCTGAAGATCTATACACTCGCCAATTCTTAAAATCGATATCATAAAAGCAACCACATTTTCCTATATTGGAATTCGACCAAGTATGTCATATAAGGAAACATAAAATGAACGTAAAGTTTTATTGACATAGTAAACACTACGTGAGAGAAAATATCCAGAAAGAGCAGGAAAACATTCATAAAACAATAGATCAAATATTGATTGTGGAAACGTTTCATCACCTTATTTTTGTTTTATGAAATAAGCTTCAGGGCATAATTTCTCATGATGGACAAGCGTTTTGGAAATTGGCATATCGACAATGAAGCGAAAGTTTGTTCGATTTCAAATATTTTTGACTTTGTAGACTAAAATAAATTCTACAGGTAAAAGCGTGCAAAACGATCACGTAGAATGTATCTGTATTAGTGTCTTGATTATTTCATACGTATTCATAGACCAAGGAAAAGAACGAGTCAGCGATATTTGATTCTACCCTAAATCGAATCCTAATAAATTAAACTATTCTTTTGAAGTTAAAATCTAGCATATGATATTACATTTATTGGTCTATTGTAATTAGCTTTCGAGACCCAAATTGATATAAGATTAAATAAGACGTTGTGGCAGCATTACATTTATATACGTCATTCAGTACTTGAAATAAACTGTAAATAGCGAACACGGTTAATATCAATTTGATCCTAAATCTTACGTTGTAGGATTTCTTGCTGAAGAGAATCGTGTATTGTGGAGAAATATATTTACTAAAAGAAATAAGATAATCGTTTTTTTTTATAAGAAAATATAACATTCGATTATATACAATACGTATAATCCGTTCTCACAAGGCATAATCTTTTTTTTATATTTCGGTAGGACGGAAACCCTCGTCTTGCTGTACAATCTCAACTACATTTGGGTATTCACAGTGTCAATATAATTGCAGGTTTTGTTCTCGGGCTAAGCCTTAAATATAGAGTTATTTACTGTCCTGTTGGACAGTTATATAAATAATTTATCGTACTAGTTCTAACTAGCTAGTAATTAACTCAGAATCAAATAAGATATATTCGGTTTAATGATTTTCTTTCGAGTAAGGAGTAATGCATTTTCAGTATCTTCTGAACCGATTAGATACCTGTATTCAACGTTCTTCTTGAACAATTGCAAATACACGGCTGTTGAGAAAACAGGGGTAACTGGAGAGTTCCAGAGAGCCGACCTTCTGTGGTTAAGAGGATTTGGCATTGTGGTTGATAAAATGTGACTCGCATGACGGACGTGCCTGAAAGATGGGGGAATTACAACAGCTTGCCAAATGAATCCAATGAATTAGTGGTGAAAACAATTAGTCCCTGGGCCAGAAATTGGTGTATAGTGTTGATCAATTTCATAGAAATCAGTCGTTTGGATACTTGAATTATGAGGTCTAGGATGTCTGTAAGAATAAGTGGACTGTCATATATCCTGGAGGAGCACTCCATTCTTGTATACCCTGATATGGAAATAGGTTAACAGTTGTAGAGAACTTTAATTATCTGTATCATTCTTGAAGGCCTGCCTTTTTGCTAGGGTATTTACTATATTGAGAATGTGCCTCTGCCAGGAGAAATCCTCAGTTACAATGAAGCCTAGGGTTGTAGTGATCTTAATGGTTTTGTTGCGGTTCGTTCTCATTTGGAATGGGTTGGGCTGACATACAATTTCATGATATACTTAGGGATTATAGAGATGTTTAGTTAAAATAACTTATCTAAGAGGTGAAACGAAGTTACTTCAGTCAGCACGTTTTCCTGCGAAAACGTGTAAACCATCGAATCACACAAAATGAAACATGTTTTTGATGGGTATATACGCATTCACTCTGAATATCGTTTACACTCTGTGTTCATATAGACATACTATTAATGTATATATATATATATATATATATATATATATATATATATATATATACATATATGTCTGTGTGTGTGTGTATATATATATATATATGTATATATATAAATATATGTAAAAGGTAAACAGAAGTAACAACACAATATATATATATATATATATATATATATATATATATATATATATATATATAATTACAACAGTGACATAAACAGATACTCAAGTTTATTGGGTTCTGGGCCTCAATTTCTTCAGTAGGCGTAGTACAAATAAAATACACAGTTTTTAACTCATATTGATACCCTGCAATATAATATAATTGTTTCTACTTTAGGCACAAGGCCAGCAAATTACCCAGTGCATTACTGGTACTTTATTTTACCGACCCCGTAAGGATGAAAGGCAAAGTCAACCTCGGCGGGATTTGAACTCAGACCGTAAAGGGACGTAACTATGCTGGAAAGCATGGCGTCCGACCCTCTACCCATATGCACAGTATTTATACTTTGAGCTTGTTTAATTGCAGGGTATCAATATGACTTTATAACTCGGTATTTTATTTGTATTTCGGCCCCTAATAGGTGAGCTTATAAACTGAGTGTGATAAGGCTATTATTTCTAGCATAACAACTCGTACCACGTATAGCGTGTAGCCCACGAGGAACATATTCTCTATTTATTATTTATTTTGTGTTTTCTTCATTTTATTGTCTTATATTTCTTCATATACATGGCAACCCCCCCCCCCCTCCATATATCGTTTTCAATTTCTGCTTGAGCGGCAACCGCTCTGTATAATCAGTTCCTGATTATTACTAGAAATTCTATAAGAATCAAACATCATGATTTTCAGCAAACAGGTGGAGTATTTGGCTTTGATAAGTACCAATCACTACGAAACAGAGCTCTGTCAGCTTTATCTCCCTTGTTTGCTGAAAATTTAAAGTAAGTGAGACGCTCACTACTCTAAAACAATAGCGTAAGGTCTTCGAAATGCTTTTAATTAAGCATACAGTGTATTGCAAAATACACTATATATACATTAATATATATACTGCTATTTCAGAGCGCCAATTCTAACATATATATATATATATATATATATATAAATGGAAAAAAATGTTATCGGTGCGCCCGGCCGATTAACTCACTCGATATGCAAATTAGGCTGCTCAGCCGTTAATATGCATGTGGGAAGTATATACTTTCAGACGTTCAATCATCTGGCAGGAAGGTATACGGTGCTGACGATAGCTAATATGCTTGAAACTAATACATCGTTCCTTTGTCAGTATTGAACAAATGGGCAACGATGGTTTCTAAACACTCTACGGCTTAATTCGGGATGTTTGTTTGTTTACAAACAAACCGAGCATTATAATAAATGTTCGGTAAATCCATACGTACATATATATATATGTGTGCATGTATTTATATATATACATACTACTGTACGTCTGTATACATATATGTATGTACGTATACATACTTATATATACATATATATATATATATACATATATGTATATAGGAAAAGATTCAGGACCCCGACGGTTGATCTCCTGTCGTTTCGATGGCTAGATCCGAGCAGCTGTCAAGACGAACGTGCTCAGCCGTCGGGGTCCTGACTCTTTCCCTATTACCCACTCTATTACACTAAGTATTGAGTACACTGGTGCGTTATGGTCCACCTGCTTTCGTACCACACTTTCTTTGTTACATATATATATATATATATATATATATATATATATACCTATTTTTGGATGTACTGCGCACAATATATATTTTACGGTTTCGTTTTAATGGAAAATGTGGGAGCTCTGATGGCAATTATGTGCTTTTGCTGCACTTGTCATATTTGATTGATATTTGTTTGGGGAGTTTCCTAAAAGCCAAACTTAATAGTGTAACCACAATTGAAGAAAATATTGGTGAACTCTGAAATTAGTCTCATTTATTATATCTGCAACAGTAAATAACGAATTTACAGTAATTTTTAGCAAAAATAAATGTTTATTGTAAATGTACAGATATTATTTCTTTTCTCCCAAGACTACCAATTAATGTCAGAATTTTTTCAGGACATGTTATCTCTGAAAAAATGTCTGCGTTTAAGGATAAGTTTACAGAGAAAGCAAAGAATATTCGGATCACACACACACACACACGCACGCGCTTATATCAATTTATATAGTTTAGCAGACAACGCTACTCGTACGAACATTACTCAGATAATTAAAAAAAATTTTAGACAACCAATCATGTCTATTCTTCAGATTTCCAAGGAAGATACCTACCAAGATCACAACATATATGATTCCTTCGTCACATGTACAATAACATCATATATACATGTCATATGGTATTGCCAATAACTGCTCTAATACTCTATCGACCGTTATTATAGGAGAAATTTACTTGCTTTTTAAGCAAATCTTAACACCGAATGAGTAGCATTCCTATCTAAATATCTGTTGACTGTAATTTTTGATTCGTTCGTTAGCATGCATTATTTTATTGTGTATATTTTTATGATGTGATTTCAAATCCCGCCGAGGTTAACTTTGCCTTTGATGGTTACGGGGGTCGATAAAATAAGTACAAGTAATGTATTGGGTAATTGCTGGCTGGCCTTCTGGCAAAAGCAGAAACAATTATTTTATTGTATATACACCTACATAGTGCTCCAAGCTCATCTCATTTATTATTATGTCTCCCGTTAATAACTCCTTGTCATTCCAGAGACTGAAAGTTGTTTCATCTGATTGTAGGCCCACAAAGTTTCTTGCTACAACATCTACGGCGAGTATTTCTCTCCCCTCCACCCGCCTCTCTCTCTCTCTATATATATATATATATATATTCAGATAAATAGATAGAGGGAGAGAGAGCGACTCAGAAATAGATAGGTATATGTAGTATATATGTACACACACAACACACACACACACACACATATTATATATATACATATATATATATCATTCAAAATATCAATAATTGAAGACGTTCACATAATCAAAATATATGTTTTATTATATATATTTCGGCGGTACTATGGTGTTCTTTTCAGTACGTCCTCGTCAGATAAAATACATGAATTGATGTATGGCATACCTCAACTGTCTTGATGGTTCAATTCCAGTATTGACAGTCAAATATATATAATAAAACGTATAATTGGATTATGTGAACGTCTTCATTTATTAATATTTTGAATAATATTAATAACCCCAGAAAACTTCGCTGTAGAGTACTTTTAATTTATTGTAAAACTATATTCATTGAGTAATCAATGAATCATATTAATCTTTGGTTATATATATATATATATATATATATATATATATACAATATATTAACAAATGGAAACTATATTTATAAAACCATATTTATTTTATTATAGATATTTCAAGGGCCACCAAGGCAAATTATGGTGCAATTTCATACCCTGAAAAAAAGACAACCTTAACGGTTGTAGCTTCCTGGATAGGAAGCTACAACCCTTAAGGTTGTCTCTGTTCTGTCCTACGCCAACTTCTACGACATCTTGTAGGACAGAACAACGGAGAGGCACAAAACAAAAAAAGAATCCCCAGTCACTGAAGAGGTCACAGAATATGTGACGAAAGAACTTTGACAATATATGAACAACCGTCCGGTTGTGGAACCAACCAACCAAACGGAAATTACAAATTTCTTAAATTTCTAATTTATAATAAATTGGAGTGATTCTAGTGTACGTGTGTTTCTTATTGGCAACATGACCCTCCCAAAGTATAACAATATATATATATACATATATACAATGTTTAGTTTGAAGAGTAAATAGATAAATCATGTACGTACTTTTACTTCAAAGTGGCGACTACAGTTTCGCCGTTTTCTATGCAGCTATTGTGCAGTTAAAGCCTTCTTAAGCGGTAAATTTACCGTTTCTTTAAGAGGCCCTTGTAGTAAAGAAAGCGGTCCTCGAACTGAATTTCTCCAATGAAAGTGTTCGAAAGGGAGAATAATCACGCAGTTTTATGGTCAGACAGTAGGCTAGTAAGGGTGGACCATTGGGAAGTAATAGACCTGCTAGAAGATGTAATCTACTTCGGCCTAATTTTTACCGTACCATAAGTGATTTACGAAAATTATGAAAGTTACATATACATGTAGATACATAAGGGTAAACACATATATATTTGGTTTCCAGCAAAACTGGAAAAGGATGGACACTGCACATATATGAGTTTAACTTTGTGTATCTATATATATATGTCTATCTTCTATATATATACGGCGGTGGATTGGCAGTATCGGTAGAGAGTCGGACGTCATGCTTTCCAGCATAGTTACACCCCTTTACGGTCTGAGTTCAAATCCCGCCGAGGTTAACTTTGCCTTTCATCCTTACGGGGTCGATAAAATAAAGTACCAGTAATGTACTGGGTATTTGATGGCCTTGTGCCAGAAGTAGAAACAATTATATATATATATATATATATATATAATTGTTTCTACTTATATATATATATATATATATATATGTATCTGTGTGTGTGTGTCTGTGTGTATTAACATATATAAGTGTGTGTCTTTGAGGAGAAAGGTAGAGGGAGAGATATAGAAAGAGAGAAAAAGAGAGAAAGACAGGGAGAAAGCTAGGGAAACAATTCATTATATTCTTGAAAACTTTTAGTTGGTTGTAATTAATGTACGAAGCACAAAGTTAATTACCGTCAATATATAGAGTCTACAGTTTCTTAAAGATTATTCATATTACACGCAAACTCTTACACACAAACACACGCACAAATATAGATAAATATAAATATATATATATATATATGTGTGTATGGGTGTGTGTGTGTATTTATATATATATATATATATATATATATATATATATGTGTGTGTGTGTGTTTGTCTGTGTGTATTTATACATATATATATATATATATATGCATATATATATATATATATATATATATTTATATATGCATATATATATATATGTTTATATGCACACATATATGTGTGTATATGTGGTATTAGGCCTCGTATTATCATTTGATTGCGTAAATACAGGAAATTAAGCATAATGTCTGTCTATAGGAATTTTGAGATGGACGGGTCAGATTTATGAACTCGGCTATAGAAACTTTACCGGAATTTCTGACTAATACTTCAACAAATTCTGATTATTTTGTATTTACAATACATTCCAAATTCTGTTGATGTTGAATATGTTTCGATTCTAAGAATTATGTTCTTAGTAAAGGTCTCAGATGGCCCAAATATGCATTTTTATTGAAGCATTAAATGATAACTTATTATAAGAAATTAGCCATGATTTCAGCATTAGAAAAAATATAATTAAATATAAAATAAAAAGAAATATGATTTTTTTCAGTAATATATTTATACCCAAGTTAGAAACAACAGCACTTTAGAGATTGAAATTAATTATGTGTTTCGGAATTGGTGGGCGCTGAATCATGCCAAAATACAAAATATAATTAAAACATATGTCGAACAAAAAAAAAAAAAAAAAAATGTAAATACCAAATAATAATAATAATAATGATTTCATTTATTGGCCACAAGGGCCGACATATAGGGGACAATACAAACAACTGGGATAGTGGGGTTTTACAGAAAAATCGATTAAACAATATGAATAAACAAAGTAACAATAACAAAGTAACAATAAAGTAACGAGAAAATTACAACAAGAAAACATTCCCCATTAGGGGGGATGCCCACCTAGGGTTCGCTCAGGTACACCACCAGTCCTGAACGACCCGATGCTTCGAGAGAACCCTGGAAGGGCACCCCTCTCCTCTTCAAATTTACCTACCTACAGCCGCATGACCAGATTAGGCCCACTCACACGGGCCAATCTCGCCACATTCACCCACCTTTCAGCGAATGTACTGGGGGGCAGCACTTCTCTCTCCACCCTCACCTTCCTTTCCAAGTGAAACTTGAAAAAGTTGATGAGGGATTGGCCGAAGAGAAAAGTGTCTGTCTTCAGTCCTTTCAACCTCGTCCACCATACAACCTCTTTCGCTACTGCCAGCAGACAGAGGAAAATTGCCTGCCCTTCCTAGCCAAAAGAAGGCGGCGGGTCGATCTTCACTATGGACTCGGCCGATAGCCGGATCCGTTCTACACGCGACAACAGTTGTTCAACATAACTCCACAAGTCAGTAATGCACGGACACTGGACGAGTGCGTGCAGAACGGTTTCGTCACTCTGCGCGCATCTCGAGCAGGTCCGTCCGACAGCACTTCCGTGCCTGTAGAGTTTATCTCGAACAGGCAGTTTCTCCCGGAAGCACTGCCAAGCGAGGGGTTTGGGGAAATTATCCATCGTCCCCGGCTCGAAAGTCCTCCGATACAGACTGGTTAGTTCGACTTCGTTGACTCCCAGATCCTCTCCGAGTGGTCGTCGCACTTGCCCACCACTAATCCTCTATACAACTCGAGAGTGGATGTTCCACTGACCGCATTGCCCTCCTGGTAACGGGCAGTGAGTGCCTGGCAACATTCCAGATGCCAGTCTCCCAGTCTCAGTCTCTTCTTGACCCAGGACTGCAACTCAGTCAAAGAAACGAGCTGCGGAAAGGCCCGTCTGACAAACGGCGACCACACCTGTTCACCGTTTAGGCAGAATATCTGGAGATGCCGCAGCCTCAGCGCGTGCCTGCGCATCATTAGCCACGGCATGCCCAGCCCTCCACGTAGAGGGTGCTGGCAGCAGATGGACCGCCTAACCAGCGGAACCTGACCCCTCCACAAGAATTTGAAGAGGGGCCGCTCCAAGATAGCGAGGCGCGAACGGGGGCAAGGGACGACAGTCAGACGGTAGTAGATGTCGGACGCGATGTACGCATTCGCCACCTCCGCCCGACCTTTCAGTGATAGCTTTATCCCAGCCCATTTCTGGGTGAGACTGACTACCCTGCCCGTCACCTCGTTCCAATTCTTATCCACCTGGAGGTTTGCCCGAACCAAACCCCTATCAACTTTACCGGTTCGTCCGTCAAGCGCCTAACGATGCTGTTGGACGGCATGGACCTGCCTCTCCAGGTGCCGAGTTGCAAGCCCACTGACTTTTCTGAGTTAAGTTTTGCTCCCGTCAACCTTTCATATTCCTCCAATAAGTTGCCGACCACCTCGATTTCTGAGGTGTCCGACACCATCACGGTGATGTCGTCCGCATAAGCCGACACAGCCTTTCCGCATCCCGGTTCGAGCGGGATGCCCTGCAACAGCTCCAGCCTCCGCAGTAAAGGCTCGAGAGTCAATACGTACAGAAGGGAGGAGAGAGAGCACCCTTTACGGACCGATCGGGAGACATGAAACGGTTCCGAGAGGTGGCCATTAATTTTGACCATCGGGCAGGTGCCGCTGTGCATTGCAGCGATCCAGATTCTGAAGACGGGGCCGAAGCCAGACGCCTTGAAGACAGCCTCTAGGTACCGATGGTCGACCCTATCGAATGCTTTCGATTGATCTAAATTGATCAGAGCCCCACCGAAGCCAGGTTTACACCCTACCCTCTCTATGATGCATCGCATTAGGTGGAGGTTGTCGTGTATGGACCTGGTTGGGATTGCGCAAGTTTGCGCCTCCCCGACCAAATCCCCGACGACAAGCGCCAACCCCTTCGCTAACACCCTGGCCAAAATCTTAAACTCTGTGTTGAGCAAAGTTATGGGCCTGAAATTGTCTAATGTGTCCCTCTTGTTCTCGTCCTTCCTTATCAGCGTCACTACGCCTGGCTCACAGAACTGGGAATACTCCCGTTTTGCTGGCAGTTGCAGTAGAGCGCTTCGAGGAGATTGGAGAACAAGTCTGGCATATTTACGTAAAGCTCTCAGGGCAGACCATCCAAACCGGGTGACTTGCGCCTCATGCAGCCTACAAAGGCATCCTGAATCTCGGCTGAAGTAATTGGCCTTTAGCAGTGCCCAGCGTCAGGTGTCGAGAGTTGCGGCAAGCCATCGAGGTAGGGACTGAAGTCCGCCGCCATCTCTGACCCGCCACTTCCACCCAACAACCGAGCAAAATATTGGCGAAAGGCCTCACACATCCTCTTGGAATCGCTCAGCTCCTGCCCGTCTCGGTCCGTCAAAGACCGAATCGTGGTTTTATTACCACGCTGCGTCTCTGCCACGCGGTCCCATCGAACAGCTTTGGTTCCCTGCATTCTCAGAGCACGCGCCTTAGCTCTGACAATGCAACCTTCGTGTTTAGCATTGAAGAAATAGTCTAATGCCATTCTCGCCGCTAGCACGTCAGTTGCAATGCCACTACCAATAGCCTCGTCTAACATATCTACCAACTCCCCCTCCTTTCTCTGTTTCTCTAACGCTACTTCTTTGCTAAACTCTATCGACGTTACTCTAATCTCTCTTTGAGAGCCCCCCACCATCTATTGATGACGACTCCCCCTGTCAACATTTTCTTAACTAAATTGTTGACCTGGTCCCTGTAAGCCTTACCAGCCGGAAATGACATGTTTAGCTTCCCGTAACCAGGTCCTAACAAACGCGTCTTATCTAGGTCGACCATACAGATCACAAACTTGTGATCTGAATATGCGACTGTTTCAAAACGTGGACAGCTTACACTATTTCTGTCTATTTTCCTAATGAATAACCTGTCTATATACGATCTAGATGACCCTATGTGGTTAGCCCAGGTCCATACTGGCGCATTAGGGAAATCTAGTCGGTACCTGTAAGACAATTGCAACTGGCTGATCAGGTTTTTGAGGCTTTTGAACCCCTCGCTCCTATCGGATACTCCCACACAGTCCAAGCGTGCGTCTAAGATGCCGTTCCAGTCCCCCGCTAACAGTAAAGGGCGGGACGTACCCAGAAAGGCTTCCAGGTGTCTAAAGAAGTCCGGCCTTCCTGCCCCAGTAGGAGCATATAAGGCCACCAGTCTAGAGGCACCACCTTCGTTATTGTTCACATCCAGGACCACCAACTTCCCGTCCGGGTCCCAGAAGATCGACCTTACCTCGAGATCCAGGCCTTTCCTAAACAGCACTGCCACGCCGCCTCCCATTCCCGGCCAGCTAACAGATGCAAAGATTTGATAGTCGTCGAAAATGGGGGCTAGTGCGCGCGTGTCGGATATCCTGGTCTCACTGACGGCAATTACATCCATTTCTATAGACCTGAGTTCGTTGAGCAGGTGACCGTGCTTCCATGACGATCACAGGCTTCGAATATTTAAACATCCTACTCTTAATACGGCCATGTTGGCAGGTTAAAAAGAGAGAGAGGAAGGTTTACTTACCTTCCGGGCTCTTGTGAAGGTCGGGTTGTTCGACCTCCATAGTTGGTGGGGTTTCTTTTGGGAAACCCTTTACAAGTCTTGAACTGGGTTTTACGTTCGGGTTTCCCACGTCCCGAGGAAAGCTGTCTTGTATTTCTTTGATTAAAAATGTCCCCCTCTTTTTGTATATTTTCACTTCGTGTTACCAGGGCCATCAGTTCCTTGTTGGCCCACCTGACGATCACGAAGTTTTGTATGTTTTGTTGGTGTGATTTTATTTGTTTGCGTGGCTGTGGTGGTGATCGTTTTGGTGGTGTTGTTTCGGTTGTATCTGTGTTTGTTGTGAGTGCGGTGTCTGTGGTTTCAGATGTTTGTGTGTATATTTGTTCTTCCGTCTGTTAAGGTTGTTTGCGTTTGGGGGTTCTGGTGGTGTTGATGTTGGTGTCATTGGAGAGATGTTTGCGTGGGTGGTGTCTGCGTTTTTTTATTGTGGGTGATTTTGTGCTTTATTGATTTTTTTTTTCTTTTTGTGTTTCCTTTTTTGTATTTTGGGGGATTTTGGTTTTCCCTCATCTTCACTACTGGTAGATGAGGGGTCTGTGTCTGTAAGTGTGTCTGTATGTATGTTTATGGTTTTATTGGTGTGTGTAATTTTGGGGGGAGGGAGAATTTGACAGCTTTCCTCGTTTCCCCCCTGGGTGGTGAATGTTGGTGGTGGTCTTTCTATTGCTTTTGTTGTTGGTGGTTCTGCCGGTGTTGGTGTTGGTTGTGGTCCTCGCCCCGGCGTCGGTAGCTGTGGAGCCTTTCGACCCCTTGCCTCCTTCAGCAGTTGAGGGCAGAAGGCTCGCAAATGGGTTTTTTCCCCACAAACAAAACACTTCGGCATTTTGCCTTCGGTCATAATGTGAATGACAGTCCCATTCTGAAGGCGGATGTGGTCCGGGATTGTCTTCACATTCTCGGGCCTGATCTGGAGAAGGATCTCCAGGTCAACCCTGGACCAGTCCTCTCTGGCCGTTCTGGTCACTTCTATAGGGACGGTATCCGTCCCCTCCACAATCACACATCCCAGAAGCCACCACATGTCAAGTCCTGGTGGGATTCTGGGAATGCGGAGACGGGCCGTTCTTTTTCCCACGTGGGAGGGGTACATTATGACTTTGCTGGTTTTGCAAGGAGTCATAGCGTGTTTCATAGCGAGGGCTTCTGACTTGAACAACACCGAAATGGTGCCGTACTGTCTGCCCCTCTCTATGTATTCGGTGTCTTCTCTGATGCACCTCAGCGCGACTTCGACATCTTCTTGTGGGATTAAAGCTGCCCTTTTGGTTTGTGCTGAGATGCATCTATAATGCACCGTTCTGCGCTCCACTGCCTCAATAGCTTCTACCGGGACAGTTAAGTTGGCCCAGGTTTGCTCTTGCTTAATGAGCTTCCATGCCTGGGCCAACTTTTCATCTTTGTTTGAGAGGTTCATGATGAAGCATGGCCTC
>OZ024740.1:66553430-66568430 GCA_964016885.1 Eledone cirrhosa | reverse complement strand
TAGCTGTACTTTCGAATGTTTTCCTCCTCACTATGAACCTTTTTTTGCTTTTTAATATTGTAATTGAATAAAAGCGTAAACAATTATTATCTTCTTAACAAAGAAATACACGGAAAAGAAAACTCGTACGTTTATGGATTCGATTTCATACTGAATATTATACTTGGGCTATGCAATTCATTTGGCATTTCTCATGTCCTCTCAGTTGGGAAACATAGATATCTACACTAACTACTATAATGTGCCACGCTGATTCTATTTGAGTGTTATATTCAGCGTGCATATGCCTCTGGAATTCTCAGTCACTAACATTTTAATTTCAAGGGCAGGCTGTTCCACCGTTAACACCTCATCGGCGCTGGCAGAACTTCAAAACATATTTATACAGAAGGCATGATATTTTTGTTGCTACATTGCTGCTACATATAAAGAGGGATGTAAATAGGACAGGCTACACAAATTATTGAGCTGCAACCGGCTAGCAACCGATAATGTATTACGGTTTTCTTTCTAGTCAGTGCGTTATTTTCTCCTATATATATATATGATTTCGAAATGCGGAAGCTTACAACACTATTCACAAGAACATCCTACTACAGAAACGAGACCCAAGAATGAAAAAAGCCCTTGAAACACACAAAATAATCAAAAGCAAAAGACAACCGAAATCACTGAAAACATTACTCACCAATGCCAAATTACCTAAAACAAACCCACAACCAGCTGTCAAAAAATGTGGTCGCTCTAATTGTGGAACCAGCACTCACCTCATTGAAGGCAACACGTATACATTTAAATCAGGACAAAATTTTGCTGTAAAAAATCACTTCATTTACTCATCAAAAAATCTATTTTATGCCATTAAATGTAAATGATGCAATGAAGATTATATAGGACAAACTAAACTCACACTCAGAAACAGAATGACATTTCATCGCCAACAATTACGAGATCCAACCACGAGATAGATACCACTAAGCGCATATCTAGACATATGCGCATGTAATAAGACACCCGAATTCCAAGTCATCCCATGTTATCTTTGTGCTGACAAAACAACAGAACAAATACGAATAAGTAAGGAAAACATGTTCATTCAAAAATATTCCTACTAAAGGAATAATTTTCCTACACACACACACACAGACACACATCATATATATTCTCTTCATCTTAACATGCTAACCATACTCCCACACACACATAACACCCATACACACACATATAACCCCCCCCCCCACACACACACACCCAACTGCCTCCCCCATTTCTACTAATAGTATCACTCTCCTACACACATACACACACACAATATATATATATATTATCTCCATCTTAACATACTCCCACACACACACACATATATCCATATACACACAACTCGCTCCCTTATTTCTACTAATATAATTATCTTCCTACACACATACATACACACACAAGCAGACAAATAAACATACATATCTTTACATTCTTTATTTCAATAGAAAATCTGAATTCTGACACCCCAGTGAACTAGCCATATTCACTGAACCAGAACAATTCTCCCATTCTCATTTCTCTTGTCCATTATCTTTTGCTTGACATAAAATTCTCTAAAAGGCTACGACATAAATTCCCAAATATGAGCGCGATATTTAATGAACATGTTCACGTGACAGTCATAATTTCATTTATAACCAATCAAATTACATTTATTTAAAAAAAGCCTTCGTGAGCGACTTTTGTAAAGTAAAAAGAAATTCAAACAAACTTACGCGAAAGCTGATATACTCATTCACGTGACTACATCAACCAACCAAACTTCACTCATATATGAAAAAACACCTACCATATTCACTGAACCAGAACAATTCCCCCATCCCATTTCTCTTGACCATTATCTTTTGTTTGTCATAAAATTCTCTAAAAGGCTACAACATAAATTCCCAAAATTTAATGTACGCGAAATTTAATGTACTTGTTCAGGTGACAGAGATAATCTCATTTATAATTAATCAAATTATATTTATAAAAGAAAAGCCTTCGTGAGCCGCTTTTTTAAAGTAAAAATAAATTCAAACAGTCATATGTGAAAAAAAACAATGAGCCCCCCCCCCCCCTTCTCGTTTGAAGAACTTTGTAACGCGAACTGGCGCGAAATTTATTACACTTATTCACCAACCAACCAAATTACTTCTCTAAAAACCTGGCGTTTCGAGCCACATTTTTCCATATAAAACAAGTAACATTCAAAGACCAGATGTGAGAAAAACCACAGACCCTCCATCTCAACTCTAATTTTGAAAAGCAGAAGAACTGCGAAACCGGTAAAGGAACCAAATAAATATATATATATATTTTTAAATAAGACTCCAGTACCATTTTCGTTTTCATCTTTTTTTCTTTATTTATATATATATATATATATATATATATAAGAATATATATATATATATATTTATATATATATATATATATATATATATATATATATTCTTATATATATATATATATATTTATATATATATATATATATATTTATATATATATATATATATATATATATATATATATATGTATATATATATATATATATTCTTATATATATATATATATATATATGTATATATATATATGTGTGTGTGTGTGTGTGTGTGTGTGTGAGTGTGCCATGGTTGAGCCATAAGTGAAACTTAATGCACGTGATAATTGTTTCGGTATCAATCAGCTCAAAGCTTGATCCTATTGTTTGGAGACCAACTCTGCAATACAATCTCATAAGGTATACTTTCGTAAGAGCAGAACACTTTCTGCCTCAGCTTTTAACCTTGAATTATAAACCCTACATGAGATGGAGCTTCGTAACAGCATTAAATTATTTAACAGCGTTGAATTATTTAATTAGCGTAGAGCCAGTAAATACAGTTACACACAAATGTACGACATATATTTTGCAGCGTTCATATCGATTGACGGGGCACCCTCAAATCAATTCACTATTTTGTATCTTGATGTAACCCAGAATGAAATTACTAAATCTGTACTGGTATTTACACCGGGCAACGTTGTCAGATGCATTCCATCGTGATATTATAATGTTGGCTCCGGGCATAGTAATGTCTATTTTGCTTTTACGAAACACCAAATAAATATATTGTCATCCGGCCTCCTTATTACATTGATGTATATATATATATATATATATATATATATATATATATATATATATATATATATATATATATATATATATATATTTATATATATATTTTCTAATCATTACCAAATGAGAATGAACCGCCTCAGAGATGGTAGATCATCCAACAAACATCGTCTACGTTATCTCTCTTCATCTTCTCTTTTTTGATTGCACCTTAGAGGGTAAATTACATGCTGTACATGTTGCGTTAAAGTTTCGGTACCAAAACATCATTCACTTCCATTTGAATTTAAAGTAATTGAAGAAGATTTCGCAGGCGTTGATCAGCCTTTCGTACAGTTAATTCAGCCTCGTCCAATGCATAATTTATTTCACCATAACCTGCCTTGAAGGTTATACTGAAGTTATAATTTCGGTTTATATAATAAGAGGAATGACAGTATTTCACCATGAATCAGGTTGATGCCAGGTTCCTCAGTGTTATTCTAGCTAATTTCTAATTAAACACAATTCTCCAAAGTTTGGTACTTAAGAATGTAATATTGAGATCCTGAGAGTGGTCTAGCTTTGAGTAATTCCTTTGTAAAAGTTATTATATATATTAGAAGATAAGTTAGTATTTTTAATATGTTTCCAGTATCTATTGTTGCAGCCGGTGCAGCTGTTTTATAATCCCTATCGCCACTTGGGAAATTATCACGTTTGTAACTATAGCTGCATAGGATATGATCTATTATATCTTCATAGGATATCATCTATTATATCTTAAAATATCATTGGTTTTAACATCTCTCACCTCTGAGATCAATTCTCACATCTGTTGGTTGGATTTATAACAGAATCATTCATAAATTCTAGCTGCAATAGCTCCCTAGCTAGATTTAAATCATGATGCAACCATCTGTGATAATTCTCCTGGAAATATCGTGACCGTAAACACGCTTATATTAAATTCCATTTGTTGAGTGTTTTATTACTTTAGAAAATCAAATTAGAGTTGTTCCCTTTAAATAGGAAAAGTGTGAAAGTGTGGACGATTGAACTGACAGCATTTGGCAGAAATTAAAGGAATAATAAAAATCAAGAGAAATATATTCCAAGAGGAGAGCCTGTCAACACTGAGTTTGTACTGTACATGCTACCGCAGCAGGAATTCAACTACTTATTATTCATGGACGACCTCAAGCTTTATGGTAAGAATCATTCCAAGCTTGGTTTATGCATATAGCGCTGACATCAGAATAGACTTAGGATTAAAAATATAGTGAGTTAATCTTGAACAGAGCAAAAGTTAAAAGCGTAGAGGGTTTGGTGCTATCATCAGAGAAGGCTACGAAGCAAATGGAAGAGGAAGATTATAAGTACTTATGGATATTGGAAGTTCATACGATAATGCAGGAGGAAATGAAAGGAAATTTAGGATGGAAGCTATCAATACATGGATGGTGTCACTCTGTAGATATGGGACGGGGATGATCATGTGGTCAGTGGAATAACTAAACAGCTTAGACCGAAAGACAAGAAAGATATTGACTTGATATTGTGTATTTCACCCAAATTATGACAAACAGAGACTATGTACCAAGAAGAATTGGAGTAAGATGACTGATGTGTTGCGAAGACAATATAAGAACAGAAGTAATTAACATGGCGTGGTACATAAAAAAGCCACAGAACCGCTGTTGTTGTGATTAAGAAGGTCATGGATGTGCAGAATAGAAGATTGTAAAGAAAAATCACAGTAAAAGCATTTGAATATGGATGAAACTGAAAGTAGATGGACAGAAAAAAGAATATATAGACAATGTTGAAGATAGGACAGATAGAAACAAAGCGTCGTTGTGGATGGCTAAAAGTGATCTAAAACCGGAAACAAACCTTAATCTGTGCTGCTCAAGAACAGTCACTAAGAAGTAATTACATCAAGCATAGAGTAGGCTGCACAGCAGGAAGTGATAAGTGTAAAATTTGAGGTATTAATATAGAAACTCTATGGCATATTACTAATCACTGTATACTACTATCTCAGAGAGAATATAAAAGACGTCATGACAACGTAGCAAGGATAGTCCAGCGGGCACTTTGTGACAAACATGCACTTGATAGAGCAAAAGAGTGGTAAGAACATAACACTGAGGGCGTTGTCTCAAATGATAATGTAAAGATCCTGTGAGATTTTGTGATAGAGTGTGACTATATGATTGAGCATAAGAGACCAGTCGATAACAAGGTATGTGATAACAAAGGAAAATAATATGACAGTTTAGTTGGGAGCTTAAGCAATTATGGTCGCTGAAAATGGGGGTGGTAATACCAATAATAGTGGAGTCTTGTGAACAGTGAGTGAAGATCTTGAGAAGTCTGATTAAACAAATAGGGAATGAAAAACAGCATTGCTTGAAACAGCTCAAATACCTCGCAGGTCACTCAAAAAATAAGCAGTGTTATTTCAGTTCACTGGCAGTGAAGAGCTAACACTGTAATACATCTCCAGTGTTTGAAGCTAAGTGAAGGATCAATAATAATAAAGTTAATGAACACACGTTATTTCAACATTGAACGTATCGTTGTTGAGAAAATAAAGAAATATTGATGCCAAAGTGATACAAATGTTTTAAAGAAAGGTTATTTAGATAGTTATTTGTGGCATTATATGCTGTCACTTTGAAAACAATGAAGTTAATGAACAAGCGTTAATTCCATATTAGATATAACCCATGAGGAACTACTGAAACAACAATATTTCAGTACTGGACGTACCGTTGTACATTGTAACTATAGACTTGTTGTATACAGAGTGAAACGTTAGATACACACATTGGTGTATGTTCATATATGCATGGATGTGTATGCTGATATGTAAGTATATATGTGCGAATGTGTATGTATGTATGTGTATATAATACTTTTTGTATCTGTATATGTGAGTATATATTTATATATGTGTTGGTTTGTGTGTATGTGTGTATGTATATGTGTAGAAAAAATTCGTCAGTCGTGTACGCCTGTCTCCTTTGGAGAAGGATGACACTGATGTCAAAGCCTGGGAAGATAGGATCTCATTATCATAATTATGACAACCTATCTCTGCGCGGAATCTCAGAAATAAATCTGGGTGTCATCAGGGCACACAAATTCCTCTGAGAGTGAAGGAACCTTACCCGCTAGGACAAAACATCATAAATATCAGTTTGAGACCTGGCGTGAAATATAGTTTTCTGTAGATGACTCTAGCTAGAGGCTCTTTAAGTCACGGTAGACAATGTATCTCATAATAGTTTTACGATAACAATACCGGCAACGAAAACTATTAAACCCCTATACCTTAAATGTGAGATATGTCAAATAAATTGAATATAGAAAACGGCATAATTGGGGCCGTAACTTCAGTAGAAAGTCTCTCGACCAACATATATCACATTTTTCAGCAGGGTGGGTCCTGTCCTCTTCAAAAAAACTGCTGACCTGGAAAACCTTAAATGGATAAATTAATTCAACACGAATGTAATGGCGTGCTGCTTGCGAAATAACCTAGGGATGATGGGATGCATAAAAATAATGGTAACTATCTAGAATAAGACACGAGTACACCATGCAACTGAACAGCATATAACTAGCAGGGAAAGGTGCATATGACAAAGTGACTGGTTGCCATATGTAGAATTAGAGGAGACTCAAAGAATGATTGAGGAAACTTCGAGCAATAGATAAATTACCAAGAACAAGGGAAGGCATCATGAAACAGTGACAGAAGAGCAAAACGAAAGAGATTCTTTTTAATATGTTGTAGAAGTAAATATTGCAGAACATGTGAATTGTTCCGAAGGTGGCAGATTGAAATTAGAAATGGAATTACTGATGAGCAACAAACAGTCATAAACATGTTGAAGTCAAAAGTGAAAAACCTAGGCGCTCTTGAAGTAAGTAAATTGGGGGTTGCTGATTAAAAGAAGGCTAGAAAGAAATGTAAGCTTGTCCGCGAATCACTGGAAAAACATAAAATTAATAAGTGATACAAACATCCTAGTACTTGCTGGGGCAAATGTTGTAGCTGACTTGTTGGGAATTAAATAACTGAAGGTGATTAACTGGCAGCCATGGTGGAAGAGAATGATTCAGGACAGTGTTATAAATTTGAGGAAAGATCTAAGCAAATTACAGGAATGGAAAATATTACAGAACAAAATAAAAATGGAGTACCGGAAAGAAAATATCATGTGAAGAATGAAGGAATTAATGCAGTTCCGGAAGGCGTGAAGAAACGAAGGAAAGCAAAGACCGCAAAACCATCATGGCGGCACCTGCATTCGATTTGTGCAAGGCTTTCACAACCACGTACCAGATGGGCCACATTTTCCACATTCTTACTACAGAGCCTGCATTTTTTCGTGTCAGACATTTTGTAGATGGTATATTTCGTCAAATTGGTAGGAAGAGCTTGGTCTTACCCTAAAAGTGGCAGGTTTCAAATCACCTTGCTTAAGCCATGTCCACGATGTTGTTTTACCTTTGATATCCAGTGTATCTTTCTCAAACAGACCATGCATTTTCATTCTTAGAATAGCGTCTTTTCTTTTCCCTTTTGCTCTTTTGTTAAACTCTTCCTTTCCAACAATTTCTACATATATTCTGCTGAATAGTGCAACAACTCTTCTTCACACTTCATCAAATATTATACAATCGTTCTCCTTTCACTCCTTATACAATGATCCACACTGATTAGGCTTCTGTCACCATCCCTTCACTTCATCTATAATATATTAATATTTGCGTTTGGGTAAAAAGCTCCGTACAATGTCATTAATTTTCTCGTCTGTCTATATAATTTTGACATTTCTTCCTCAGTTCAACTGAGAATTGATGATCTATATTTAACCAGTGCAACCGCTCAGATATTCATTGCTGTGAACAGATTTCTCGCATACAAGTTTTGGATTTTAAAATCGTGTTTACTCTTTTAAATTATATCCCTCTATACTTTTCTTTTATTATTGCCTACAAAATATCATCTCGATCTAGGATCCCCAAATATTTACAGCCACTATCGTCTGGTTTTCCCATGTCTTCTTCAGATAGCAGTCGTAATCCACTGCAAGCTGATTTCTTCCCCCTTTTTTAGGTGGAGTATAGATAATTTGGCAAACACAAATTCTATATCTATGTCACAGCTATATATCTGAATTATATCAATGACTCAATTTGGTTGTCAGATTTCACAAACAGTTTCAAGTCATCCATAAATGGAAGCTGGTTTATGATGGCTCCTGGTTTGCAAATTGGTAGCTCAGTTTTTTTATTTTTTTGAGTGTGAATATTATAGGTATCAGTGCTATAACAAATATTAACAGAGTCCATTTTAAGAAACCTATTTGAATTTATAATTCTCCCAGTAAGACGTTGCTTCAGTATAACTCGGTTTTCTAATCTGGCATACAACTCACCATGATATTTTCATCAATACCAAATACATCACAGACATTCACCAATCCAAGAATGTGGCACCATATTATATACCTTCTTAAAGTAAATCCAGGCCATAGACATGTTTTGTTTCATGTTTCTAACAATATTTATAAACTGGTTTATCAATAGCCAAGTGATCCTGGATACACTGGGACTTCTTCCTACATCTCTGTTGTTCCCTTGGTAGTATTCCTTCCTGTGACAGAAAAGCATATTTTCTCCGCTAATATTTGTGAGATGCATATTTAAAATATAAAAGTAAATCTTTGCGCCAAAGACCCAAATATTATAGAATCTCATTTCTTGATTGCAAGACTACTACCTTATGTTTAAATTGTAACGAACATTATATGAAAACGCGTTTTAAACATGTAAAAATAATTGATATTACTAGAGTGAACCATATCCTACACGCACGTCTATTTGTAGCTGCTGCTTCATTATATACAGCGGGTGAATCATAACATGCATCGTCCTGAAACGAAGGAACATTCTCTGGGCGAAAAAGAAAATCCAGAAGGATAACTGGCATAGGGTTAGTCTGTTAATACTTTTCCAGATCAAACTAGGGAAATCTGAAAAGATACCAAATCAAACTCGAGTTTGTGATGGGATAGAGCTACAGGTGGTCATTGAGGGCAAATGGACTATTCTCAAGGAGTCGGTCAAACCACCCATCTAAGCCTGATCCCTACAGAAAACAAATTACCATTGCAGCTAACACCAGGGCTACAAATTCAACAACAACCCTAACATCGAGCAAAAACAACAGCTTCACCAACACCGCTAGCAGCATCTACATCAGCGACAGCGACAATAAAAAAATGCAGCAGCAGCAACAACACCAGGATAAACATCAATACCAACAACACAACAAACAGAAGTAATTGCATCTCCCTGTGAAGAAATAAGAGAAACCACAAGAAAAATATATATAAACACCTTTCCCAGAAAACAAAAATGTCTGCTCGACACCAAACACAGACTCACCTACAACTACACAAACACCCCAGCTCGCATCATCACCACAGTTGGCATTAGCATCGACTTTACGACAAACACAAATAAACCACATCAAAGAGACGAAAGAGCAAAAAACCTTGGATACTCTATACTTCGTGTTACTGACGAAGGCTAACCGATATCTAATGTCCCTCTTAACATGAAGTGCAGGTATCTAGTGAAAGGGAGAGATCTTTGCAACCAGCACCCTGAAAGTGAAAAAAACACTAATAATTGTCCGCATATCTTTGAACAAATATAAAAAAACATCAGGGTGAGCTTCCCTTAATACGTAGGAACCCCTAACGTAAAGGCCAACCGTAGGATTTTAAAGGTATTCCCAAAGGCTGGAGATTTTAGAGGTAAAAGGTGCACTTTCCCATGGCGTTCCTGTTTATCGGGGTAGTTTCGAATCTATGGGGCTCCTAAATCACCCCTGGGTGTTACTCTCCTTACTGAGACATTTTATTGATGTCGATTTATTTGTTATTACCTGCTATATTTACACATTTGATGTAAGTCTCCACTGTCCCTGTTGTCTTATTACATTCTGTTTTGAGCCTAGTGGCAATAAATAAAATATTCTGAACTTTCTAAGAGAAACCTCATATATACGAGCGTCGTCAAATGGTTGGTTATGAAATTTACCACCCAGTGGCATATATGTCACATAATATTTTAAAAGGAACCTGAACAATAAACCCCAATTCATGTAAAAATAAATGTCGAATGGAAAAAACCCATAAATATACGGGCCTTGTTAAGTAGATTGTGTGACCATGATTCTGTTACCTAGATAAATAATTTATCATGTGATATATGTTTTGATAGTTATCTCATATTTTAACACTTAACAAGTTATCATTTTCTCTAAGGACCTATTGATTATTTTCTTTAAAAAACATTTAAAGAGAAACTGAAATATGATTATGGGCAATTAATAAAATTAATTTTGTTTTGTTTTCTATGACGTAAACAACATTTAAAGAAAATCTACGCAGCATAGTAGAGACTATTCTCCTGGAGCTAAAGAAAAGCGAGAAAAAAAAAAAAAAATAATGATTTCTTTATTATCTCTTTATTTGGGATGAAGCCAACGCGATAATGGAACGTATGGTAACATATTTCTAAATGTTATGATATTCATGACATTAAACCTACGCATTGGTATATAAATAAGCGAACACCTTGATTTATACCACTTTCAAACAAAGAGTTTTTTTAAAATGAATCACTGGTATTTCATTAACAGAATCTAGAAGAAAGAATTGTTGACGCAGGTGTTTTCAAATTATAACATCAAGAAACATAACTGTATCCTGATAGATATATCGGTCGCCGCGTTGCTAACGTCTGACAGCTACATATCACAATGGCAATGCTGCTCTCTGACATAGTCTCAAGGCAAGCGATTTGGAATGAATTTCTGGTAATCCACTGCCCTCCGAATTAGGATTAACATGAATTTGTGTAAATGGAGAGAAAATGATAGGATAAATAATAGAACAGGCGATAGTTTTTGTGATATCACGAAACTATAAGTAGTGAAGTAAGCTCGTTATAGTGTGTAATATGACAAAACGATGGAAAACAAAAAATCTAATAAAACATGTCTCCAGGAAGATGTGTCGCCATGACAACTGACGTAAACTATAAATTATATAATTATGAGAAATACTGCGAAGAGAATACATTTTTGAATTAACTACCAAATTTGGCAATGTGAGCAGCGTTATTTCTATATCAATGTTTATATTAACTGCTATAAAAATGTGTATAACTACATATTGTAGGCGTATCTGAAGTATCATGTACATATATTGTACATAAATATTTAGTTGGCTGATTAGTTAGCTGTGTTCACATTAATCTAGATGATGCGAAGTTATCATTAAGAGAAATGATCTGTGAAAGGATGCTTTGAGAAAGCTCATTAAGGAACATCATGCCATGTTTCACAGTGAGGTAATCATATAAAAAAATGCCACTAAACCAAGAGATATTACGTATCACCCATATAAAAAAAATACAAAATTACTCACACCAAGAAATGAACTGATTATAGCATGCCAGCATCGCTTAGCGCAATCTTTCATCAATAGGGTGTATGGCACTGCATAATTTAACTTAACAGTGAGTTTGTTAAGATTTCAAATTTGATGTCTTTGTCATCTTGTAATTTCATACCATTTTTGTCTCTTATTTTATACTTCTTAATCCTATCTATTTCTAGACCTAATGTGTCCTACTATATCAATACATTAGTTTATTTATTTAAACATGGTTATGCTTCTGTCTATATAGATATGTATATATATGTAGACATATCTATGTGTGTGTTCATATTTATGTATATATATATATATATATATATATATATATATATATATATATATATATATATATATATATATATATATGTTTATATATAAATATGCAAATATATATGTATTTGCGTATGCATATATATGTATAAACATGAACGTGTATTTATGCATAAATATCTGTTTGCATTCCTGTATATATATTTATGATTTTGTTTGTTTATTTATATTTCTAAATACATACATACGTGCATGCACACAAACACGCACACACACACTCACATACAATTAAGTATATATTACTCTTTCACTCTTTTACTCTTTTACTTGTTTCAGCCATCCGGCTGAGGCCATATATATATTCGAAATAGGGGAGCAGAGGATACATACAATGGAAATAAATGAACGGGGAGACGGACAGTCTCAACACCTCAGTCAAAATCTAGAATTTTAAGTTTGTTACCGTTCAATTCAATGCACATTTCGACATTACAAAACAGATAGTGATGAGTTATTCCTTTACACGAATTATAGAATGATAGATAATAATAAGTCCTAAGCAGGTCGACTGAAAGAGAAGGACGAGTTCGGGTGAAGGAGGGCACAGACAAAGGAGAAAAAATAGAGAATAGAGAGAAATAGACTTTAGTCCAAAGTGCAGACAAACAAGAATATCTTTGAAGCGTAGAAAAGGTAAAAACAGTGAATAGAGGACGACAGACAATTACAGTCGTCAAGGGAACAAAATATAATGCGTACATATGCTGATATGTGTATGTATGTCCATGTTTGTGTTTCTACGTGTTTCAGAATTGATAGATATGTGAGAATATTTTGTAGTGTGTAGTATCTAAATATGTATGAGTATTTCACTGTGGACGAGGTAGGGTACTGTATAGGGTGTGAAAGGCAGATCAAAGAAAGTAGGGGAGATGAATTAAGGCCATGGGGAATAGAAATGTTAAGAGAAGAACAGATTTGCTCACACCCGTGGCGTTTGTCCCAGTGTCCGGTGGAGGAAGCAAGACCGAACACAACGAGAGCTAACGTGTGGAATGACCGGAAGATAGGAAATATCGGGCAACCGATGACGATTTGCCGAAACGAATGTCTCGCAGATGTTCAGTGAATCTCTTGGGAAGTCGACGCCCAGTCTGACCAATGTAAATAGTACAGTATAGCATGCACCGGAGCACTTGCAGGAGGCTAGTTGAAATAAAACAAAAAGAGTCCCTAACACGAAAGAGACATCCGTTACGTCTGATGCGGGTGTTGGTGTTGGTAATGAAGCTGTATGTGCGACAGCCTTGTCAGGAGCATGGAAGTTATCTAGAAGATGAGGAGGAAGGAATGAGGGAACGGCGGACGAGAAGATCCTTAATGTTGCGTGCACGTTTAATAAGGAGGAGGGTGTAAGGTGGAACATGGGAGCGGTGGATTGGTCTGATACAGAGGCAGTGGAAGATGCAGAGGATTGTGCTCTGGAGGATGAAGGGTTATAGGTGATAGGAAATGGTAACCGGTGGTGGAGGGTAGAGATTTGGTAGGCTCCACAGGCATGGATGTGGGCGCCTTGTATCAGGGCAGGGGTATATCCTCGCCGGGGGACAAATCTAACCATTTAATGAGCCACAAAATCGACGTCATGTGTTCTACTGCACAGACGATGAAGACGGAGAAATCGGAGTGTTTGGTTTGGGTGGGATCGGTGGAGGTAATGTTGAAATAGGTGTTGGAGACTGTAGGTTTAAAGTAAGAGGACGGAAGTTGTGGAGGTGAAGGTGAGGAAGTCAAGGCTGGGGTGGCAGGGAAAGAAGAAATATTGTGTGTATTTCATGTATGTCTGCATGTATATATATATATAAATATATAAGTATATATATATATGTATATATATATGTATATATGCATGTATGTGTGTGTGTGTGTGTGTGTGTGTGAGTGTGTGTCTTTGTGTGCATGCGTGAACATAGTAAACAGAAATAATGAAATAAACGACGCTGTACAATATATTAGTTTAAAGCTTGATATAATAGGACAAAATGAAATAGAATTATAGAGAGTGAGAAGAGTAAGGACCGAATAAAAAGTGAGAAAAAAACCACACACACACCGACACATGCGTATTCAGTCAGCTATTTCGGAGCGATGGTCAGGGGTTTCTTAGGTATTAGATCATTTTTGAAAGTGAGTTAATCATTTTATATTTAGAATAGACATGTGTATGCGTGCTTGTGTGTGTGTGTGTGAGTGTGTGTATGTGTACGTGTAGATTTGATCGTTTGTTTGTGCAGAGGTTTGAATGACGGCCGTTTGAGCGTGAAAGGATGGCTGATCTGAGAAGGCCGAGGTGTCAGTGAACGTGTACATGTGACCTGACTGACGTTGGGAGATGTAAAAATATGTATATGAATAGCAGAAGTAGGCTAAAGGGGCTATATAGAAAAGGAGGCGGTAACGAATATAATCGTTTCCTTTTAAGTGAGTTTATGTATATATGCATATCAATCTGTGTATAATTCATGTGTTTCGCTTTAAATGTATTTAAATGTATACATGTGTAGTTCATATATCTATATCTATCATGATTATTAAATGTATCTATATCACACTTTTTGATTCGATTCGATTGAAAGTCATGAAATTTATATATAACATTTACGTAGTATTTTAATTCTTTCATATACCAACTTAAATAGTTTATTCGTTGTCTTTCAAATTTTGTTAGCTTACATAATGACGTCATGATAATGGTTCATATGCTAATAAAATTTCATTGACAACCTTGTCTTCAATCGAGTGACACATTTTCCGGTTCTTTACTCACCGTTCATTGACTCTAGTTTTCATCGATGCTTTTGAAGAACTACAATAATCGGTGTTTTTTTAGCTGGGTTCAATATATATATATATATATATTTTTTTTTTTTCTATTCATTATATTTTTGACTATGTTGGCTTGGCATTGACTATTTTGTTTGATCTATCGAAACAATTGTAAAGCAGTAAATGATTTAAGAACACTTATCTCTCTTCTGAGTTAGTATATATATATATATATATATATATATA
>OZ024740.1:66540930-66548430 GCA_964016885.1 Eledone cirrhosa | reverse complement strand
ACACAGACACACATACACACACGCACACACACACACACACACATATCTATATATCTATATCTATGTATGAATATATATTATATATATAAGCTTGAAAGAGATAGAAGGCTAAACAATACAAAATGGAAAGTAAGTTAATTAGTAATTTTTGTTTTGGTTTTTGTTGTTTATCTTTTTTTCTGTCCAATATTTCGGGGCCTAAAAGTTCCTTAAACCCCGAGGAAGGGACTTTCAGGTCCCGAAATATTGGACAGAAAAAAGAACAACAACAAGAAAAAAGAAAACAAATATTACCAGGTAACTTAAATTTCGTTACCTCATCTTGCAGTCCATTTTGCATTGTTTAGCCTCCTATCACATTCAACGTTATATATTATATATTATATACAATGCTTTAAAATACAACATTTAATTTAATTTTATATATATATATATATGTACGTTTCTGTGTGTGTGTGTAATGAAAAACGCTGAAGTTTCGTTTACATGTAGCTGGTTTATTTATGGTGTTTATTTGCTCAGTTTCCGCCATAGAAATTATGGACACGACTATTGATTCGTTCCTCTGATTCGTGATTCAACGAAATATATAGTGTAAACGAAACTTCATCGTTTCCCCAAATACATACACCAGTGTCTACTCCATGGGATGTCCACATTTGATATGGACTATTTCTAACTTTTGTCGTATACACCAGCTTAATTCGTGTGTTAAACTGTCTTGTGTTATACAGCTAACTTTTATATTAATTTGGCTTCACTTTTCATGAAACACCTCTCATGTTAGTATTGATTTTATTCTTCCTAATAATACGGTGTCCATCGTACAAGTACGAATTCTTTTTTCCTAAGATTTCCAGATATTATATATTACAACTGAAGCAAAAAAGCATATTAGTTTCAATTTGGAAAAGATATGTATAACCAGTGAATGGTGCACCAAGTGCCTGTAACATGGGTTATGAGGGAAATTGAAGTTTGTCATAAATGAATGAGCATTTGACAGAATTACTGAATGGAAATTATACTCAATAGCAGATTAAACAGCATTCCATACGAATTCTGCCTATTATTTGTTTCAATCAAATAAATTTGACGATTGTATATAGATTCAGCACTGCTAATTCACCGTAGAAATTAGCCTTGATAAAGAGCGAAGGCATGCACAGATATTGATTGATTATAATAAATGATTGATCGTGTCAATTCTCCAAAGCCTTTCCCAAATCAATCACAGCAACCTAAATGTTTGTGGTCAGTGTACGAGTCTTTGCAATAGACAACTCACCGTGCGTTTTGCAAAAAGGGAAATTTATTTCAACAAACACTTACTAACAGGAAATCGAGAGTGTAGACATAGTCAACTGAAAATCTGGTTAATAGAGTTAGACAAATGTTGTTGTATGATGATGAGCGATAAAAACATTTCAAATCACTCTTCGAAAATGTAAAATGTCGGTTATAAATGAATGCACCACTCTATTTAATTGCCTGATATCTCTCCAAACTATCATAATACTGGCAGAACTGAGTTTAAAATACCTTACTTGAAACAACAATGCAGTACGTATATTCAGAATGCGAATCTAGCTTTCAATATTAAGAATATAAAATTTTATATGACAATTACAATTGTGAAAAATTAAACAAATTCATATGATAAAAGTCTATATATATATAACTATGATAATATTGATCGATTTCTCTCTTTATTTATCTAGGCCATGTTTAACTTAATAACACCACCTTAGAAAGTTTTAAGTTCAAGATTCACACCCTAGTCATGTTTTGGGTACCATATTCCATTCTCGTAAAGAGTTATTGTTTTCATTGGTGGAATTTATCCAGGGATATTTTCTGTTATGTATTTTGGTTTATTGCATAGAGTAGGACCAGTTGAGGTGAAGTTGTTGATCCGTAATATTTTTTAAGTGATTCGAGGTTGGTTTTTGTCGTGGATGGATATGACGCGACTAAGTTTTAGATAGATATTAAAGTTACAGGCAACATCAACTGAGCAAGGTTGCTGGAATATTTTGCACATACAGATTTTGCACATACAGATCATATAACGCTCCTGGTGGTGTTGAAGATTTACAGCTATTCTATTCGACCCCAATAGTCAAGGCCTGTTTTGCCATGCATTATGTTATTGACATCTGAGGTGCTTTAATGTTCATAATACTTTGTTTTGTTTGAGGAGACTACAGTGGACAACAGTATTCAATGTGAGGCCGAAGAAATATAGAGAAAATATGGATGATGATATGGATATCTCTCGATGGAAAAGTTCTAAGAATCTAGTAACACATCATGTTAATATAGATCTTTGTGTGAATATTGCAAATTAATTACTCCAATGACTCTTATGTTGTTAGATTCCACCAGGGATTCAATTGCGTAAGGAGAATATGGGAAATAAATTGACCTACTTTTCAAAGTGGATTAGTTCAAATTTATCTTCGTTTAGTAGCATATTGAGTTTTGTTTCGCCCATTGCATAACAGCAAGCAAATCCAATTGAAGGCCTGACGAGTCGTCCACTTCTTCGACGACCTTCTGGAGCTAGGAATCATTTATGAAGATTGTCATGCTGTTGTACTTAATACATGTAATAATATCATTGATCGGCATAATGAAAACAAGTAAGCCCAACACAGTGCCGCCTGGGACGCCACAACTGACTTCGAGTAAGATAGATCATATTCCTGCGACCACAAGATGATAGGGGTCTCTCTTGATCAGGAAACGTAATTCATTTCAGTAACATTCCAAAGACACCAATGTTGGATATTTTCTTAAAATCTGTAATCATCCCTATCAAAGGGCTTGCTGTAATCAAGGTATATAACAGCTGTGTTGAAACCCTCTCTCAAATTTGTTAGATGCCAACAAAGCGGTACAGTAGCTGTGGTAGGCGGAGCATGCAATAACGGAACCCGTGCCATTTGGAGTTCAGCATATTGTTGCTTTCGAGAACGTGAGTTATTTTAGATCTCACCATAATTCTTTAAAGATATGAGATGTGTGTGAGATCTGTCGGTAGTTCACTGCATGGGATATGTTTCCGTTTTTGAAAAATGGGACAGGAAATGTCCAGGGACAGAGCTAGACTCCAATGCGCCCATCCACATATTAGCTTGAGAAGATGCAAGTTGGTGTCAACACAAATTCAGGACACTAGCTAGTGCCCTACTCGGACCTGCTATTGAGTTGTATTTAACAACACGGACGCCAAACGTCATGTCAGATATAGTTTGATGGGATTTAAGATCACTTATACAGCCAGGATTAGCCATATCAAGACTGCTGAAACCAGAGCAGTATTATTGTTACAGTATCCAATGGTTTTAGCATTATCATGGATAGTGTTGCCATAAATCAGAGAGCCAACAGTAGAGACAGTGACTAGTGGTTTTAGCAAATGAGAACACTTTTGGATTCAGTTTGAGTTATTAAATGGTTAATTCTTCTTTAGTTTTACTTTGGTTATTGATGATGGTCATCAAGCACATTTGGAGATGTTATTGTTTTGAACAGAGCAGTGCAATAACAATCGAATACGTGTGTTGCTGCAGGCAGTATTGTAGTACTTTTTGTGAATACATTATTATTTTTCTAAAAATAATTCTATGGATTCTGCACTTAAATTTGTTCACAAATCCTGGTGGCGTATGTTTTCCACATATACTTGTAACAGAGTATACAAATATTTGATGTTTTGATCCTGGGTGATTGCATTCCAGTTTGAATTATGAAGATCCATGTTATCAAATGTGTGGGCTGGAGCGATGTCACTGGGTTTAGCTTTCGGCTGATATATTGTTGGTTTAATAGCAGGTTGGAACAGGAAGAAATCATCCATAAAGAGTAGATTTGAATCTACAGCTGCTTATATATGGCGTCTGCATCTTTTAAGAATTGCCACTACCTGATTCACTCATCACACATGTATGGCACGAAGATGAAACTTTCGCCCGTCCAAAGATTTACGTTCCTCCCTGAATATGCTGCAATGATGAACGTTACTTTCACTGATGCAGATTGTTTTCCACATTTCCGACAGGTAGGAATACGAAAGAGATCATAATCGGCAACATATTGTACACGGCTACAGAGATGACTTCTAAACCAACATTGCTGAAGCAAATCTGGCCACACTCATTGCACATAAAGTCATTTTCGGCATCCAAAAATCCAGATAAATTAATGTCATGTAGACACTTACGCAGACCTCTCGTTCATTTGTTATGCTACACACGAGATTTTTCAGATTCCTATTTTCCATTAAACGTTGTTGTCCTCTTGCGAGATCAATCTAAGGAAACGTCTTTCCAGTTATTGTCTCTGATATTTGGGTTTATCAAAGCTGCTTTGATGCAGTCTTTATACCTGAGTTTTGGTTTATACTTTGTCTAGTGCCTTTGTGTAGCTCCCCGTAGAATAGATGCTTAAGAATAAGAATACGATGACCTGACATTCCTACAACGAACATATATCCGTATATATATATATATATATATATATATATATATATATATATATATATATATATACAATATTAAATAAATGGAAAACTATATTTATAAAACCATATTTATTTCATTATATATATTTCGGGGATATCATATTAACAATATGCTATGCATATTACTAGTTGTAACCCAACAATTTTAAATATAACTTTACATATATATATATATATATATATATATATATATATATATATATATATATATATATATATATATATATATATATATATATATATATATATATATATATATATATATATATATATATATATAATATATATATATATACATATATAGTTCTTATTTGCAGGATTCACACATAAACAAAACTATACAGCCGTGTGGAAATTCGGAATTTAAGAACACAACAAATGCGTAACTCAAGTAACTGCTTCTTCTATTCTTAGTTGGTGATCATCTAATTATTGTCGAAATGGCTGTCTGATATGCATACCTCATAACTTCAACGTGAAAGGGAAATGAAATGTCTTAACACCAATATATATTGGCCTCGACATCATTTAGACTTCCACAAAAAAACTAATGTTTTAGAATTACGTTTTTTTTATTTGTTATAATAAAGCATATTAGAAACCGGTAGTTCGCCAGGTATTTCAAGAGAAATAAAAAAAACATTCTCTCTCTTGGTGGTTAAACTCTCTTTAGTTCGACAGAATAGCATAAGCAACAACGAAGTAGTCAGGGTGAACAGAGTCGGGTCTCTATTCAGCTGTCACAAATCACTAGATACGTTAAGCTTAATGGGAAATCATCTGCCAAATACAATTTTCACTAGTTAAAAATCACATACATCTCTCCCTTTACTGTTTCATTATGAGCAAGGTCTGCTTGAATACTTTTAACTCATAAACGGAACATTGATGAAAAAATCATTCATTTAACGTATTGTAATTCCACAAGATTAAACATGACCCTTTGGGGCTGTCAATGACGAAAGTATTCGTGTAAACCTTCTACAACAAGCAATGTAGAGGGAGGATCTTTTTTTATTCATCACGTAGAAACCAGCTTCAGATATTTCACTGTTCACGTTACCTTCAATACAGTCTTTATTTTAAAATATAACTCGTATAATTACTATTCAATTATTGTATCAATAAAGTTAAAAGACAGATATCCTCAGGTGATAGGTAGCACATTTGATAATTTGCCACGGTTGTCAATGTCACGTAGCGGTAATTGACTGTGCGTTGACAAAGAATGCGGTAGCTTATTATGTCTTAAGATATATAGGAAGTTAACATTTATACATGCATTTATAGTTAAATTATCTTAATATATTTCTGAATAGGCAGATATTAAACTGTAATACTGTAAAGATTTTCGATATTGCATCTAATTTTCATTTCCTTTTGTATCAACATTTTTCATATTAACTTCTTCTTGGTTGTCCATCGTGAACGATGATGACATCGCCTTTATTTTAGTTCCCGTCTGCAGTGGGCACAAAGGTGGCTGTCGAGGCCGATCCTTGACTTGCAGGTCTGGAGACAGTGGGGGAAAGTGAAGAGACCGGAGTCGCTTGGAGGCAGCTGCTGATGTCTTTCTCCTCCTTTCAAGGGCCTTAGTGACCTCTGCCCGTCTCTTCTCTCTAAAAGAGTCTTCGGCGTGTCTGGTAAGGGCTCGCCACTCAGTCCTGTCCTGAGCATGGCACTCGAGTTGTTTTGGGGCGATTCCAGTGATGTTGATACTGAACTTCACGCAGGCTTTGAACATCTTGAGAGGCCTGCCCCACTTTCGTTTTGCCGAACAGAGTTCCCCATACATCAGTTGCTTCGGAAGCCTGTGATCGTCCATCCGGATGACATGTCCCACCTATCGAAGTCGGCTTTTCAGTATCATAGCTTCGACGTTGGTTGTCTCAGCCATGTCAAGAACTTCGAGGCTGGAGACATTGTCCTGCCATTTAATGTTCATGATTGACAGCAGTCTGCACATGTGGAACCGTTCCAGCTGCTTCAGTTGCCTTCTGTACATAGTCCATGTCTCACAGGCGGCCTAGGGCTTGACTGGCCTTGCAGATCCTGGCATTTATCTCCTTATCGAGGCTTTCATAGCTGCTGATGACACTGACGACGTACTTTAAGTCGTCCACCGTCTTTAGCTGGGTGCCTCCGATGGAGATGGAAGGAGGGTGGGTGACGGGGGCAGGTGCAGGCTGGAACAGGACCTCAGTCTTGCCAAGGCTAATTGCGAGACCGAAGAGACAGGAGGCCTCCTTGAACTTGTTGACGATGATTTGGAGGTCAGACTCCCTGTGGGTCAGCAGCGCACAGTCGTCAGCAAAAGGTTCCCCCAGGTCGATCCTCTGCACGGTCCTTGTCTTAGCCGTCAGGCACCGCAGGTTAAACAGGGAGTCGTCCAGTCTGTATCGCAGATACACTCCGTGCTCGAGGTCCCTGACGGCATGATTGAGCACGCAGGTGAAGAACAGGTTGAACAGGACGGGAGCCAGCACGCATCCTTGCTTGACGCCGTTGGTGATTCCGAACGGCTCCGATGCCTCTCCTCCCGAGCGCACTTGGCCTGTCATGTCGTTATAGAATTGCCGTATCAGGTTCCCGAACTTTATCGGGCATCCAAACTTCGACAGGATCGACCAGAGGGCCTCACTATTGAAAAGGGCTGCTCAGTCGTCCGGTGGAACGCCTGATTCCTCTGTCATCCCTGGCTCAAGAGGAGAACGACTTGCATATCCAGGCCGCCCATGTGTGAGTTTGAGACTGGCAACTCCCAGAGGTTAGCTCCAACTGTTACCGCCACCTCTCGCCCATCGCCGCAGGTCTTTGGGAGTGCACGCTAAAGAAGAAACCTGTGCGGGAAATGTTTATAGTGGGAGGGCCAGTGCACAGTGACAGTCCCACTCACAGAATCCAGTGGTACGGAGGATCGTCACGACCAGGGACTTCCTTGGCTGCAGTGGATGGGCATGACGTCTGTAGTG
>OZ024740.1:66523430-66533430 GCA_964016885.1 Eledone cirrhosa | reverse complement strand
CTTTTATCCTCTCTCTCCTTTCTCTCCTTTTCTCATTGCTCTTTTTGCTCTCCTCTTCTCATAGCTCTACTTGTTCTCCTTTTCTCCTTACTCTCCTTTCCTCCTTGCTCTCCCTTTCTCCTTGTATCTATGTACTTGTTTATATACAAATACAATGAGAAAGGGGGAGCAAGGACAAATATGAAAGCATGGATAGTAAGGAGAGTATATATAAATATTATATTTATGTATATATATATATATATATATATATATATATATATATATATATATATATATATATATATATATATATTACTCAATACTGAGTACTCATTTCTCTCAGCTGTCAACCACATACGGTGGTTGACAGTTGAGTGGGTCGACTTGCAGTTGTCCCCTTGAGCTAAAATAAATTTTGCATAGATTGGTGTTTTGTTAATTGGAACAAGATAGGGGCTGTGAGCTAAACTTTTAGAAAGTTGAAAAACAAGGGCCACCCGAATATACACGCACATATACACATACACATGTACGCACAAATACAAACAAACACACACATATACACACACACACACACACACATATATATATATATATATATATATATATATATATATATATATATAAGTGTGTCCCAGTATATATCCGCCCACACATACACAGAGTCAATAATTCTCTTTTAACTTTTTGGTGGCTTGTTCTAAACCGTCGCACAATCAATACTCTATTTTATACACGCAGTATAACCGTCATGTCTCAAATCGCATTTTATCGACCCCATAATTTACCTGCATCATAGCGGTTAGTTGAGTGGACACCGTAATCTCTCGTCAAAATTCCAGGGAATTTGTTAAAAAAAAGAATTACACAACTTGTCGGGTATTCATTATTCTCTAAGTATAATAAATCACTTGCTTTTAATTATCATTATCGAAGCATAGAATTCTTGGAGTGGGGTCCCTAGGAGTATTCTGTCAAACAAAAATCCTCCTTGATAGTAAACGATTTGCGAATAACTGCCGTATATAACACCACTCAGCACTCAGAATACTGCAGCTGAAATGGCCTACACGTCATCTATGACATTTATATTTAACAAATAATCCTGTACAAAACATAATTTACATACTTGAACCAAAGGAAATTCTACCATTTATATTTCAAGCACATCACGTGTGCAGGCAAAGTTGACATTTATACGATGGAGGAAAGTATATACATCCCTAAAATAAAAAAGGAGAGAATCTGAAAAGTTTTATTTTTTCTCAACATTTAGGCTGACATCCCCTGAGACTATGCACCCTACGCCATATGCAATTCACGAGGCTATCTCTCATCGCAAAATCGTAATACGAATACCTCATGAAATTAGCTGAACAATGAAATCTATATAAATATATTTATTACCATTCACTTTAGCCTTCGTACGTCCTTGTCTTTTTCATCACCTCATCATATGCCCCATTGTGCTATTTATTTCATATATAATTATACTACTAATGTTATGCAGCCATTCTTTCAATATCCATAACATACCTCTCAATATCTACATTTATCTATGTATCGAATCATTTATTTTCTCTCTCTCTCTCTCTCTCTCTCTCTCTCTCTCTCTCTCTCTCTCTCTCTCTCTCTCTCTCTCTCTCTTTATATATATATATATACATATATATATATATACATATATATATATATATATATATATATACATATATATATATATACATATATATATATATACATATATATATATATATATACGTGGGGGTGCGTATGTGTGTGTGTCCGTGTGAGTTCGTGTGTTTACATGTTTACGGGAACAAAGACTGGTGAATATAAAAGTATTGCAGATAACCCTTCAGATCCAGATCAATAGATATTCCATCTAAACCTATATGTTTAAAAGAGGAGGAAATCAATAGAGCCGCAATAGTTTAGTGTGTAGTCGAAACTTCAAACCACCAGATTGACTGTTGAAATATAATCTTACTCCCTCTTTCATGTTGAATATAATCGACTCGTGATTTCTTTTATGATGTTATAAAACAAACTTTAGCTGTCGAAGTGTAAACACGAAAACCAAAACCCACTAACTACAAGCATAAAAATATCACATATATAACTGAAACCGACTTCGTCCAATTTACGTTGGCTACGATTATAGCAAAACTATTCACTGGACTCTGAATTGGCAGATATCTTCGGTCATTAATTAAATTCCTCCGTTTTGTTCTGAATCAGTGCACTGTGATTTCAAATTCCGCAAAGCCGAAATATGATTTTCATCATTTCGGAGTTGATGATTAAATTACTAGCCCTTCGCCGGTGGATTTGCGGAATCGTCAAAGAGAGGAGAGATGCATTTATAGGGCTCAGCACATTGTTTGTTCAAATCTTGCCAGCTTCTGGCAGCAATTACGAATGACAGTTAGTATCAGCCCAAGAAAAACCAATAGAAACATTACGTCATTTCTCCGATCAGTTAAACCATTCTTTTCCATTAGGAAACAATACAACAAAAAACATAATGACCAGAATAACGCCCTGGCCCAACTATTAAGTTAAGTCATTAATTCAACTTCATAACATCCGTAGTACGAAGTATGCACTGAATCTCTAGGGTAGAACAGACCTGATGAATGGATTGAAAATAAACAACCTAATAGAATGCAATTAAGCTTTTCCTTCAAAGTGGAATCTGAATGATTGTATTGGTGTATACAACATCTTGTTTGGTGTAAGACAGAACAAAGGAGCGAAACAAAATAAGGAAACAGTTATTGAGGGGCTCACAGAATATGTGACAAAAGAGCTTTGACAATAAATAAGAAAACAACCGGCTATTGAACCAACCAACAGAAAATGTGTAATAAATTGAAGTGAAAACCTCAGGTGTGTGTATTTTTATTGGCAACATGACCCTCCCAAAGTTTAACAATATATGTTTCAAAACACGTTTTCAGATAAGAAATCTTGCTAAACAAAAATTATTACCGTATAATTCGCAACATTATACGTCTTACATCACGTTTTTATATCATGTTTCATTTACATATTATGCGTTATATATTATGTTATATGTCGCGCTTTATAAATTTTACTTATTCTATGTTATTCCATGTTATACATATATTCCATTTAATCACTCCCCAAATAGTTGTATATATTTATTTAATTGTTTGTTTATTCATGTGCTCCATTGTATTTGTCAGCTTTTAACGTCTATTATTTATACTTCAGACGCCAAGCTTTCCAGCATAGTTACTTCCCACTACAGTCTGAGTTCAAATCCCTTCGAGGTTACACTTTGCCTTTCATCCTTAAAAAGTCGATAAAATAAAGTACCATTAATGTATTGAAATAATTGCTGGCCTTGTGCCAAAAGTAGAAACAATTATTTATACTTCTTTATTTTCACCCTCACTTATACTTACTTTTGTCTGTATCGTCTATCGCCTCAATGTCTCCGAAATACAGGATATTTTTTTAACAACCATCCGCCCCTTGCCACTCTCTCCCTCCCTTTGCCTCTCATCCTTCCTTAAATCTTACCTCTACAGGTAATATCACCCAATACGCGTCAATCTGTTCACTATTAAAATAGTATACACCTCTTTCCATCGCCACGTTTACCGTAAGATTTACCCTCTACCATACATTCATTTTCTCAATATATTTCTCCCATCTACACTTTCGCATTTTTTCTTCCAGAAACAACCAATCAAAACAACCAACTGACCACCCCCAAATAAATGAGAACGGATATATTTTTAAAAGATGCACGTGAAACTTTCCATCGTTAAGCAAAGAGAAGTCTGAAGAGATTTTGATTCCAGTGTCGGGCCAAATCGATACAGATCGAAACTTGAGATGATCAATCGCAGAACACGCGTCGCACCTGAATAGATTTAATAAACCTTTGACACCTCGTCTACACTTATTATTACTATCACACTCTGATTAGTACAAACCCAAAGTACATACTCGAAACTAAACTACGCATCGTGTGCTCATTTTGGTGAACCAACAATAATTAAATTTTACAATACCTAAATTTATATATGTATAATTTATATATAATATTATAATCTATCTCTCTCTCTCTCTGAATATATATATATATATATATATATATATATATATATAAAGAAAGAAGAAACATTAGACATGAATAAAAAAATATATATATACCCAATATTCTACGTCATCCTCGACTGCGCAGTTTCATGGCTACTATTCACAAACATTACATCATAACTGTCAAGCTTACACTATTTACACTTCTAGCCACCTCGTCTGTAGCTTAGATATTAATACCCCCTCCGGTATTTGTGATATTTTTCTCTTGGTTGTAAGAGGCTTAACTCTGTTTGTTGACAGTTGTATCACGTGATAAGTTCCCCCTCCGCCTTTCCAGGATTATCTCTCACGCCTTGAGGACGTGTTTGGAAACTTTAAATGAGGTATTCTCTTGATAAGTTGGCAAACCTCACAAAAATATTGCATCTCTATGATGTAATGTTTTTGCATAGTAGCCACGAAACTGCGAAGTCGAGGATGTCGATGAATATTGGGTATATATATTATTTTATTTATGTCTAATGTTTCTTCTTTCTTTATAATATATTATATAGCTCTGATATTGAGTCAATCTAATTCATTCAGATTATTTTGTGCCTATTAATCATAGAGCAACAACGGTTATGGTTGGCACCACACAAATTCAGGGACATATGTGTGTATATGCATGTATATGTATGTATTCGCATGTATCTGTGTATTTCTGTTATTGTATATATACATACAGGTATATATGTATATATGTCAGGTCACCAGTTGGTGCTACTGGTAGAATGTATCCCAGTACAACCTGTCTCATGGTCGGGTCGTTGGTGACTAAACTGGCAAGCCCACCAAGGTTTCTTGGTGAGGAGGGTGACTTTGGACATCCTGCAGGACTAAAAACAATACCTGGCAAAAGGCAAAGGAGCTCTTAAGAGTCAATGGCCATCCAAAATCACCGGGAGAGATGACCCCTTAGCCTTTGTCAAGGCAGAATTCTAGGAGAAAGAAAACTCTGATATAAAACCTGCAACCCTGATGGTATCCAATGATGTTGACTTGTTATTCTTTTTGGTAAATATCATCTTGGTTAAGAGAGTGGGACTGGCTTTGTGCAGTGCCTTTGCTCACTATAAAAGCTTCACGGCACAGGCATTGCTTTATATCTGGAGATCTCTCTGCACTTGTCGTCACATGGTACCATGGGCCCAGCTCTATGTGTCAATAATTGTCACAAGTGTAGTGTTTGTACCAGAGTTTTCAAGTCACTGGTTGGACTAAAAAGTCACACTCGTTCAGCGCATCGGTAGGGGTTCTCCTACATGGATGTAAAGTAGTGGCCGTACTCGAAAACGGGTTGGCAGCCACCATATATGTATGTATATATATATATATATATATATATATATGTATATATGTATGTATATATATATATATGTGTATATATATATATATATATATATATATATCTATATATATATATATGTGTATGTGTGTATATATATATATATGTATATATATATATATATATATATATATATATATATATATATATATATATATATATATATATATATATACACATATACACATATATATATATATGTGTGTATATATATATATATATATATATATATGTGTGTGTGTGTATATACATATATATATATATATATATATATGTGTATATACATATATATATATATATATGTGTGTATATATATAAATATATATACATATATATATATATGTGTATATATATAAATATATATACATATATATATATATATATATGTGTGTATATATATAAATATATATATATATATATATATATATATGTGTATATATATAAATATATATATATATATATATGTATATATATAAATATATATACATATATTGTTATATTTGGGGAGGGTCATATTTGCGTAATATTGCCAGAATTAATAACAGAACACACTCACTGTTTGGTTGGTTTTCGCTTCTCGCTGTCTTTTATATATATATATCTGCGATCTAACTTACTCGGTCCTCAATGTTGCCATTGACTGACCGGCGGTCAAAAATAATACAGATACAATATAGACACAAACTCATATATATAGTTTACATAATTTACATAAATCTTTCGTTGCACATCTGCAACATCGTCAGTGGTGTTATATTCATTGTTCCTCCTGTTGTGTTGTATGTCTACGCCATTTTTTTTTTGTTCAGTCTGTCTATATATTTATTTATTTATTTGCTTGTTTGTTTATCTTATTTTATTTTGTCTTCTTTGCGCATGCGTTTGCGTGTGTGTATAGTGTTATGTGTGATGTGTGACTAGTGTGTATAGTGTTGTGTCTGCTGGGTGACTAGTGTGTGTTTATGTGCTTGTGTATGTATTTATTTATCTTATTTTATTTAATTTTATTTACTTATTTATACTTCTCTTAGGTCAGTGTTGTTTGTTTGGGTGTTGTTGTTGTTCCACTCATTCTTTCTGTTTAGCTTTGGTCTTCTAATTTCTATTTCACTGGCCTCTCTGATTTGCCTATCTGCTGGGTCATTCCTATGTTTAGATATTATTCTAATTTCTATGTTGTCTATGTTACCGTCGTGTTGTTGTCTAGCATGTTCGTATAGTACTGATCCGTTTTTTCGTCCTTTTAGTTCCCCCCAGTGTTGGTCTATCCTTTCACCTATGCTACGAGCTGTCTCACCTATGTATGTTGTTGTCATGTTTCTGCAAGTACCCTCTGTACATCTTATGCTATAGACTACGTTTCTGGTTTTACAGTTTATCCGGGGGTTCACCTTACATATGATACATTTCCTATTAGTACAGTGGGTTTTCTTAAAAGGGTAGGTTTTGCTGATCAGGGATTTTATGGTGGTTCCTGGCTTTTGTACCACCTTTATTTTTAAGTGGGTCTTTCTCAGGGCCTTTCTACACTGGTTAGCTAATTTCCCTCCAGGGGTGGCATCCACAAACATGACACTCTGATATCTCTGGTTGTCGTACCATGATGTGGCCTTCCCTATCTTATGTCTAGCCCTATCTAAGCTATTCCATGATTTGCTCCTGTATAGTGGGAAAATTCCTTTCATGTCCAGTTCTATGAGGGTCTTATATTTTTCCATGGCTCCTTCGTATACTCTGACTCTGTCTCTTTGGTTGTAGCCAGAGAACTGCATGCGGTTGATGAAGTGTTGGATGTGTCCTTCCATTTCTGCTGGGTCGCACATGCTGGACACATTCTTCATCACTCGTACCAAATCTGCGATCAGAATATTAAACTTAGCACTACTGGACATTGCTGAGTTTTTGAGTATCAGGTATTTGGAGGCCATGGGTTTAGCATAGTGTGAGTGGAGAATTTGGGCTCTCTCGTCTATAGTGTTAATCCAGAGTTCTGTGTCTAATACAGGTAGTCTATTGTTAGGGTGTTTGGAAGGGAAGTCTATAGTTACAGTTATACTCTGGTGTATGGAATTAGCTATCTGCTGGATGCTTTCCATCGTGCTACGTTCTAAATTAAACTTGTTAGTGCTCTCTAGTGGGGGTGTTCTTATAACTATATTGATATCGTCTACATAACGAGAGTACATGATGAGGTCTATGGAGCTTTCATTAAGGAGATCTTTAAGTCTCCTTTCCCACCATACCATGAAAAGGTTGGCAACATCACCAGCTATGCTGACGCCGATGGCTGCTCCCTTATTTTGGGTGTAGATTTTCTCATTGAACTTAAATATGTGGCCCTTTAGGGTAGTTTTGATACTAGCCCCTATTGCATGTGCGACCATTTTTCTTACCTGATCAGTGTTTTGGGGGGTCCGTATAGCTTTGGTCCACCCAATCCACCTTCCTATGGGAGTCTTTTTAGCCATTGAGGTTATGGTGGGGGATCTACCTCTTATAGGTCTACTAGGGCAGAAACATCTAAGGTCATGGCTGTCTAGGTAGTCAGTGTCGTAGGTAAGTCTAAGTAGGAGGCCCAGTTCGTCTGTGTCGACGTCGCAGAACTCCACCTCACTCTCAAGGTGGTAGAAAACCAGGAACCACCATAAAATCCCTGATCAGCAAAACCTACCCTTTTAAGAAAACCCACTGTACTAATAGGAAATGTATCATATGTAAGGTGAACCCCCGGATAAACTGTAAAACCAGAAACGTAGTCTATAGCATAAGATGTACAGAGGGTACTTGCAGAAACATGACAACAACATACATAGGTGAGACAGCTCGTAGCATAGGTGAAAGGATAGACCAACACTGGGGGGAACTAAAAGGACGAAAAAACGGATCAGTACTATACGAACATGCTAGACAACAACACGACGGTAACATAGACAACATAGAAATTAGAATAATATCTAAACATAGGAATGACCCAGCAGATAGGCAAATCAGAGAGGCCAGTGAAATAGAAATTAGAAGACCCAAGCTAAACAGAAAGAATGAGTGGAACAACAACAACACCCAAACAAACAACACTGACCTAAGAGAAGTATAAATAAGTAAATAAAATTAAATAAAATAAGATAAATAAATACATACACAAGCACATAAACACACACTAGTCACCCAGCAGACACAACACTATACACACTAGTCACACATCACAAATAACACTATACACACACGCAAACGCATGCGCAAAGAAGACAAAATAAAATAAGATAAACAAACAAGCAAATAAATAAATAAATATATAGACAGACTGAACAAAAAAAAAATGGCGTAGACATACAACACAACAGGAGGAACAATGAATATAACACCACTGACGATGTTGCAGATGTGCAACGAAAGATTTATGTAAATTATGTAAACTATATATATGTGTTTGTGTCTATATTGTATCTGTATTATTTTTGACCGCCGGTCAGTCAATGGCAACATTGAGGACCGAGTAAGTTAGATCGCAGATGTATATATATATATAAAAGACAGCGAGAAGCGAAAACCAACCAAACAGTGAGTGTGTTCTGTTATTAATTCTGGCAATATTACGCAAATATGACCCTCCCCAAATATAACAATATCTGATTCGACACACGATTTCATATAAAAAACCTCGCAAAACTAATTCATCGCCGCTATTGCATTTGCTTGTGCCAAGCTGAAAGGTTATTGAAAGACACATCTGCAACATCGTCAGTGGTGTTATATTCATTGTTCCTCCTGTTGTGTTGTATGTCTACGCCATTTTTTTTTTGTTCAGTCTGTCTATATATTTATTTATTTATTTGCTTGTTTGTTTATCTTATTTTATTTTGTCTTCTTTGCGCATGCGTTTGCGTGTGTGTATAGTGTTATGTGTGATGTGTGACTAGTGTGTATAGTGTTGTGTCTGCTGGGTGACTAGTGTGTGTTTATGTGCTTGTGTATGAATTTATTTATCTTATTTTATTTAATTTTATTTACTTATTTATACTTCTCTTAGGTCAGTGTTGTTTGTTTGGGTGTTGTTGTTGTTCCACTCATTCTTTCTGTTTAGCTTTGGTCTTCTAATTTCTATTTCACTGGCCTCTCTGATTTGCCTATCTGCTGGGTCATTCCTATGTTTAGATATTATTCTAATTTCTATGTTGTCTATGTTACCGTCGTGTTGTTGTCTAGCATGTTCGTATAGTACTGATCCGTTTTTTCGTCCTTTTAGTTCCCCCCAGTGTTGGTCTATCCTTTCACCTATGCTACGAGCTGTCTCACCTATGTATGTTGTTGTCATGTTTCTGCAAGTACCCTCTGTACATCTTATGCTATAGACTACGTTTCTGGTTTTACAGTTTATCCGGGGGTTCACCTTACATATGATACATTTCCTATTAGTACAGTGGGTTTTCTTAAAAGGGTAGGTTTTGCTGATCAGGGATTTTATGGTGGTTCCTGGTTTTCTACCACCTTGAGAGTGAGGTGGAGTTCTGCGACGTCGACACAGACGAACTGGGCCTCCTACTTAGACTTACC
>OZ024740.1:66508430-66513430 GCA_964016885.1 Eledone cirrhosa | reverse complement strand
TTGTTTTACAAGTGGGATGTTCTTGTGAATAGTGTTGTAAGCTTCCGCATTTCTTGGGTTGAGATATATGATAGAATATTGGACGTACCTTCAATTTGTTTCTGTTTTCGTAATTCTTCAATTGCTATTGCTTTAGCCCTTTCTTTTCCATTATTTATTAGTAATTGTGGGAACTGTCTTTCAAGTAGAATTTCCTTTAATTCTTGAAGTCTTTTATTTCGCGTTTCAGAATTGGAGACAATTGTGCAAATTCTTCTTGCTAGGTTAAAAGGAATGTTCGTCTTCGTGTGCTTTCGATAGTTGGAGGTGAATAGCAGGTATTGTTTGGAATCTGTTGGTTTGTAGTGTATTTGTGTCTTTTTTTAAGATTAAGATATCCAGAAATGGCAGTTTATCTTGACTGTATTCCATTGTGAATTGGATGTGGTTATTGATGCCGTTTATTAAGTTTTTGAAATCATTCAGTTGGTCGAGTGTGTGGGACCAAATAATGAGACAATCATCCAAGTAGCGTTTCAAATTCACTGTTAAATATTTGTGGAAGTTCAATCCGTATTTTGATTTGGACTGTTCATATATCTAGACTTCTAAGTATGCCATGACTAAGTTGGCATAAGTTGGAGCGGCTTTTGTACCCATCGCAGTCCCCGACATTTGATTGTAAGTACTGCCATCGAAATCAAAAAAGTTGTTCTGTATGAGGAATTTTAATCCCTCGGTGATGAAGCTTTTTTCTATTCTGCCAGGTATCTCATTGGGATATTTCACTAACCAGAATCCTATTGCTTCTAGTCCGTATTGGTGTGAGATCGTTTTGTAGAGATTCACTACATCGAAAGACACAATAATAGTGTCGTTGTTGACATGTTTGGGGAGGTGGTTTAAGAGGTCCAGATCGTCTCTTACAAGGCTTGGTATCTGTTTGAGAATTGGTTTTAGTAGTATGTCTATAAAGTTGCTCAGTCTGTGTGTTTCACATTGTGGGCTCGCTACAATTGGTCTTAATTTAAGGTTTGTGGGGTATTGCGTGTTCACGCAGGCTGAGGTGGATTCTTTACAGGCATCGTTAATTATTTTACACTTGTGGATCTTCGAAAGTCCGTAAAGGTTGCTGGTTTTGTATTCAAAATGTGTTAAATAATCGCGTTCCTTTTTAGTTATGTCTTCCTGGTATCGATAAATTAGTGTGTTTACTCTGGTCATTGTTTTTGATTGCGTGTAGTTTTTTACTCTTTCATAGTAATTAGAATTTTGTAAGAGAGAGAACTTGGAATTTTTATATTTTTCAGCCTCCATCATACAACAGTACTTCCTTTGTCCGCTTCCTTAATTATAATGTCCGTATTGATTTTTAGTTCATGGATAATCTCCCATTCCCTTCGATATATATATATTTAACGAAGGAAATATGGTAAGGAACCAGGTGGACCATAACGCACCAAAGTACTCAATACTTAGGGTAGTAGAGTAGGTAATAGGAACGAATAGGACCCCGACGGCTGAGCTCAAGCCGTTTCAACGGCTAATTCTGGACTAAAAAAATAGTCAGAATTAGCCGTCGAAACGGCTTGAGGTCAGCCGTCGGGGTCCTACTCGTTCCTCTCTCTCTCTCTCTCTCTCTATATATATATATATATATATATATATATAGGTGTGTGATTGATGGTGTGTGCCTATATATTCCTACATATGCCCGTGTGTGTATGTACGTATATACGCACATATGTGTGTGTTGAACAAAGGACTAATTTTGGGAGGGACGTAGAAAAATTCTTCAGAAAAAAATAAAAAAATAATTATTTACAAATTTGACAGGTGCGATTTGCCTGTGACCATTCACAACACAAAAGGAATACTAAAAGCTTTATCCCCTGAATAAAGGAATTTTTCGAGAATAACCGGGGCAGGCCGCACTTGCTACATTTCTTCCCACCCAACCCTACTCACCGTCTCAACTCATCACTGCTATTAACACTTTTTCAACACACCTACACCCATACACTTATTAAAGGGGGAGAAAAGAAACCCCCACCACACCACAGACATGTTAAATCCCTATATATAGAACAACACACCACATACACATCAGTTTGACAAGCGCACCTCAGCGTGAAAGGTCGTTCTAAAAACGAAACAATACCTCCTACGTTAACCAAGAACTCCTAAGACCTAACCAACAACCAACAACTTAATTTATAAAATAAAAGTTTTTTTTAAGAAAAAAAAAAAAATGTTTTTCTAATCGGAAAAAAATTCTTTTTGGATTTTGTGAAGGAAATAAATTTGTTGAAAGCACAAGTGAAGCCATTTTTTCTTCTCCCCTGTCTTAATATATATATATATATATATATATATATATATATATATATATACATATTTTCTCTTGTTGGTTTTGGCTATATGGTCTTCTATGTTAGGTGTGGAGGAGTTGGATATTTTAATTGTGCTTTTGTTAAACAGGTTGTGGATTTTATGGCTAGTTGGAAAGTTCTCGTCTAGAGTAGAGAAGAAAGCTTTGGGTATGTTTGTTGATACATTTAATTTGATCGGAGGTTTAAAAGGTGGGCTACTTCTTCTATTCTTCTTATGGTTGTTATTCATACTACTGTTCAGTGTGGTGTTAGGTTCCTTCTTAACTATATTTTTTCTGTTGTTCTTCTTAGGACTATTGCTGTGGTGTGATTTGACTTTTTTGTATTGTGCCCTTTGTATAGGAGTCAGGATTTTCAATACTATGATCATATTTACTTTTATTCATGGCCATGCTGTGTAAAATTATATTAGGTTGTCTATGGGTACTTGACGATTTAGGTTTAAATTTAATTTTATCTCTATGGCCGGAACGGGCTAAGGCTTCATTATCGTATTGGGAGTTACGATTAAATGTATTTTTGTTGTAAGAAAGGCGAGGTATTCTATTAGATAGCCCATTAATGATTCAGGTCAGTACAGATTTAGGGTGGCTAGAGTTGGTATTAACATAGACAAGAATTTCATTAGGTTTATGATAAGGTGTGTATTTTTTAGATTCTAAGTAGAGAGTGATGTCAAGGAAATTAACATTTTTGGTGTTTTTATCTAAAGTGATACCTAGTTATAGTTTTAAAATATTTTATGTAATTGTTTTCTATTTCTTTCAATATTGAACTGTTTAAAGTCTAAGAGGGAAAGCGCCTCGTCTCGGTAGAGGCCACAGTTGAGGTAAGGTAGGTTCTTGTGTATTTCGTTTAAGAGAAATAGACCGACTAAGTCCGTTACCTGTGCCGAGTCACTAGATCCCATGGTGATATCGAAGTTGTTTGGTGTATTCTTGCGGGTCCATAGTTGGTCTTCAAATTTAATTAATGTTTTCCTGGCCGCAAGGATTATATCTACCTGGGATTTAGTGAGTTCACTATTGTTAATGGCCATTATTAATGCTTTATTTAAGAGGATAGGCGAAATAGGGGTGTAGTAGGAGTGTTAATCAAATTGGATGAATTTCTTATTATTATTTTCATTAATACCATTAAATCATTCGATTACTTCACTAGTGTTTTCCTAGAGGTTAAAATGAATTTTTTGTTTAATTTGGGGGATTATTTTATATAAAATTATTTTACTAATAATACCAATGTCGGATCTGGATGGGCAAATAATTCTAATTGAGGGGTTAGTATCGAAGTCATCATTATGGTCTTTAAGAGAGAATCGTGGGTGATTAGGGTGTACGGTTGAGCATATCTCTCTAGTCTTAATATACATATTAAACTACGGGCTTCAATATTTATGTCATCCAGGTTTTTATGAGATGTTTTTTGTAGTTCCTATAAAGTTCTTTATATATAAATTCCCCATCTGTATCGTAATCTAGGCTATATATGTTTTTAGTTTTTTCAGCTATTACTAAAATATTCCTATTCTTATTAAAGTTTTTCTTTGTGGAATTTAGGTTATTTATGAAGTCGTTCTTCTTATTGTAGTATTTCTTGTACTTAAATCCTTTTAACAAGTGACGCAAGGTCGTTTTGAAATTAGTCCAGTAATATTGTGTGCAGGGCTTTTATATGTTTTGAAGCCGTATGTTTCAAACGAAGATGCATCTTGTTTTTTCACAGCGCGGTTCCTATCCTAGTGGAAGGCCTTCCATCTAACTCTTTTAATAAAAGAGTTGACATTATTAATCAGTAGTTTTTCGTATGTATCCCTAGATGGGATAGTTATGTTCTTTAGAGGCAAAAGGAAGATAGTCTTTGATCAACATACCGGTAATTCTATGTATGTCAGCTCTACTAGAAGGAGCAGAAGTAGTAATATTTATATTTATATATGTTATAAAATTGACACAGAAGCGACTGAGGTTAGCTGGACATGCTCACCGACATCCAGAGTTGACATTGCACTCAGTGCTCCTGTGGGATCCCCTACATGGACACACTGGACAAGGGAGACCAACGTTAACGTATGTTGATGCCCTAAGAACAGACATTGGTCTGTTGGAGAGGCAGGACATGGCAGCGATAATGAAGGACTGAGACCGCTGGAGAGAACTCGTCCATGGATCTCGGGAATTTTACCCGCCCTAGAATGTTTGCTATAGCTATAAATATCTAGGGTAGTACTAAGTACTAGCCGGTTACCGGTATGACAAAAGGTTCAATGAAAATTTTCAAGTGTTTTACAGAGCTGAGATACAAAGTGTTAAAACGATCAAATTTTAGTTTAGAACATTTATTAGCTGTCAATTGTTTCTTCCAGAGGGAAGTCTGGATTCATCGGAGCATAAGGAATATCGAAACATGTAACTAAAAACCCAGTCATTTAGAACATTTTGGGTACATAATTGTTATTAGTGTCAAAGGCATCATGTGGAGAGTCAGGAGTTAAAATGATGTTCTGCTTGAAAGAACACAATTACAGGCAGCACAGGTTGGAAGTGTAATAGGTATAAGTAAAAAGCACAATGAAAACAAAATCACAAGCCAAAAAAACCACAAGCTAAAAAAACAGGCAAAAAACTA
>OZ024740.1:66498430-66503430 GCA_964016885.1 Eledone cirrhosa | reverse complement strand
GCGACAACTTAGGAGGAATATGGCTACAGTCTGGCTGGAGTACAGAAAAGCTCTCGATTCAGTTCCCCACTCGTGGATGATAGAGGCCCTCCAACTTGCCAAAGTCCCAGACATTATTGTTAGAGCCATAGAGAAGCTGTCTACTTCTTGGGCTACTATCCTAAGGTTAAAGACAGAGAAAGAGGACTCTATTTTCACTGATAAAATAAAATATCGCAGGGGTATATTTCAGAGGGACAGTCTCTCTCTGATAGTATTCATGTTGTCATTAAACCCCTTGTCCGTTCTGCTCAAGAAATGTGATGATACATCATTGGCTCACAGGAGGACAGAAATACGAACCTAATCCATAATTTCTTTGTGGACGATCTGAAACTCTAAGCCAAGAACATGGATGGGATGACGAAAAATCTTGACCTGGTTACAACTATCTCAAAGGATATAGGAATGAATTTTGGCCAAGATAAATGCTCATACATGACTGTACAGCGGTGAAAAACAACAACCAGATCTAGCAACATTGTCATCAATGGCCTAACTGTTTCACCGATATCTGATGAGGACTGCTAAAGATACCTGGGTATAGATGAGAACATATCATATAATGGTATATGTAATAAGGGACGCGTAACTAGGGAATACTACACCCGATTAAGAAAGATTTGGTCATCGGAACTCTCTGAGCAAAACAAAACAGTGGCTCACAATGTGTTTGTTGTGCCTGTCCTAACACCAACGTTTGGAATACTCAATTGGACGATAGACGAAATCCGAGCATTTGACGTTTGAACTTGAAAAATACTAAACAACACCACAAACTTCCACATCAACAGTGACATAGACCGCCTTTACTTGAAACGTAAGCAGGGAGGCAGAGGCCTAACATCAGACCAGTCAGCATTTGAATGTCGCATCATATCATTCCGACAACATCTACGAACCCCTAAGCGTAGGAGCCCGTCTCTCGAGCAAGTCTATCTGCATGAAACAGATAAGATCATGAGAGTTGGGAAGGAACTCCCCGAGAGATATTCCCTGTGTGATAATCAAAACCTCACACTCAGGGAAGTCGCTCAGCAGTATCGCAGTGAATCCATGGATGAAAAACTGCATGCTTACCAGCAAAAAATCATGCAAAAAATCATGTTGCCAGGAAGCTCCAGAGTGAGAGTAATATAGATAAGGAAAGTAGTCTATCTTGGACCAACAACCGCTATATTGGCTTCCTCTTGGAAGGATACGCTTTTGCAATCCAAGAACAGGAGGTTAACAGGAAATACCTGATTCACAAAAAAAGATATGGATGCAGGCAAAACACGTAGATGGGATAGCAAGTGCAGACTCTGCAGAACTAACATCGAGGATATCACCCATGTCATCAGCAGCTGTCCAAAGATGTCATCGCGGTACTATCTACCTATGAGGCATGATGTAGTGGCCAAAACACTGTACAATGCAGTTCGTAAAAAAGATAGCCCCGATAATAAACACATTAAAATCTACAACAATGTGGAAGACATCCATGTACATAATATGAAAGAGTACTGGTGGAATGTTCCACTAAAAACTGCAATAAAATGCAGGCATAACAGACCAGATATTATGATATGGGACAGGGAGAAGAAAGCATGCACAGTTGTGGAAATTAGCTGCCCAGTAGATGCCAATATAATATTAAAGATTAGCGAAAAGGAGAATATTTATGCAGAACTAATGAGAAATCTGCAGATACTCCACCCTGATGACACCTTCAGATTAATGCCTATGATTATTGGGGCACTGGGGTACGTTAGTAACTGACTCAGTACAAATCTTGAGAGCTAGGCTTCACAGGAACAGTGAGAACACAACTAGTTAGGAAATTACAAGTACAATCCATTATGAAATATTAAAAATATGTAAAACACTGCAAAAATGTTGCATCTAATAACTGCATATACACATGTACAGATACAAAGCACATATACAACTCAAAACATACACATCCACACATACAATAACATCCATATCTACACATGCATGCATACATAATCTACCTAGTTGATGTGTAAATTCCAATGAGATAGTCTTGTGTCTATGTTAGAAACAGACTCTCTAGTGGGAAAAATTTGTGAAATTATAAAACCAGAAGAACATACATATATATAAATGTGTATATATATATATATATATATATATATATATATATATATATATATATATATTATAAATAAATGTAAGCTATCGCCGTATTTTGACTAAAGAAAATTAATTAGCCTGATAGTGGGGTTAAGAACCCTTGGAGAAATGGAAAAAGATGAGTATTGACGTACTCAACTCTTTCCATTTCTCCGAAGGTTCTTAACCCCACAATCAGGCTAAATCATTTTCTTTAATTTCTTTGGACAAAATACGCGATAGCTTCCATTTATAATTTCAAACTCGCTCGCTGTTTCGAAAATATACTTACTTTATATATATATATATATATATATATATGTATATATATATATATATATATATATATATATATATATATATATATATATATATATATATATATATATATATATATATATATATATATATATATATATATATATATATATATATATATATATATATATATATATATATATATATATATATATATATACAATTATATGCATATTATATACATATATGTAAGTGTGTGAATATGTACAGAAATTTAGCTGCTCGGCTACAATGATAATATTATTAAAAAAAACTTGTAAACAATTTAAGAAACAGAAAACTAGGAATAGATAAACACATCGGCTCTCTCTTGAGAATCATTATAATAGTACAGGACTATTCACCACCAATGCATTAATAGCTGTACACAGATAGCTTTCCAGACAAAATCGCAACGGGCCTTCGATAAAAATATATATATATATATATATTTGCATAAAAATATGGTACTGGAAAATTGTTACAATCGAAAGCAATTCATACGCGAGTGGTAACCGCAGGTATGAATGAAATATATTAATAAAAGCTGGTTCGAATAATAACCCTAGCTCTATTATTAATAGAAATGAGACATAGCGAAAATTAACTCAATAGGTCAGTGGTGAAATTGCAAAAGGCGAAGATGAAGTCTTCAATCAAGGTTATACAGAACAGAAAGATGGGGAGAAGAAAGATGTATAGATAGAAAAAGAGATAGATAGACGGAGAAAAGGAGGGAAAGAGAAAGATATAGTGAGATAGAGTGTCACAGAATTAGTAAACAAATGTTGGATTTATAAAATTAGGATGTGTGGTTACAATGATAATATCATTACAAATCCAGGGAAGAAAGGTGAGAAACGGAAAACGCGCAAGAGATAAGAATATTGACATCTACTTCTCATCGGCTATCTTCCAGGGATCATTATGATTTCGGATTCTATATTAGACAGGATTGTACACCACCAGTGGTGTACAGTAGAAAACAAAAAAATACAACGGGCGTTGGACAAAAAGAAAAAAAGAAAAAATACAATGATCTAATGATCAGAGATAATACGGGATTTCATGGATTTTCTTCCATCTAAATTTTCAGGTCCAGACTATCTAAAGCTTTCATAAAATGATAAGTTATTTTGGCTCTAGGAGTAGCGTCAACAAACTTGAAACTCTGGTATTTTTTGCTCTCATTCCATGAGTTGGCCTTCCCTATTTTACTCTTAATCTTTTCTATAATATATCATTCTTTGCTCATGTATAGTTGGCAAATCCCAATGGATTATTCCCTATGATGCTTTTGCATTTATTTATATCTATATGGTACATCCTGAGTCTTTCACTTTGGCTGTATCAAGAGAACATGTGTTGCATATATTGATGTAAATTGTGTTATTGAAAGTCTGTTGGATAGCAAATTCGGGACACATTTTTCCTCGCATTTACTAGGTCCGCAATTAAGATATTAAACAGTGTACTAACTGGGATAGCTGAAAATTCGTGGATCAGGTAATTGGAGCCCATGGATTTTGTACAATTCAAATGGAAGATTTGGGATTTGTCATTCTTAGTTTCCAGTCAGAGTTGATTTCTCTTTGGCGATATGTATGGAGATGATCAGTGAGATTGATGTAGTGTTACGAAGACTTGACATTCTTGAAGTGCGTCTCCTTCTTTGACTTACCTGTGACAAAGTGTACCTGCACGAAAATGATATCACTGCTCCAGTAGACAAGCGAGGCATATATACGTTATACCATCACATTGATGGCAAAATCTTCCTCCAACGAACACCATAGAAATATAGTTCGGTTGAAGCAGAGCCCTACTGACACCAACAATTTGATCAGGTAAAAATAATGTTAGCACATGCGGTGGTAATAAGTAGCAAAAATATTCAGATGATCACATGTTTATTCAATATTCAATAACCAAACATACGCGCAGGAAGAGCTTTGCAATCGGCGTCAGTCTCACTGGTGATGTGGTCATCCTGCTAATGGTAGAGGGAGGAGCTCCATAGCTTATACTCATAAACCTATACTCTCTCTATATAGAAGATATAGTGGTAAACGGACCCCCACCATTGAATAACTATGAACCTGATCTAGAAGTTAACAGCATAGAGATCATCCCGCAAAGAGCAAATTCAAGCCATCAGAGTATTAGGCTCACAAGCGACTACCCACATGAGCACCCCAAATGTAGAATATATGTGTCAGACACAGAACTCTGGCTGGAAATTTATCACGCATAAACAGGTCACACCCAGAGGCGCTGGCGCAAGCACAGTGTGTATTCAGGGAAATGTACCACAAAAAGACATGATGAATTATACAAAATAAGAACCGAGAGAAGAGAAGATGCACATAGGAAAACAAAGTATCATTTACAAAGTCACAGAATGTGTGAGGAAATATTTTAATGAACTAACTAATAACTGATTATAAAGCTGAAGTGAAAATCCTGTTGTGATTGTGTTTTTCTTGCCAATATTAGCAATATGACCACCCATATAAAGAACATTATATATATATATATATATATAT
>OZ024740.1:66475930-66490930 GCA_964016885.1 Eledone cirrhosa | reverse complement strand
CACACCCTCGGAACTCTCTTCCCAACCTATTTATCCTGAAGGGTTTATGCCCGAAACGTCCCCCTCCCCACACTTTCAAGAGCATGAACCTAATAAACCTTTATTTGTCTGCCTCTCTGTTTTGTTCCCGTCTAAATGTGCACTATATATATATATAACGAAGGAGTTTATGGTAAGGAACCAGATGGACCATAACGCACTAGAGTACTCAACACTTAGGTTAGTAGAGAGAGTTATAGGAAAAAGTTTGACCCCGACGGCAAAGCTCACGTCGTTTCGACGGCTATTTCTGGACTATAGCCATCCAAACGGCTTGAGCTCTGCCGTCGGGGTCAAATTTTTTCCTATTACCCACTCTACTACACTAAGTGTTGAGTACTCTAGTGCGTTATGGTCCATCTGGTTCCTTACCACACCTCCTTCGTTATATATATATATATATATATATATATATATATATATATATATATATATATATATATATATATATATATATATATATATATATATCTAGCGGGTCCGGGTATGTTTTTTACATTCATTTAATTTATTGATTTATTGAGATTTTTTATCTGAGTGTCCCGAATCTTCCGGATAGCAAATTTTCGATCGTGCGGTTGATTATAGACTTGTTCTGTGTGTGACGGTATTTTAACGATAGTTATAGCTCTGATTTATCTAAATTATAGAGCACTCTGCCGCTCATATCGAATTTTGTTTATCGTGAACTCGTGCGCCGATTTTTCGATACTCGATTATTCTACTATATTTAGCTCTAGGCATAGCTATTGACCAGTTCATTTTATTGTTCATTTTTTGTCGATTCTATTGAGTGATGAATAGCTCCTGTTTATTTTAACATGTCTATTGAGCACTTTTATTCGATATGTGTATTTCCACATTTTCCCGAATAGTTTTCGCGGATGTAGAGGTTATCTCCCTTGCCGAATTCCATGTGCGTATTTAGCTTGGGTTATGCCCTTTCATCCGTTTGGACAAAGCTCGTTGAAGAAGTAAATTTCCTGTCCGCTGAATTCTAGAAGTCTTATATATTTTTATGTGAGCTGATAGAGAACAGTTTAAGGATTTACAGAAACCCAAGAAGCTAGATTTAACATCTTCCTAGCGGGTCCGGGTATGCTTTTTACATTCATTTAATTTATTGATTTATTGAGATTTTTTATCTGAGTGTCCCGAATCTTCCGGATCGCAAATTTTCGATCGTGCGGTTGATTATAGACTTGTTCTGTGTGTGACGGTATTTTAACGATAGTTATAGCTCTGATTTATCTAAATTATAGAGCACTCTGCCGCTCATATCGAATTTTGTTTATCGTGAACTAGTGCGCCGATTTTTCGATACTCGATTATTCTACTATATATATATATATATATATATATATTTATATGTATATGTATATATATATATATATAGTGGTGGAACACTGGAAGATAATATCCGTAGTGGTAGAGCACTCAGTCAAAGGGACGAGTTAGGTAGAAGTGGTTACACAACAGTTAGTTCACCATACCGAGAACAATTGTTTCACCTTAGCGGATCTTCAGCTCGGAATGGGCATGGTTACAGGAACAGGAAGGACAACCGTGCGAACGCGCATGCGCAGAAACCCGGTCACTTCACACAGGCAATACTAGTCTGCGTGCGAGAGGTGTAAGGGAGATAACTGCGAAAGTCCGAAAAGGGTTTAGGTTGAAAATAAAATTACAAAGAATCAGTCCGGAGCCTTGTAATTATGCAATAGGTGTTTGGCGACGTGTGGACAACGTGTGAAAAATTAAAATCTCGTGTTTAGGCAATCAATATTGCTTAATCTCTTTAGAATAGTTATTCATTCGTCAATACATTAGCCACACGTCGGATTTCCCTTTGCGTATGGCTTGGACTTTCGATTGAATGGAGTAGTCTATACTTGAGTACTTGAGAGACCATACGTGGCTCGCGAGTTTCGTGGATGAACGAGTGTCCGGGTATCTGAAGGTAGACTGCTGGTTCAGGAAACGTTCCTTCAATCAGCCCAATTGGGTACAATTGGGTAAGGTCGGCTTTTATCGCCTCATCCCAGGTCTTCTTGCGTATCCCCAATCTGCGGTTTATATATATATATATATATATATATATATATATATATATATATATATATATATATATATATCATCATCATCATCGTTTAACGTCGATCGTCCATGCTTGCATGGGTTTGGACGGGAGGTTTCCGACTTGAGGCAAGATTTGTTGTCCTGCTCGTATAGGACTGTCTGGCGGATTTTCTACGGATGGATGCCCTTCCTAACACCAACCACGTTTACAGTGTGGACTGGGAGGTTTTTACGATGTTACCTACACAGCCACATTACAGCGTGGACTGTGTGTTTTTTTGTCGTGACACCTACACGACCTCATTTGTTTCGGACTGGATGTTGTGGTACCAACATAACTTCACATTTAAGGAGGTGGTGTGGATGGGGTGGGGTTAGTGGGGGGGGGGGGGGTATTTTGTTAGAGGTGCCTACTGACTGTAGGTTTCGCTTTGTACTTAGGCAAGGCGGGTTTTCTGTATGACTGTGTAGCGCCAAAGATCTCTGTCCAGTGATATTGTCTTGGAGAGGTGTAAGTGTGTGAGGTCGGAATTGATCAAGTCGTCCCAGGTTTTTCTGGGTTTGCCTACTCCGTGGCTACCGTCTATTTTTATCGCCCTGCACTTTTTATACAGCTGTCGTCTTTCATGCGCATCACGTGACCGTACCAACGTAGTCTTCTCTCGAGTAAACAACATCTGATCCCTCTTATTCCTAATTTCTCTCTTAGTTCGGATATGCGTTGCCGTTCACGTATATTACTATTACACATCCAGCGGAGCATGTAAGCTTCGTTTCTCTCCAGTCTGCGTATATCCTCTGCACACAATGCCCAGGTCTCACTGCCATGTAACATTGCTGTTCGTATGCAGGAATCATACAGCCTGCCTTTCATTTTTAGAGAGAACCCTTTAGCGGCCAATAGTCATATAAGCTCACTGAACTTTTTCCATCCCGTTCTGACTCTAGCTACTGTACTTTCAGAGCAACCTCCCCTACTGCTGATTTTGTCACCCAGGTAACGGAAGGTGTCCACTATTTGTATAGTACCATCTGTGCAATGGAATGAGCTAGTATTCTGTGGGCACCAGCTGCTACATATTGCACCAGAGCACCGGCCACATATAAAATCTATATTCTTAGTTAGCTTACATGTGATCCCACTACATCTTTTATGCACCCATACTTTGCATTTGGGGTATAAAATGGAGTTTCTGCCTACTCCTTTCCTACACACAGAGCATGGCCATTTCCTAGATGGGACAGCTGCCCTATTTTCCTTCCTACAAACTAGAACTTTAGTCTTAGAGAAGTTAACTTTAAGGCCTTTTGATTCTAGGCCATGCTTCCATGTTTAGAATTTCTTCTCTAGTTCAGCCATTGATTCAGCTATGAGCAATAGATCATCTGCATATAGGAGTTATCATAGGCAGCCGGTCTTGAACTCATCTGTTATAGCCTGAAGGGCAATAATAAATAGTAGGGGGCTAAGAAATTTTACGCTAAACTCTTCACTATATGCGTTGTTAATTCTAACCTTGCTGACTGTTTCTTTATACATGGCTTGTATAGCTCTCACAAGCCATTCATAAACAGCTTGTTTTCTAAGCGCCCACCAGATAATGAAGCGGGGTCTCTGTCAAAGGCTTTCTCCAAGTCAACAAAAGCTAAGCATAAGGGTTTCCTCTTAGCTAGGTACTTCTCTTGTAGTTGCCGTACAATGAAAAGAGCGTCTGTGGTACTTTTACCTGAAAGAAACCCGAACTGCATTTCATCTAGATCAATTCGTTCTCTGATTAGTTGCGCTAATACTTTTTCTGTGACCTTCATGACCTGGTCGATTAATTTAATGCCTCTATAGTTACCCCTAGCTATAGCATCTCCTTTACTTTTGTAGCAGTTAATGATGATGCTGCTACGCCAGTCCTTCGGAACGGCCCCATTCTGTATGACTTGGTTTACTATCCGGGTGACCATAGTGTTTCCCACCGTTCCAGATGCTTTCAGCATTTCAGCAACTATTTCCGAAGGCCCGGCCGCCTTACCCGTCTTCATATCTTTGATTGCCTTACTTATTATAATACCTTCAACTCGCACTGCTGGTCCCTCTATTGGATAGATGTGGGGGAGACTGTCTTTCTCCCATTTATTCTCCTCATTTAGTAGCCTTTCGTAGTGACACTTCCAAGCTACCTTCTTATCAGCGTCAGTGATGGCAAGTACACCATTATCATTAAGGACACACTTCTCCCCGACAATATCACGGTTTTCCTTGACACATTGCCTAGCAATTTCATGAATACCTCACGTTTTTGATCCTCGCGTTGTAGAACATGCTTGAACTTTCTTTCCCCTGCTTCCCTTCTTGCGAAGTACACTTGTCTCCTAGCTTCCCTCCTGACCACTTGATAGTCTTCTCTACTTCCCCCACCCCGCCATACTTTCCAAGCCTGCTTTTTTGGCCTTAATTGACTCCTCCACCTTACTATTCCACCACCACGTTACTCTCCTCCTGCCTATAGGCCTGCTCGAGCCACAAACTTAATCTGCCGCCTTCAGCAGGTTAGCTTTCAGGAATTCCCACTGTTCCTCTATATCGTACGACTCTATTTGCTCTTCCTTACTGTCGAAAGCATAAGAAATATGCTTTTAAATTTATTACTGGTTTTAAGTTCTTTAGCTTCCATTTTTTACTCCTGAGGGGTTTGGTATTATGTTGGCCATCCGCGGCCGAAACAAAGAGGAGTCATTGTCTTTTCGTCCGGCAGCATGTGGTGAATTTGTCTTTATCTTTAGCATTGTCACTGAGTGTCCAGATTTTTCAGACTCTCCAGAATTCCATAGTCCATCCATCATATCGGCAAGGAACCAAAAGTGATAGCATAGTCCGCTGACATATGATTGGTCCTAATAATAATGGTGGAGAGTGGGGTGGGTGGGAGGTGTATGGGGTAGTTAGCGAGAGGGTTTAAATGAAATCTTCGAAGTTTGGGCATAATTGGAGAAGCATATAACAGTAATATTTGTTTCTACTTTAGGCACAATGCCAGCAATTACTGGTACTTTATTTTATCGACCCCGTAAGTTTGAAAGGCAAAGTCAAACTCGGCGGGATTTGAACTCAGATCATAAAGGGACGTAACTATGCTGGAAAGCATGGCGTCCGACCCTCTACCGATACTGCCAATCCACCGAGCGAATAATGGGGTTTTAAAATACAAGAAGATTATTTAGAAAAAACCAGACAGAATTATAGAATAGCATTGAGAGAGAGCAAAAGATACGGATATATGAATGAATGGACCGATAGGCTGGAGAGAGATAAGAAAAATGGCATTTACATTATACTTCGCAGGGAACGATGGGGTCTGACCATTAATAAGCGTTGACAAATTCTAATATATATATATATACATATATATATATATATATATATATATATATATATATATATATATAAATATATATATATATATATATATATATACATATATACATATATATACATATATATATATGTATTCATATACATATATTTATGTTTAAAGAGAGAGGAAGAGAGTGAGAGAGATAGAACCATGACCACGGTGCCATGAGGTTACGGCTTTATTGCCGCAGCGCTTAGTATATTACGTCGATCTACACACACTCTACTTCTCCCCTTGCATCGAGCACTCTGATGATTTGGAGTCTCTTTAGTCTCACCGCTGCAGACAATCTTTTTCTCTTTCTCTCTCTCTCTCTCTCTCTCTCTCTCTCTCTCTCTCTCTCTCTCTCTCTCTCTCTCTCTCTCTGTTTATATATATATATATAATATATATGTACGTGTGTGCATGAGGGTGTGTGTGAATGTGTGCGTGTGTCCACCGTTTTCTTCGTCTCTACGCAGACAATTTTTTCTACAGAAATAAAACAGTATTAAAAAGGAGAAAGTAACAGCAACAGAAACCGCAATTAAACTAAGCACTAAAGAAATAGTACTTTATTTTTCCTTCCCTTGGAAATATTGTGCGAGACAACAGTATGTTTCATTCTTGTTTTCCTTCCTATTCGCCGCTCAACATCATTTCTCTTATTCCCACCTCGATTGTTGTTACCTTAATGTTTACATACGCATTCCATACACCACAATGTTTTTTTTATAATCGGTATCTTGTATAGCATATATAATTTCGAAATGTTTGACGTGATATAAAGTATTGTAAAGTAGTTTTAAACGATCATATATTCAGCAGTAAAATATAATCAAGTGAATATGTTAAACTACGAAAAAATATGTATAAATGAATAAATAATTAAATGCAAACACACAGACAACCTACTATTTTCCCTATAATAGTGAAAAATGTCTACAAGAATATTCAGAAAAAAAATTCTAATCATAATAATTCTTAGACATGATGTCAGCTGTTTAACAGTCACCAAATCTGTGTGTGAAAGCTGGAATTTCATTGTGATATTTCATTGTAAGTAATCGCATAGTTGGCTAGAATCCGCACAATAAATATAAAAAAGATCGATGAAGTGTGAAGCAGCTATGTGTAAATATAGAAAAAAATATATGTATATAGGACACAATAGAAGAACAGTAATAAGTAATGTTTGCTTCAGTAGAAGAAATTCAGGAGTTAATTTACATGTATGTATTGTGAGAATTATCTTGCTGCTCACGTTAAACATACACACACATACAAACACAAACACACACGCACACACACACACACACACACACTCTCTCTCTCTCTCTCTCTCTCTCTCTCTCTCTCTCTCTCTCTCTCTCTCTCTCTCTCTCTCTCTCTCTCTCTCTCTCTCTCTCTCTCTATCTCTATATCTCTCTCAGACAGACGCACATGTATATATAATACATAATATATAATATATATATATATACATATACGCACGCACACACGCACACATATATATATATGTATGTGTGTATGTATATATATATATATATATTTAAAAAATATATATATATATTTATATATTGTTATATTTTGAGACGGCCATGCTGCGAACAAATTCAAAAACCAAATATATATATATATATATATATATATATATATATATAAGATCATATGCTGTTGGTTTAGGTTTATTTTTATTTTCAATTATATATATTTCGCCGAGGAATACGGCTAGATGGGTTTTATCCTACTAATTCTGGTATCCTCACCTCGTCAGACGGAATAAAAGTCCTAAAAACACTTAAGATTATTAAAAATGTTCCTCAAAAGTATTCTAAAACTACCTCGAAAACTGGTTTCCCTTTCCTGATACAAGGGACGGCAGAATGAGATGATGTGTCTATTCCAGCAGGTACCTGTATGATGCATATATCAACAACAAATATCATCATCTGGCTGTGCCTGCATGTATGTGTTTGTGTGTGTGTGTGTGTGTGTTTGCGCACGAGTGACCGTTGTTTTATAGTGATGTAATCTTTCTACCAATTCGTATATATAAGAATACATGAACACAGACACACACAGATACACATATACTTATATATACGAATATGTAGCAAACATGAAATTACTTTAAAACAACGGTCACCCGTAGACCCACAGAGTCAATCAAACAAACACATGCATGCAATAACAGAAATGATTGTTTTTCTTTTGCGCGGCGTTATATTTAACATCGATAGAAATAAATAAAGAAACAGCGCTGTACAATGTCTCATTTTCTCGAGGGAGATCTCTGGTCAGCTAATTTTCATGCATCACCTACCGAAACACACTAACACATATCTGCCTATATAAAATAATACATACAGGAATCGCAAACACAAGGTTCTAAAACCTTTCGCTAAGTATAAATCACTACCTCCATACACACAACTGACGCTGCACACCAGGTCCGAACACAGAAGTGCCGGAATGCCACAGTCATCGCCTCCATCTCTCTCGCTCTCCCCATCTCACTGTATTATGAGCAAATGGGGCCCCACGTGCTTATACATCCGCAAAAATGTTTATGAATACATCTACATACACTTGAGAAACTCTTATCCTATGTCTATGCACATATATAAATAACGGCAATTAAACAAGTATATATTATCTCTTCTTTTTATGTACATAAATACATTAAAATTGTATCGCAAATAAAGGATCAATACTTATTTTAGGGGCAAAGCAATATACATATGTTAATGGTGGCAGTGCCTTTAAATACGTCTTCTTAAATCTTTGTTTCATTAGAGGAAATTTCATTTATATACGTTAGTAAACTACTGATTAGAAAAAAAATGGTAAAACTAAACATAAAGAGGGGATGAAGGGGAGAAAGTTGTCCCTGTAGGCTGGGACAAATCAACACAAAATTTAGGTTTTGAAAATATTTACAATCAGCGTAGTGATATTTTTATTGGTTTGGCTAGTGCCACGAAACCAATTTATATAATATGTCACTTCAAAGTGTCCAAAGTTTTTTTTTTTAAGAAAAAAATTCGTATACTAATTACACATACATCTATTGAAATATATACACACAAACCATACAAATATATTTATAGTTACCGTACAAGTAACTTACAAATATATATATACTTATCCATCCGCAAAAAATGTTTATGAATACACCTACATATACTGTGTCTACGCACATATATAAATCACGGGAACCAAATAAGTATGATAAGTAACACAAATATTTTGTCGGCTGAAATAAGTGTTTGTACGACAGATGCCAAGACAGTTTTCATTCTCGTAATTCGTTTCTATTTGATACATTGATTTACGATTGGAGACCCTCAGTAGTTTTAGCCCCCTCATAAACCATACCCAGTTAATGGATACCTACCTATTTGGAACATCATACCCGCCATGAAGAAACATATATATATATAGAAATATGTTTAGAGATGGAAAGTAAAGGTGTGATAAGGTGAATGGAAAGAACATTTTACAAAGTCTGGAGTCATCCCAGTGTTGTATATGATGCACTAAATTGGAAATTCATGTGAATGACATAAATACAAACAATTATTAATGCAAAATTTTAATTAATAACATGGTGATATTATTATACAATATATTCATTCAAACTAGATTCCACCTGAAATAAGTAACAAATTGTTATAATAAATATTTGATATAATACAGACTTGGTATTAATGACATCTACTTGAATAGGCAATCCAGTAGAACATATATGGAACAGTGATGACTTCTCAAGCGTTAAATTATTTCATTGTTTTCACTTATCCTTAATTTTCACCTCCATACTTTCTATTTTTGTTTGAATTTCATCATTTACACTTCCCTGTCCTTTTTCCAATTAGTTCTATTATAATCAGTTCTATTATAATCATAATTGGTATATTTGTGTGTATATGTGTGTTTGTTTGTGTAGGTATGTGTGTATTGATACATATATATTTGCTTTGCTGCAAAATCAGGCTACGACCAAAGAAGATGAAGTCACTCTAAGTACCATGCAAGCATCAAACAGTAGTAGTAGAACTAAACCTGCACACCTATGCACTATACAGCTCTCACCTTGCAGATCCAACGAATAAAGATAATAAAATACCCAGAATTCTTTTGAGACGCCACCCACAGTATTGTACACAAAGCCTTAGAGAACAAATCAGGAAAACAATGGTTTGAAGAGGGCTCAACTAAACTCCCCTTTATCGTTGAGGCAAATCATGCTGCAATAATAAAACATATATTGCACTACACCAAGACAGATCTACATGTGTTTGGGAGATGAAGCAGTGAAGCTCAGAAAACTATTTCATAGTACTGCAGTTTTCTCTCTTGATTGTTATATTTAGATATTAAACATCGTTAAAGGATATTTTGTCTATTGCTTGTATGGATAATATCAGTTAATTGAAGTTTTAGAACTATCTATGCTATTTATTTCAGAAACTAATATAAGTAAATTGTTACTCTGTCGGTTTTAACAATTCGTATTCCAGATTTGGGATTAACTGTACCTCTATCCATTGTCTATCACAATATCCCATATTTAAAACAAAACGGCCACTTTGTATGAAAATACTTTTCCGTTCGATTGTAGTCCATTTTACGAGTACCTACATAAGCTTCCCGGTGCAAATGTTACGTGTTTTTATTGAAAGCTATAATAGATCATACGAATAATTAAATCTGGCATTAGAGAAAAATGTATACACTATATTGCTATATATATCTCTGGTAATTGGGAAACGTTTTATAAATGTCACTGTTATAACTATGTCTAGTAGTATCACTGCAATATACTGTGATTCATTAACAAAATATGCTACATACTACATGTGCACGATAGTAAATATGACAAAGTATAAAATAAAGGTAATTGATAAAAGCACAACCTTATGTCCTTTGCAAATTATCAGATAGATTCTGTCCATGTGAATATGTGCGTGTGTCCACCGCTTTCTTCGTCTCTACACAGACAATCTTTTCTACAGAAATAAAACAGTATTAAAAATGAGAAAGTAACACCAACAGAAACCGCAATTAAACTAAGCACTAGAGAACTAGTACTTTATTTTTCCCTCCCTTGGAAATATTTTGCAAGGCAACAGTATGTTCTTGTTTTCCTTCCTAGAATCACACCCAGATCATGGAGGGGCGCATCGATGGAAAAAATATACAAGGTCAGAGCGACACTGCAGTGATGACATCAGGGATTGGACGGGATGGATGCTAGTTGAGTGCATGGCCGTGCCAAGGCAGAAACGTCAGTGGACAGCATTGGTGCTATTGTCAATGGTCCCCCGTCACACATAAATATAGGAGACGAAAGACATGTAATATGCATAAACATCGCTTCTATAATTCCTACAGAAAGAGTGTAGGATAATTTAGTTACATGATGGACTGCAACACAACGCTGCCAAATCACGCTCATATTACACCTTACTGTCTTAGAAAATAGGGGACTTATTTGTCAATATATATACAAAAATCACCGGTAGTAACGATCGGTGGAGTGCCTCTGATTTAATCAACTTTACCCTGCTACCTCAAAATTATTTGCCTTGCGTATAAATTGGAATACATAATCATTTGCCTATTAAAACATTAACATTTTTCTTGAACACTAATGCGGGAGGAATAGCTGTTTGCTTTTCACTCTATTCACAATTCATGTGGGACTGAAATATTACTGAAGTGCTAACAATAAATTTCTATACTTTCATTGCTGTGTTGACAAAATATTTTTTATCAGACTTGTTCTCTACGGGGTAAAAATCAATATAGCCTTCAATGAAATATTAAGTTATAATTAGTTATGCTCCTATGTTCTGTTTCCGGCTCTCATTAATTCTAACACAGTAAAAGGAATTTTCGTTTTAGTTTCAAATCTAATAGTCTGAGGCGAGTAGCTTATGCATATATGACAAAAGTCTTTATCTTATAAAATTTAGTATATGTATATATTTTTTATTTTTGTTGTGGTTTAACAACAGGTCGATTTTTATTGAATTGACTTTTCTTCAAAGGAATTTCAGCTATGACCATTTCATATATCTCTAAAGCATAAAGTTATGTTGTAGCTAAATTAACTTTTTCTGATTCACGTCATTTGCGTGTGCTCTGAGGGAAATGTGAATGCTATTTAGTTGCTATGTAGAATATCCCCACTCGTTTGTAATGCTTTCTCATTATTTTAGGTTGTTGATATTTAACACAAGGCCAGCCGTTACACACTGCCACTAATTCTATGTGGGGGGGAGGGGAGAAGTTGATTAAATATATCTTGTACTTGACCGATCTTTTATTTATCGATCCAATATTGAGGTAGTGTAGAATTTACTGTGTCAGAATGTTGAATCACAATATAATGGACTGGAAAAAATGCCGCAATTTGTTAACGAGTTTGCCAATCTACGAGCATTGAGTTGTTAAACAATACTACAAAGAATTCAAATAGTGGGATGAATCCCTTAGACAAACGTTTATCGTTTCCAGTTGAGAGTTCTGTTGGGAACCTGAAAATGATCTACTTCCTCACAGTGTAAAATGTATTCTGCTGATCGATGCCTTTGAAGTACTTGTTCGTTTTGCATATTTACTGATGATTGCTGCCATAACAATGAAGGTATGATGAACAATTATAGTCTGGACAACATATTCTATCACATCTGGTATCTGTAGTAGCTATGGTATCGTATGGCAGTTAGGTGGAAAGGTCGTTAAAAGTCAGGTTTTGAGATCAATAGAGCAACACCAGCGGAAATGATATCCAACATAGATCCTCAATTTACTTAGAATAAAATGTTGAAATAATCAACACTAATTCGGTTTTCTTTATTTCTACATTTCCTATTACTTTATTCTGGAAGACATGTTGTCCACATAGCCGTCTTAGAAACTACAGACAGATTAAAATTGTGACCTAATCTTCAGGCGCTTAAACGTATAAGCACCTTAAGAATAGGTTACAATGTTGATCTCCCTGACATTCAGGAGATATGGTCAATATTGAGTCTTGAAACTTTAATTAGTAATTTTGTTCCGTGTATGAACGTGAATAAATAATACAGTATATCATGTCTCCCATCAGATTTAGCACTGTTTTCCTTTCTCCTTTTTCATATCCACCGTTATCTGTATTCCATATACATACGTAAACATACATTTTCACACATACACACACACGTGTGCGTGTGTGTGGTGGTGATGGTGCGGTGCTCGTTTCTGTTTGTACCTATGCGTCTCTATCTGTGTGTGCGTAAAAGGGAACTACAGGTATCTACATAGGTGTAACTCTAACCTCCATATTCATTACCGAAAATATGCAGAAATAATTTATATATATTTAAATGTAAAGCAAATCGACTTTGAATAAAGACATTTTAATTCTGAAAGGGATTGTGATTATTGTTTGTACAGTTACGGACTTCACTTACGTGTTATGTGTTGGTTATGTTACTATCTTGAATATGATTAGAAAAGGAAAGAATAAAAAAATGAAAAATCGTAAAGCACTCATCTGCCGCAATTTGAGTCGGTTCTCAACTCAATCTAACATTGACGGGGGCGTCGGTGTATTTCTTCAGTTCAAATCTGGTCGAAGACGATTTTGCATTTGATCCTATTGGCGCCAATGTAATCATGACATTGATTCTTAACCATACTCGTGTTTTCTCTCCCCACTCTTTCTCTCTCTGGAAAGGAATCGTGTGGTTCAAATCAGATGGGGCTGAGCCCCAATAAGTTTAAAATGACCACTGCACTCCCATTGTTATGACGATGCTAGGAGATTATGTTATGAGTAATGATATCCAGTACCAAAAAACAAACTACGGATCTATTTCATATATATTTCAATTATATATCTTCTTATTTACATATTTTATATAACTATGTGTAAATATTATCGTCTTTGGTTATAGATGTATAGTGCCTCAAGCAATGGTTCACTGCTTTCTAACGATAAGAGCGATAAAGTATGTAAATCAGTGCATTATGAATATTACAAGAAATATACAATGGAATCTCCATACTTTTGTCTTCTTGACTCTTTTGCATTCGTTACTGATATGTAAAGATCAAGGTTATATTCATGCATCTCTACTCAAACACTCACTCATACAGATATACTTGTATATATACGTATATATATGCATACGTACACATATACGACTGCATTGTATGCACCAAAATGCACTTATATGTGCAATGAAGCAAGTTACTTGACCGAAACAGTTCACATTGCGCCAAACATGGACCAAAGTGGTTCTGAAGAGAACAACTTAACGTAAGTATGCTTGCACTAAGATCATTTTGCCGTGAATGTTGAAAAAGTAAAACCCACGTCACAATCCTTTGGTGGTGTGAAAATATATTCAGTAATTAATTACGCAATATCGTAATTTTGTAATAATTGATTCTTTAATGATATTGATTTTTAATAAAAGCAATTTCCAAAGGGCTCTGAACTGGCAGAATCGTTAGAACATCGAACAACAGAAATTAAACTATTTACTTTCGAATGTTTACATGCCAAATACAAATAACACGGAGGTCAAATTTGTCTTTCATCATTCTGACTGCGACGATATAAATTACTAGTCAGATACAGGGTCGATTTAATAGGCAGCTCTTCGACCGCAAAAATGTGTTGTCTTTGTTCCAATGATAGAAATAAAACATAATAATATATTTTTTGTCTAAGATTTAATTACTAATATTGATTTCTAACATTGGCCCAGGACCAATAATATTATGTTTTATGAACAATTGGAAAGATGAAATTTAAAGACAAACTGGAGTATTGGATGAGGGTTGTCAATCATTCCATTGATGCTTCGAATCCCCCAAAAGGATTTTTTATTATAAAACGAATCATTATATCAGAATCATTAAAGCGATGGAAGAATGATTTATAATGTGTGTGTTGGACGCCTTCTCATTCCGAGGATAAGTATTTGAGTTGTTTGATCGAAGTAACAACTTGTTCATGAAATTAATGTGCAAGTGGCTGAACATTTAATGTGCTTCTCAAGGAGTTTGAGCTTAAAAAGTGTTTGTCCAGACTGACCATTTCAATCACAGGTATAATTCATTTTTGTTACGGCTGAGTGAACAAGAGATTTTAGAAATAAAATGTTTTCGTTAACTACACGAAGCGTCGACAGAAGTGGACCTAATCACTAAATCCCACGTCTTATTCATAAATATCGTTATTGTGTAGTCACATCATTAGGTATAGCTATTAGTACTGCTTCCCAGGCATGTTAATTCCCATTTTTAGTGTATCGAAACCAATGGACCTGTCATCGCACAGATTGTGAGGTTTCAAAACTAAAGTCAAATGACTACATCACTGGCAGCTCGTTTAACTCCCACATTTCTCTTAATCCTGCCATGAATGAAAAGGATTTGAAGACAGAACACATGCTTCTTTCTCCTCAGTAATCAAATACATTGTAGA
>OZ024740.1:66380930-66458430 GCA_964016885.1 Eledone cirrhosa | reverse complement strand
GAGTACCAGTAATGTACTGGGTAATTACTGGCCTTGTGCCAAAAGCAGAAATAATTATTATTGCAAAGCAAATATATTGAACATTATGCCAACCTGCATCTACACTCACAGATTAAACAGTAAAAAATGTAAATAAAAAATAAAACACTGACACCATAACAGCTATGCCAATTCGCTGTGTTTTAATCTCTACTACTTCTTATGTCTGATTCCAATGTTTTTATTTCTTATTAAATTATTGGCAGGTATTTCCCACTCACTATGTATTCATCACATTCCTTTAGGAAATAACGAACAAACAATAAAATAAAATGTAAGACATCATTGTGCTTAGCGAGACCGCTGTACTAATGAATGTTAAATAACGGCTTGAGAGGGAAGTAAAAAGCTATTATTGCCAACATTGTGTCTTCAGTGAAACGAAAATAAAAATAAAAAAAATTCCAAAGAAAATAAAAGCGAAAAAAGAAACAAAACAGTTTTCGGTGTCACTAGTGTGTGCTACTTGTAGAAATGGCTTTTCATAATTGACGTCATAAACCCGGTGGGAACATTTCATAGAAGGTGCTTAGTTCCACTGTTATAACTTAAAACTAGATGAAACAAAACAAATCGTTGCGGACAGTGAAATATGAAGATAGTTTCCAAAATGCTGTACAGCAGTTACACATCTTACTCTTCGTTCAAACACTCCAACCGTATTATTATTGATTACACACACGAACACACATACTTACATGCATACACACACACACACATATATATATATATATATATATATATATATATATATATATATATATATATATATATTAGAATGATCGAGTATCGAAAAATCGGCGTACGAGTTCACGATAAACAAAATTCGAATATATATACATAGTGAAAAATTCAACGGGAACAAAACAGAGAGGCAGTACGAACAAAGGTTTATTAGTTTCACGCTCTTGAGAGTGGGTGGTAGTGGGGTACGACGTTTCGGGCATAAGCCCTTCTTCAGGCTAAAAGTATGTGGGAAGAGAGTTCCAACCGTGTGTTGGGGAGTGGGGGAGAGACATTTAGGAAAAAGGGTGTGAGAGGAAACGGTACAAATGAAAATAAATATAAAAGCATTATAAAAATAAAAATAAACATGAAGTTAAACAAGTGGCGGAAGAATGTGGGGCGTGTAGGAGTTGTGGTGGGTGGAGTGGGGAGAGGGAGGCGTGGTGTCCGAGCAGGGAGGGCTGAAGGTGGTGTGTGTGTGTAGGTGTACGTGTGTCTGTGTGTATGTGAATGTGAGAGTTGGGGGAAGAACGGGGCTTGCATGTTCAGGAAAAGATGTGTGGGTGGGGTGTAGGTCGGTGTATGTGTGCGTGTGCGTGTGTGGATGGGGAGGGGTCAGAGGGGTGGGGAAGTTTGGGAGAGGATTCCGGAGGCTGAGTGTGTAAATATGTGGTGGTACGCACGTGTGTGTGGTGTTTATAGGTATTGTGGATGTCGGTGGCGTGTGGGAAAAAAAATGTTTGTGAGTGTATGTCCGTGGGTAAGTTCCTAAGGTAGTTCCGTAGAGGATGTGGTGGGATGCTGGATAATTTCCTTGTGATGGAGTTGATTCGTGGGAGCGATGTCCAATGTGTGTAATCCGTGGTTGGGTAGGTCGGAAGAGGGGAGATGTGGGGTGTGCGCGCAACAGGAAGTGGTCAGAGGGTTAAGGGAGGAGTAGGGTTGTGTGTCTGTGTGTGCGGAGAGGTGGTCAGAGATTCAGGGCATAGCAGCAGTAGGGAAGAATGGCAGGTGGAGTAAGTCGGTCTGTCAGTGTGTGCGGAGGTGCGGTGGACAGGGAAGAGGATGGGTAGGTGTGAAATGTGGGGTGAGGAGGGGGTGTGTATTAGTAGAGGTGTTAGTGGGATGTGTGTGTGTGTGTGTGAGAAGGGGTGTGGTTGGAGAGGTTAGAGGGAGGGGGAGAGAAAGTTGTGGAGGTTGGTGGAGGGAGTGTAGTGTTCTGGTGTATGTGTGCGTGTTTGGATGAGTGTGTGTGTGGTGAAGAGGGTATTAGTGGGTGTTAGTATACCGGTGATGGGGAAAGGGTTGAATGCGGGTGTTAGTGAGGGTCAGTGGTGGTAGGGTATGTAGAGTGGGTGGTGTAAGTGTGTGTGTGTTCGTGTGCGTGGGGGGGGGGTTAGTGGTATTAGTTGTGGGGTGGTGGGAGTGGATGTGTGGGTGAGGGTTAGTGGTGGTAGTAGGGTATGTGGTTAGTGTGAGTGCGTGTATATATATACCGGTGGGTGTGTGCGTGATAAGGGGCGGGGAGAAGAAAGGATGTTAGTATTGTTAGTTGAGGAAGGGTGGTCGGGTGTGGGGTGGGGTGTTAGTATTTTTAGTTGTGGGGTGGGCGGTGAAAAGGAGGAATGTGTTAGTGCTGTTAGTGGGGGTTATGTGGGGGGCGGGGGACAGGGCGGTCGACGGCTAAAGGAATATGGTGTGGAGTTCAGGCCGGGCGGAGTGTGGGTCTGTAGGGTGAAGATGGTGCGTTGTTCGTCCCTGAGAAGGGTGGCGGGTGTTCCGTGGCATTTAGTAGGCCACAGACTGTGAGGTGGTGCGTGGAATGTCCAGGGGAGCCAAAGTGGCGGGCGATGGGCAAACTACCGCCGAGACGAATATCCAGGAGGTGTTCGGTAAAACGGTCCGCCAGGCGACGCCCAGTCTGTCCGACGTAGGTTGCGATGCACTCCGTGCAGCGAAGTCCATAGACTAGTTTGGAGGAGGTGCAGTGGAAGGCATGCCGGACAGAGAGACCGTGGCCGTGGGGACCCTGTAAGGTAGTGGTGTTGGTGATGTGGGGACAGGTGTTGCAACGCGGCCTGGAACAGGGAAAGGAACCGGGGGGGGGGGTAGGGAGCTGCGGACGAGGAGGGTGCGGAGATTTCGTGCCCGTTTGAAGGAGGAGAGTGGTGGGGCTGGGAAGTGTGGGAAGTGGAGGGGTCGGACTGGAGGCGTCGGAAGAAGCAGAGTATGGTGCGGTGGAGGGGTGGTAGGTGATGGGGAAGGGGAGACGGCGGGTGGGTGTGCGGTGGCGTTGGGTGAGGGTGGTGGAGCGGTGGACAGCACGGGCGCGAATGAGAGCGGTGTGGAGGATAGAGGGGGAGGGGCCTCTGCGGATGAAATAGCTGACTAGGGAAAGGGCCTGGGACTCACAGTCAGCATCTCGGCTACAGAGGCGGCAGATCCTGAGGGTTTGGAGTAGGGAACAGAGTGTTTAGTGTGTGTTGGGTGGGAAGAGGTGAAGTCAAGATAGGAGTGGGAGTTGGTTGATTTGAAGAAGGCGGAGGTGACGAGGGAATGGTGGGAGGGGTCGAATGCGACGGAGATATCTAAGTAGTGGACGTGGGTGGTCGATATATAGGTGGTGAAGTGGAGGGAGGGGTGGAATGAGCAGAAGAAGGAGAGAAAGGAGTCGAGATGTGCTCGGGTGAGGGTCGTGGCTCCGATACAGTCGTCGATGTAACGACCGTACAGTTCGGGCGTGGGCCGGTGTACTGGGCAAAGATTTGGGCCTCAACATGACCAACAAAAAGGTTGGCATAGTTTGGGCTCATTCCTGTGCCCATGGCTACCCCCGTGTCCTGTTGGTAAAACTCACCCGAGAAGGAAAAACAGTTGAGGGTGAGGACCAGCTCGGCGAGGCGAAGGAGGGTGGGGTGGAGGGGGTGGGGAGGGGCGAAGGTCGAGGTAGTGCTTGAGGGCACGTAGGCCGTCGGCGTGGGGTATGACTGTATAGAGCGACTTGAAATCTAGGGTGAAGAGGAAGGGCTGTGGGCCGGGTGGGAAGGTGAAGGAGTCGAATAGGCGAAGGGCGTGGTTGGTGTCGGAGATGTGGGAGGGGAGGGTGGTGATGAGGGGGGAGAGGATGGTGTCAAGAAAGGCGAAGATGAGTTCGCTGGGGCAGTTGCTAGCGGAGACGATGGGGCGGCCGGGGTTGTCGGGTTTGTGGAGTTTGGGGAGGAAGTAGATAGTGGGGGTGCGGAGGGTGCGGACGATGAGGTGGGAAGCGGTGGAGGGGGGGGGGAGAAGGTGTTGGATGGTGGAGGAAACATGTTGTTGGTAGAGGGGTGTGGGATCGGAGGGTAGATGGCACTAGAAGAGGGGGTTACGGAGCTGCAGTGTAGAGGTCAGCGCGCCACACCACAGCGGCGCCTCTCTTGTCCGCCGGTTTGATAACGATGTCATCTCGGCTACGGAGAGAGCGAAGAGCCAGGAGTTCGCCCTGTGAGATGTTATTCCGTTGGGACCGGTGGCGGAAGTCGAAGCGATTTACTACGCCACGGCTGGCATCGACGAACGCGTCCAGGGGGCTAAATTGCCCTGGGGCCGGCGTCCAAGACGATGGTCGTCGGCCCAGGGTGAGAAACGGATCTGGGGCGTTCGGAGCCGGTGGATATATATAACGAAGGAAATGTGGTAGGGAACCAGGTGGACCATAACGCACCAAAGTACTCAATAATACTCAATACTAGTCCAGAATTAGCCGTCGAAACGGCTTGAGCTCAGCCGTCGGGGTCCTACTCGTTCCTATATATATATATATATATATTTGTATATATATATATATGAGAAAGTAGGTCCATAGAATCATTTGATAAAATATATACACTATTTCTCCTCCCAATCACCATAATTAACCACATAAAAAATCAATTAAACGAGGCTATCAGTTTAAAATGTATCTATGAAGAAACAATAGATAAATAAATGATATTTATTTTATCCGCCATCCACAGTCACAGAAGATTTACCCAGTATTTCTAATAGCCCGTAGAAATTGACAAGAGATATAGACAACCATACACAATTAGGTATAAAATCAAAGTTAGATGAAAAAATTAATTTTGGTATGTTTATGTACATTTTTTTTTCTAACTTTGATTTTGTACCTAATTGTGTATGGTTAACTATATGTCTAGTTAATTTCTTCGGGCTATTAGAAATACTAGGTAAATCTTCTGTGGCTGTTGATCGCGGATAAAATAGCTATCATTTATTTATCTATTGTTTCTTCATAGATACATTTTAAACTTATAGCCTCGTTTAATTGATTTTTTATGTGGTTGATTATGCTGATTGGGAGGACAAATAGTGTATATATTTTATCAAATGTTTCTATGAACTTATGTTCTTGTATATTGCTATGATTGTTGATTATTTAATTAATTAATTCGTCATTGAGTCACACCGTTAATGGTTGCCAAAGACACACACACACATATATATATATATATATGGCTCTGTCTAGTTTATGTATATGTAAACCTATATATTTTATATATATATATATTATATATATATATATATATATATCTATATATATATATATATATATATATATATATATATATATATATATATATATATATATATATATATATATATATATATATATATAGATATATATATATATAGATATATATATATATATATGTATATTGTTATACTTTGGGAGGGTCATGTTGCCAATAAGAAACATACGCACCAGTTGCATTCACTTCAATTTATTATAAATTAAATGTATAATTTTCCGGTTGGTTGGTTGGTTCCACAACTAGACGATTGTTCATATATTGTCAAAGTTCTTTCGTCACACATTATGTGACCTCTTCAGTGACTGGGGATTCTTTTATTTTGCTAAACAAATTCAGAAACGAAATATATATATATATATATATATATACATATATAGTTGAACATGCCAACACAAGAGCATGCATGAGGGGTTCATTCTACTGACATGACTATAAAATTGAGGCTTGTTTGCATAATTGCAAACGAATCGAATGTTATTATTAATGTTCGAAAATTATCCAGTGTATTACTGGTACTTTATTTGATCGACTCCGTAAGGATGAAAGGCAAAGTTAACCGTGGCGGGATTTGAAGCCATTCTGTGTTCAAATCCCGCCAAGGTTAACTTTACCTTTCATCCTTACGGGGTCGATGAAATAAAGTACCAGTAATACACTGGGTAATTGCTGGCCTTGTTCCAAAAGTAAAAACAATTATTAATATTCGAAAAACTATATATGTATGTGTGTATATATATATATATATATATATATATATAATATAAGATCAAAAGATAGTTAAAAGAGTTCCATGTATTTTATTATGCGCATTTCAAAAACAAATATCATTATGGGATGATATTTGCTTTCTCATCAGATAAAATAGGGAGACATGATATGAAGCTTAAAAAACACTTGCGAGTAGTGAAGTGTTAAATCAACATATATATATATATATGTATATATATATTGTCACAGCGTCAAAACGTTCACTTATAAATACAGTTCCTTATTTTATGAACCCACGAGAGATAAATGTATAAATTGGCCCCCTAAGTGGTTTTATCTCAGGATGTTCAAATCCCATATGATTACTTTTAGTAATAATATGTTATTTATTGAAGTCAATTAAATGTTCGATTCCAGAAATCATTTCTTTCTCTCATATATATATGTTCATGTAGCAACATTCCCCTGTAATCGACCGTCTATGTTGTGACACCTCATCACAGAAGGTACATACATCATGCTTGGATGAAAATATAAACATGTATTTTTGTTTATGTTGCTCAGTTCCCGGGACCCCCCCCCCCCCCCACACTAGAGCAGAGCTACAATAAATGGTTCAATCATGAATATATTTATTTTCAGAAATATGCTATTAACCAACGGGCTTCTCTTCTTAAACGCAGCATTATCTAATTTTATGGAGATTTAAATACTATATCACAAATCAAGTTACTCATCAGAATGTTAGTTGTTTAGTTGTACAAGTAACAGGTGATAACTAGAGTCGATTTAGTTAGTTATGTCTAAGAACTGCAGATGAACTAATATATGCCCATGTTAGAAGGCAAGATCCAAAGATTCCGTCCCTTCGGAAAGAATTCGAAAACCTGTTAACAAGAAACGCAATCAAGGAATATAGTTCTTGAGCTTCACATGTATCGTGTTGCTTAATAATTACATGTTTATACGTTTTGGTCGTCCTTTGAATGACGTTATTCATTGCAAAACCGGATTTACGTTTATCCAGAAGTTCATGAAACAATTATTTTAACGAGAGTTAAACTATGTAAAGAAACGTTATTTCAATATTGGAAATAACGTTATCTAAAGTTTCTTTGAAAAGAGAGTAAAGTGCTTTGACGAAACACTTCAATGTCGGATATAGCGTTACCAGAGTTTACAGAAACATTACATCGCAGATGGACGTGTCGTTTCCTACTAGTTCCTTATATATATGGTGAAACGATTAAAAGAAAAGTTTTTACAATACTGGGCATTACCATCTAATGGTATTTATTTTCTTTTAAAGTAAAGTGAACGAATTTCAGAAACATTACATTAGTAGTGGGGTATACTGGGCCCCAAGTAGATGCGGTGCCTTTGATATTTGACAGCTGAACTCATTGAGTTGACAGACTCACCTGTACACATCCGCTATTAAAACTCCCACATCTGGCTCCTAATGTCACAACCTAGTAGACAACTTCCGCTGGCAGGCTAAACGATATTTTTCAGGAAGTAGCTTGACAGATGAATTTCTATGTTTTTTTAATCCATGACCAGTGAGGACATGTTTCCTAGAAGAAACAAAACGACCATATTTCTATGACCAGATAGAATCATATATTAGGAGGATATCGTTCGTGCTCAACGCGGAGAAGGAGAGAATGCCTCTGGCAATGTTTGCTTACGATACACTGCATAAACAGCACCCGAAACCCAGAAAGTTCAAGGGAAACATGAACTGAAGTGATGAATGCAATTATTCAAAATAGATTTTGCTTTCTGCATGAACAAAAGAGAAGGCAATCATCTCCGTGAGGTTTATTGCAGGCGATGTCAGTCTTTTGATGATATTTGTTTTTTTTATTAATGATAAATATGTACGGCAAAGGGTTTTCTATTTCATATTACCATTGCATTTATATTTTTATTTTTGCTGTTTACGCTATTTATGAATGAATCATTCATTAAAGTTTCACTAACAATTTTACATTTTTGGACAAAACTCGGTTCTGAGGACCAATGCTTCAGTTGTTCGTTAAATAGAACAGCCTGCCCGTAAAATTAACGTTCAAGATTCTGAACTTTTCATAGGCATGTGAACTACTAACACAATACACACATTTAGCATTACGCGTGTGACAAGGCTGGCCTTTTGAGTTGCAGATGCAAATGATTTTTCCAACTGTACGGACAGGAGCTAAGTAGTATAAAATCTGTTGAACAAGGACATGATGCACTGTTAGGAATCGGACTCATGACTTTATGAAACCAAGTTCTTTCATGACACATTTAAGCAAACCATTAGCGTCACACTATAAAGAAAAATACTGTCCTTATACGTTAGAAACTTATAAGTTATAGATCGATACTTTTACTTTTTCTGTTAGGATGTAACAGATATATTATAGGAACATTTTACTCAACCCAAACATGAGTACCGGTGCAATCAGCCAACAGTGTAAATAACAAACGAAACATATATAACATTAGATCCCCTCCACAATTGCAATGAGGTATTCACCATCTAGCAGTTCTATATTTCAAAAAAGGTAGTCAATTATCTCTAATCACAACCTACTGTCTTATCAAAAGGAAATTTATATTAAGGAAACTATTTCCAGTAAACAAGGAAATAATGATATTATAGTCACAACTCTGATCATAGGACAGCTCGATCATAGCTAACCTGGGACTAAAACACAATGGCAATAACGGCAGCCTTTAATACTTCATTGTTGCCTTCGCTGATGCTGGTTTGTACTCATTTATCCCCGCTAGGCGAGCTGGTACACGAGAAACAAGGAGATACAACACAATATATCGCCCGTTCTGCGAGTGAATTCCCGACATTTTCTCGCACACTCACTTACACACAAACAAACAAACAAACACACACACACATACACGCACACGCACACATACACACACACACACACATATATATATATATATATATATATATATATATTGAAGGCTATTCACAACAAACGTTTTGAGGTTTTCTGTTAAATAGTAATGAAGAAGAGAATATATGAAGTACAGCGTCAAATAACATCTATATATTAAAAAAATCCCTACAAATATTTAATTATCAATAGATGTTTTCAATGGATTGCATGCAAATGCATTTCTGCAGGTTAATTGACTTGCTCTCTCTCTCATACACGCGCGCAAACAAGTACGCATACAGAAACACGAAAACAAATATATAATCCTGAAAACACACGTGTAATATTGCCACCGGATTTAACGTTTATCAAAGCTTCCAGTAAACTCTGCGAATGACAGTGATCGCGTCAGATTCTCCAATTTCCTTTATTTTTCCAACTTTGGTATGAACTAGATTGTTTTGGTGTCATGTAGATCTGCTACTTAACGACTAGGATAGTGAGAATCCATTACAACTCTCTTGATAGATCAGGGTTGTATTCGTGTGGAAAGATAATTAACTCTCAATAGTTGAGTGCCCCTAGCCAAAACCTAAATGGGTAGTTGACATTTGTGGTAGCGTTTATATTCTAGAAGTTATTGATATTGTTGTATTTTATTCTTCCTCGGACCAAAATCCAGCATATCTAAGATAAACATAATGTTAACACTGACCATGCTGTTTTATGTATACAGAATACATTGTAGTATCCTATATTTAACTATGTAACATTTAGTGTGAATATGATTTGGCTGCATTTTCTGGCGTATATTTGTTCATATAATTCATGACAGTAAGCATGGGCAACAATAGGCAATACAATTGTTGTTTTAGAATTGTTCCATATTTGTTTGCGGCAAACGAGTACTCTAACAGAGGCCCAGTATAACACTCTGAATTGAGAATAAAGTTAAATCTCGACTCCGTAGAAGTTTCTGAAACAGAAAATAATATACATGTTATGGGAGATAATGACCCATCATTTTCTGAGTTTCCATTCATATATATATATTGTTATATTCGGGGAGGGTCATATTGTTATAATATTGCGAGGAGTAATAATAAAAAAACACTCACTGTTTGTTTTGGTTTTCGCTTCCGTATATTTCATATCTCTATAATCAATTTGGCCGCTAATCAAAGTTCATATGTTCATCATTGACTCACGAACAGTTATATATATATATATATATATATATATATATATATATATATATATATATATATATATATATATATATATATATATATATGTATTTCCATATACCCTCTGAACTCTCTTCCTAACCTATTTACTCCTGAAGAAGGGCTTATGACCGAAATGCACCCCCCACCTCATCTCAAAAGCGTGAACCTAATAAACCTTTATTTGTCTGCCTCTCTGTTTTGATCCCGTATAAATTTACACTATATATATATATATATATATATATATATATATATATATATATATAGAGAGAGAGAGAGAGAGAGAGAGAGAGAGAGAGAGAGAAATATACACGGGTGTGTATGATTGTGTATAGAAGATTATATTAATAAAAGGAATTCCAACTTTGTCTGATTTACTCGTTTTATTTACAATCCTTTAAAATTTATAATGGTATTAGGATGAAATAGTATGGTAGAATATTAAATGTTAAGTGTTAATTGAACAAGTACTTTCATGCCTTCGCAATCTTCAGGTTCATAATGTGTGGTGACAGTCAAGTTTGCAATTTTGAAAATTGCAAACTTGACTGTCACCACACATTATGAACCTGAAGATTGCGAAAGCATGAAAGTACTTGTTCAATTAACACTTAATATTTAATATTCTACCATACTATTTCATCCTAATACCATTATAAATTTTAAAGGATTGTAAATAAAACGAGTAAATCAGACAAAATTGGAATTCCTTTTATTAATATATATATATATATATACGAGATGTGTCAGAAAAAGTTCCAGGACTGATGTCACAAAAGATTTATTTCAAATCCAAACTTCACACAAAGAGTTTTCTCCTTCAAAGTAATCCCACTGGAGTATGTAAATGTAATCTTAGCTCTCTGCAGTGATCAAACTTTTTCTTCATAATTTTATATATTTGTCCTCTGTTTCAGGTCGTCAAGCAATGAGCACAGAACAACGAACAAACTTGAAGACTCCGTCAGAAGTACTGGGATTGCTGCAGCAAGTGTATGGAGATGAGACGATGTCACGCTCATGTGTTTTTGAGTGGTGCAAGAGGTTTAAAGAAGGAGGCGAGGACGTGGAAGATGACCCCAGGAGCGGAAAGCCCTCAACAACCAGGACTGAAGTCAACGTTGAGCGCGTCAGGCAGATGGTGCGTAGCGATCGTCGGCTGACTGTTCGACTGATGGCAAATGAGCTGGGCATGAATCGGGACAGCGTATGGAAACTTCTCACTGAAGATTTGGACATGCGGAAAGTCTGCTCGAAGATGGTGCTAAAACTGCTGAATGATGACCAGAAGGGTCGACGCATGCAAGTGTGCCAGGACATCCTCAAGCGTCTTGAAACCGAACCAGACTTACTAGGGAAAGTCATTACCGATGATGAGTCATGGATTGTTGAGTACGACCCGAAGGGGACCCGTTTAGAAGACGTGGATGACATCAAAACGGCCGTGACCACGGATCTGCGGAGGATCCCGGAAGAATCCTTCCAGGAGTGCATGCAAGCCTGACAGAAAAGGATGGAAAAGTGCATTAGACTCCAGGGGGATTATTTGTAGGAGAAAACTCTTAGTGTGAAGTTTGGGTTTGAAACAAATCTTTTGTGACATCAGTCCTGGAACACCTCGTATATATATATATATAACGAAGGAAGTGTGGTAAGGAACCAGGTGGACCATAACGAACCAGATTAGTCAATACTTAAGGTAGTAGAGTGGGTAATAGGAAAATGTTCAAGACCCCGACAGCAGAGCTCAAACCGTTTCGACGGCTATTTCTGGAGTCCAGAAATAGCCGTCGAAACGGCCTGAGCTCTGCCCGTCATGGTCTTGAACATTTTCCTATATATATATATATATATATATATATATATAGTCTCTCAAAGTTCTTTCATCACACACGTGTGGCATCAGGAGTGATACTATTATGATTCCTCTCATTGTATTGTAATATTTACTTATTCTATATTTTATTTTATTTTTATTGTGCTTCCTGTTTGCACATATCCAATAACGCACCTAAGCTCTTCATCTCAGAAATAGCCGTCGAAACGGCTTGAGCTCTGCCGTCCGGGACATATATATATAGTCTCTCACACTTGTGTGTGATGAAAGGACTAAGCTCTTCATCTCTAAAATAGATAGGAACATCCCACCGGGACATAGATACCATAAACTAATTAACAAAAATACGATGAAACTCTCATTCTCAACCACACATACTATAGCCGCACATTTGAATTTTAGTAACAATAGGAAAATAAAAAAAATAATACATAAAATCCTTTGAACGAAATACACATCTATCGAATCGATCTAATCAAACAACCAAAATAACCTTTCAAATAATATCAATAACAGACCACCTGGTTCTATGAATAACATACAAATTACATCTAACTCTATGAATAATATTAGCATTCACAAGAACAGTAATATTCCAATTGAAATATCACCTTAATATCTAAAATCCCTCATATTAACTCTATATGTAATCCAAAATGAAACTGTAGAAATAAAACACTATGCTCACTTAACCACATTTGCTAAACTGATAATATAATATATACTTGCACGATTAACACCTCTCGACAGTCTTAACTTTACTCAATTAGTTTCAAAACAAGAATTAATTCCAATATTAAATATTTTAGAAAATCTAAATTAATAAATATGACCTCATTATCTAATTTTATCTGGAAATAAAAAAAAAAAGACAACATCATTTCCATTGAATTGGGAAATATCATATAGATCCTCCGCTTATAGACCTAAGAATAGAATATTTTGATTATGCCTACGTGAATCACAGCTAATTATTAAATCTAAAGCTAACATTTTAAATAAGAAATTAGAATCTTTTCCACATGCCCACACAAAAACCTACAATCGTTTATAGACAACAATTATCAATTAAAAACCTTATAATTCAACTAGTGCTTAACCTTTTACTGAATCCGTAACACTGTAACCAGCCACGATTAGTCTTTAATATTTATATGGATTGTATGATAATATTGTTTAATTAATACACTATCTCATTTAACCTGTACATGTTTACTCTAATAATAAAAAAAATACTTAAATACAATTACTGGAGATGTTTCATTCTTTTCGTTGCCTTAATTTTGATAATTTTATAGGATAAATACGCATTAGATAAGTATTGAAAAGAAAAGCATATACATTTAATTGTGCCTGTATACATCAACTAGTACTTAATATTATGTTAAATACAGTGTATTGTAATAGTATACCAGTAGTTTCCCAAGTTTATATATGGTATCTGATACTGATACATTAACAGAATATAAATTAATTTATATAATATAATATATTATCTTATCTCATCTTACCTCATTTATATTTGGCCTTAATTTATATTTCACTAGCAGTGGTATCCCGCATTGCACGGGATAATGTATTTTGGAACGCGGGCCGCCAACAGACCGAATCGTGGAAAAACTGCATGACTCGACAATATGTAAAGAAAATAAACCGAATACTCTGTTGGCTGGATAATCTTTAAGATTTTCCTCGATGAAGCAGGAAAAACGCAAGTTAGGGGATGAAGAAAATGAATTTTTTTTATGTGCATAATATGCCTTGAAATTTCGGGAAAAATCGGCTAGAGGTAACGCCTCAAAGAGCCCTAAAAGGCTGAAAAAATGAAGTTTTCACCTAATGCGGGCCCTAGGTCATAAACAAACTTGGATTTTCTTTGCTCACGGTATGAAGAGACTTCCAAATACATAGTTACAATTTCAAGGAAATCGGCCTGACGTAACGCCTCAAAAAACCTGAAAATACGCAGTATTTCGCCTAATGCGGGCCCTAGGGGATAAAAAAGTTGAATGTTTCTATGTGCATAACACTCCCTGAAACATAAGTAATACACATGTAAGTTTTGAAAAATATCGGTTGGGTGCTTCTCGAGGTTTAGGGATTCAAACTCTCACACACACACAGACACACACACACACACACACACACACACATCCTCAGTTTTATATATATAAGATTAAAATGCATCAATGTTTTAGATACCTCAAACACACATATACCTCATTGCCACATATAAAATAAATATTGTTTCGATAACTTTAAATGCATAACATATGTTAATTTAAATATATGTACTTATTTAGATAATGCAAAATTAAATTTCTACTTTCTAACTCTAACATCGGGATAACCAATAAAATGACCTCCCTTGTTCACCTCTACAATAAAACCCCGAAATGCGTAAATATCTATATATTTATATTAATATATTGTACTTACATTTAGTTAAATATTATTGATTGTCTAATAATTAGTATAATCGTTATAACATATCTGTAACTAGTTAAACATTGTGGATGGCAGTATCGGTAGAGGGTCGGACGCCATGCTTTCCAGCATAGTTACGTCCCTTTACGATCTGAGTTCAAATCCCGCCGAGGTTGACTTTGCCTTTCATCCTTACGGGGTCGATAAAATAAAGTACCAGTAATGCACTGGGTAATTTGCTGGCCTTGTGCCTAAAAGTAGAAACAATTATATATATATATATTTATATAGTGAAATAAAATAACAAGGACGATTGGGTACTCCTTCATTCCTTTTATTGGTTGGTGACGAGCGTTTCGCCACTGATCAGCTCAAGGTTTGATCTGTATCGATCTGACCCGACTCTGTAATCCGCGGCTCGTAAGACCCTTTGTAATCGTCCAAGGTACACTCCCTGGATATATATATATATATATATAGATTTTGAGTTTATGTTGGTTGTATACCAACACCTCAGTATGCAGGCTGGAGCACTCGACGAAGTGCGCAGGTTGGTTTGGTTACTCCGGAGTAGTGTAAAATAAAGTTAAATAAAAGTCAAATGATTAAAATTTAGCTTCGTTTATTACTGCCTCGTTTATTACTGCAGTAATAAACGAAGCTAAATTTTAATCATTTGACTTTTATTTAACTTCATTTTATATATATATATATATATATTCACTCCGTATAATTTCATGCTTCCCGATATAATATTAGGTCTACCGTAAATGTCTTTCAACTTTAACCCTGCTAAATTCGATGGATTACACATACAAGCTATGAATATTGCTTTGATAAAACTGTATAACATCCAATACATTATTGGAAAGTTACTACTATTCCAAATAACGTTTAATTACATTAATACAATCGACACCCTGTTATTTGACTTACCTGTTAATTAAATGATTCATATATGTTATCTGTTATTCCTGAATGATTTATATTGATATTAATCGTTTTTTTATTTAAATGAAACTTATTTTAATTAATTGACTCCTTTAGTTTTTTGCTACCTAATAGCAAGTTGTTAAATAAAATAAATTTATGTTGGTGGCATATTCCGATGGGAAGAAACAATTGTCAGTGATTAAGTGTCCTGAAATTTTAATTTTGGTTTATTAGCACATTATACTGTTTGTTTCTTATTTTTGTTAAAACATTTACATATACACTTACACAGACACACACAGAGAAAAATATATATATACATATATATATATATATATATATATATATATATATATATATATATATATATATATATATATATATATATATATATATATATATATATGTATATATATATATATATATATATATATGTGTGTGTGTGTGTGTGTGTGTGTGTGTATGTGTGTGTGTGTGTTTGCGAGTTTGTGTCTGTATAGTTCACATGCATCACTGACTTGTTTCCTCATTTTCCTCTCTTTACGTTGCCTTACCATTTTTGTTTGTTTACATGTCTCTCTTTCTCCACCCAATTCTTTGTATCCCTATAACTTATTTTACTTATTGTTCGCGCTGGCTTGAGGTATCATGTGTTTAACACGAAGAAATACCGATGATAGCCAGAAGATCAGTGAATACGGGTAGTCCTGGTTTCTTGCTCTATCTTTTTAATTCATATGTATCACATTCGCAACAACGCAGCACGCCATTTTTCATTCTAATATTTTTTCCTCTCGCTGTGACCTGTCTTTTTTCTATTCCCTTACTTCTATCGACTTTCTCTCTCCCCTTCTCTCTTCTTGTACTTCTTACTTTCATTCATCCCCTCTGCTGGTTACCCTGTCTCGGCTGGCCTCTTCCGCAAATCTTTCACTCTCTCACTCTCTGCTACTCCCCCTCTCTCACTTCCTCCCGTCTGACCTGTCTGAAATCCTTTTCTCGCTTACATTTCGCAGGGTTCGGCCGCGTCCTTCGTCTTCTCGTCAATGATTTGCTAGAACTTAAGTTCACATGTATCACTGACTTGTTTTTTCATCTTCCTCTCTTTACGTTGCCTTACCATTTATGTTTGTTTACATGTCTCTCTTTCTCCACCCAATTCTTTTTATCCCAATAACTTATTTTAGTTATTGTTCGTGCAAGAGGTATCTGGTCTTTAATGCGAAGAAATACCGATGATGGTCAGAAGATCACTGATGACGGATAGTCCTGGTTTCTTGGTCTATTATTTAATTTATATATATATATAATAGTAGAACACTGGAAGTTTATATCCGTAGTAGTAGAGCACCTACTCTATGGGACGAGATTGGTAGAAGTAGTTCCACAACATTTAGTCCACCATACCGAGAACAAATGTTTCGCATTAAGTGGATCTTCCGCTAGGTCTGAGTGGAGTAGTACAACTGTTGTGGAACTACTTATATATATATATATATATATAATCGTCCCGATTATATTTTGACATCTACTTTATTTTGTTATCCTTACTTTATATTGTTATCCTTTCAATATATATATATATATTTTTTTTTAAAGGATATATATATATATATATATATATATATATATATATATATATATATATATATATATATATATATATATAGAGAGAGAGAGAGAGAGAGAGAGAGAGAGAGATTAAACGAAGAGAACTTTTTCATTACTAGTGCGTCAATAGACTTCGTGGTCTGCAGTATCATGCATTAACTGTTTACTAATTTTACAATGCCACTTTCCGGAACCGATTATGGAGCCTCACTCTAAGTTAGATGACTATTAATATATATCAAAGAATTAAGGGATATATCGTGTTCCTCTATCAACAATAAAGAGAAATAAATACATAAACAAATATCATAACTACTTTATAACAGACTTAGCTTACAAAACATGCAGCATACCAAGCCAGGAGCAAAAGAGAATTTCTCAGAATTTCTTCAACCTTCATTGGTGTTAACAGATGTTCCATTATATATATATATATATATATATATATATATATATATATATATATTTCGTTTCTGAATTTGTTTAGCAAGATTCTTTATCTGAAATCGTGTGTTGAAACCGATATTGTTATACTTTGGGAGGGTCATGTTGCCAATAAGAAACACACGCACCAGTTGCATTCACTTCAATTTATTATATATTTATAAATTTATAAATTTCTGGTTGGTTGGTTGGTTCCACAACCAGATAGTTGTTTATATATAGTCATAGTCCTTTCGTCACACACTCTGTGACCTATTCAGTGACTGGGGATTCCTTTCTTTGTTTCTGTGCCTCTCCTTTGTTCTGTCCTACGCCATTTTGTTTCTGTGCATTACTGGTAATTTATTTTAATGACCCCGTCAGGATGAAAGGCAAACACAACCTCGGCGGGATTTGAACTCAGATCGTAAATGACGTAGCTATGCTGGAAAGCATGGCGTCCGACCCTCTACTGATACTGCCAAACCACCGCCCTTATATATATATATATATATATATATATATATATATATATATATGAAGTAGAAACAATTATATATATATATATATCTTTCTCTCTCTCTCTCTCTCTCTCTCTCTCTCTCTCTCTCTCTCTCTCTCTCTCCCTCTCTCTCTCTCTCTCTCTCTTTCTCTCTCTCTCTCTCTCTCTCTCTCTCTGTATATATATATATATATATATATAAGATAATAATAATAATAATAAGATAATATATAAGATAATAATAATAATAATAAGATAATAATAATAATAAGATAATAATAATAATAATAATAATAATAATAATAATAATAATAATGTTTTCTTTATTAACCACAAGGGTTCACATAAAGTAGACATTAAGGACAGTACAGGACAATACAGGACGGTACAAATGGGCATTTCTGCGTGTAAAAAAAAAAAGAGGTTGAAATAAAATAACAAAGAAAAATTCCCCAATAGAGGGAGACTTCCAAGGGACATTTGTGGAGAAAGCCCATTAAAAGACCACAGTGGCCCTGACCACCAGGGCAAGTGCCCTCTCCCAGTTTTCCACCTTTAATTTACAGACACATACTCAGAGAAGGCCCATTCATTCGGGCCATGCTTGCTTCTCTCACCCATCTTTCAACAAAATGCTGGGAAGAGAGCACTTCCCTCTCTACCTTGATTTTCCTTTTCAAATAAAATTTGAAAAAGTTAATCAGGGCATCACCGAAGAGGTAAGTGCTCGTCTTCAGCCATTTCAAACGTGTCCACCAAACTATCTCTTTCGCCATGGCCACCAGACAGATAAAAACTGCCTGCCCTTCCAGGCTAAAGGAAGGGGGCGGGGCAATCCTCACGATGGACTCAGCTGGCAGCTGGATCCGTCCTACACGTGACAGCAGGTGTTCGACATAAACCCACAAGTCAGCAATGCTCGGACATGGACGAGTGCGTGCAGGACGGTTTCGTCGCCCTGCGCGCATCTCGGACATGCCCGGTTGACGGCACCTCCATGCCTGTAGAGTTTATCCCGAACTGGCAAAGCTCCTCGGTAGCACTGCCAGGCCAGGGATTTCTGGAAGTTGTCCATAGGCCCCGGCCCGAAAGTCCTTCCGAAGAGATTGGCCAGTTGATTTTCGTCGACGCCTAGAGTTTCTCCAAGTACGTCGTCGCTCTTCCCCTCCACTAATCCCCTATAGAACGCCAAGGTGGAGTTTCCACCGATCACATTGCCCGATTGGTCGAGGGCTGTGAGCGCCTGAAGACATTCCAGTCTCCAAGCGCTCCCTCTCGGTCTTCGCTTGACCCAGGACTGCAGCTCCGTCAAGGAGACGAGCTGGGGAAAAACGCGTCTAGCAAACGGCGACCACACCTGATCACCGTCGAGGAAGAGGTGGAGATGTCGTAGCCTGAGCGCGTGTCTGCGCATCATCAGCCACGGCATGCCCAGCCCTCCACGCAGCGGGTGTTGACAGCAGATGGACCGCCTGACCATCGGAGCGCTTCCCTTCCACAAGAAGCGAAAGAGCAAACGCTCCAGCGCAGTCAGGCGGGGCTTAGGACAAGGTACGACGGTCAGGCGGTAGTAGATGACGGATGCGATGTACGCATTCGCCACCTCCGCTCGACCTTTCAGGGATAGCTTCCTCTCGGCCCATTTCTGGGTGAGAGAAGCCACCCTGCTCGTCACCCCGTCCCAGTTTTTGTCCGTCTGGAGGTCTGGACCGAACCAGACCCCTAGCAATTTAACCGGTCCGTCCGTCCAGCGCCCGACGACACTGTTGGACGGCATGGACCTGCCTCTCCAGGTGCCGAGCTGCAGGCCCACTGACTTTTCCTGGTTGATCATTGCTCCTGTCACCGCTTCGTATTCTCTTAGTGTAGTGCCGATCGCCTCGATGTGTTTGGCCTTCGACACCACTACGGTGACATCGTCGGCATATGCTGACACGGATCTTCCGCATCCTAGTTCGCGCGGGACCCCCCTCATCGTCTCCAGTTTGTGCAGTAATGGCTCGAGAGTCAATACGTACAATAGGGACGAGAGGGGACATCCTTGGCGGACCGAGCGCATGATGTTGAACGGTTCCGAAAGGTGACCGTTCACTCTCACTACAGAGCAGATGTCGCTGTGCATGGCAGCGATCCAGCCTCTGAAGACGGGCCCAAAGCCAGCCGCCCTCAGGACTGCCGTTAGGTAACGATGGTCGACCCTATCGAAGGCTTTCGACTGATCGAAATTGATCAAAGACCCACCCGTGCCAGGTTCCCTAGCTACCCTCTCTACGATGTATCGCATGAGGTGGAGGTTGTCGTGGATGGATCTGTTCGGAATGGCGCATGTCTGTGCCTCTCCCACCAGACCACCAACGACAAGCGCCAACCTCTTTGCTAGCACCTTGGCCAAAATCTTGAACTCTGTGTTTAGCAGAGTTATGGGCCTAAAATTATCTATGTTATCCCCCTTGTTCGGATCCTTTCTCAGCAGCGCCACCGCTCCTCGGCTCACAGAGCTGGGAATTCTCCCGTTCTGTTGCCAGTTGCAGTAGACGTCCGCCAAGAGGCATCCGAACAAGTTTGGCATTTGTACGTAAAGTTCATAGGGCAGACCATCCAAACCAGGCGATTTACCCCTTGTGCAACTAGTCATTGCATCCCGTACTTCAGCGGTTGTTATCGGCTTTTCGCAACACTCCGCCTCAGTGGCCGAAAGCCGCGGCAGTCCGTCGAGGTAGACACTAAAGTCCATCCCTCGATCCGGCCCGCCACTGCCCCCGAACAGTCGAGCGAAGTGTCGCTGAAAAGCTTCACACATTTGCCCGGGATCGAGTAGCATGCGCCCGTCGTGGTCCACCAAAGACCGGATCGTGGCTTTGTTGCCACGACGCGCCTCCGCCACTCGGGCCCATTGAACGGCTTTCGTCCCCTCGTGTCTGAGAGCACGCACCCTAGCTCTGACAACGCAGCCTTCGTGCTTTGCATTGAAGAATTGGTCAAGGGCCAATTTCGCCGCAAGTACGTCGGTCGCGATGCCTTTGCTAAGCGCCTCATCTAATTTTCTAACTAATTCTCCCTCTGCTCTATTTTTCTCTATTGCTAAAGTCTTACTAAACCTAATGGACTCTATTCTAATTGCTCTTTTCAGAGCAAACCACCACTTGTTGTTGACGATGGCCCCCGTCAACGCCCGCTTAACTAGTTCGCTAATCCGGTCTCTGTAGGCCTTGCGCGCTGGTAAGGACGCGTTTAGCTTCCAGTAGCCGGGTCCTTGTCTATGAAGCCTATCTAAGTCAAGCACACAGATCACGAATTTGTGGTCCGTGTAGCTGACTATCTTGAATTGTGGACAGCCTATGCTAGACCTATCTATTTCCCTACAAAATACTCTATCTAGATATGATCTGGATGACCCTATGCGATTTGTCCAAGTCCACATTGGTACATTCGGGAAATCCATTCGGTACCTGTCAGACAGTTCAAAACGTCTGAGCAGGTTGGTGAGACTCTTGCACCATCCTTCCCTATCCACTACTCCCACACAATCCCAGCGTGCATCTAAGATCCCGTTCCAGTCGGCCACTAACACTAAAGAGCGGGACGTTCCAAGAAAGGTCTCCAGACGCCGGAAGAAATCAGGCCGCCCTGCTCCTGTCGGGGCATAGACGGCCACTAACCTGAAACCTTGCCCGTCTCCGCTGGTCACGTCCAGCACCACCAACTTACCTTCTGGGTCCAGGAAGATGGCCCGTATGGCAAGATCCAAACCTCTCCGAAAAAGCACAGCAACTCCTCCCCCCGACCCCGGACGGCTGAGAGATGCGTACACATCGTAGCCGCCGAAGATCGGTGCGAAAGCCTGTGCTTCGGAGATTCTGGTCTCGCTGATGGCCACTACATCTATGTTTAGTGACCTGAGGTCGTTGAGCAGGTGGCCCTGCTTCCATGACGACCCCAAGCCACGCGCATTTATGCTGCCTATTCTGAGTGAGGTCATGTTGAAAAGGAGTGGAAAAGATGGGAAAGACCACTTACCTTACTTCTCGTAGGGGAAGGACGGCTTTTCCATCCTTTTCACTGCTTGTGGCCTCCTCAGGAAGGATGTCCTTATAAATCCTCCTGGAGAGTGCTTGTCGGAAGTCTCCGATGTCTTTGGGGAATTTTTGTTTTAGTGTCATGTACGTTTTCTGTGTGATGCGAGTGATTTGTATGTGTGGAGGTGGTGTGAATTTTGGGGTTGTTGTGTAGTCTTTTTCTGTGATGCTGGTGTTGTGTTGGATGTAGTGTAATAATTGCTTGTTGTTCAAATTTAATGCTGTGTAGTGTGTATCGTTTTGGTTGTTTTGTTTTGTTTGCGTTTGTTGTGGGTTTGTTTCTGTTTCGCTTTTTGGTGACTTTTGTGGTGTAGGTGATGGTGGTGTTGGAGTTAATGATGGTGATGGTGTTGGTGTTTGGGTTGATGGGGTTGGTGATGCTGGTGTGGATGGTGGCATATCTGTCCTAACTTTTTTGTTTCTTAGTTTATTTGTTTCCCTCTGTATTTTGTTTTTGGAGGAGAAAGGAAGAGAATTTTTTCTTTTTTGGTTTCTTTTTTTTTTTCCGGATATCGTTTCCCACTCCTCGTCGTCACAATCTGTCTCCAGTTGTGATAGGCCGGGGAGTGGAAAATCCTCCACAGCCGTTAGTTTTGGTTGTGGTGTGGTGGATGGTGTAGGCGCTGGTGCTAGTTCTGAAGCGTTGGGTGGTGGTGGTGGTGGTGTTGGTTTTGCTGGTGGTGGTAGTGGTTTTGGTTTTGCTACTGTTGCTGGGGTTGGTGCTGTTATAGTTGCTTCTGTTGTTGCTGCTACAGTTGTTGCTGGCATCTCTGCTACTGGTGGTGTTGATGGTTGTGTCACTGGGGTGGGTAGGAGAGGTGGCCTCAACCTTTTAGCCTGAGGGCAGAAAGCCCTTAGGTGGGTTCCTTCGCCACAAACGACACACCTAGGTCTTCTGCCCTCGACAATTACCGTGAGGTGGCTGCCGTCAGTGAGGTCTATTACCTCTGGGATCTCCTCAATGCTTTTTTGGTCCGCTTGGATCAGGAGCTCCATCCCAGATCCGGACCAGTTTTCCTGCTTTTCTTTTGCTATTGTTATTATTTTCGTGTTGGCCTCGATGCCGGCGATGACAGCCGCTATTAGCCAGGGAATTTCGATGGCCGGTGGAACGTGGGTCACCCTGATCTTTACGAGTCTCTCGCCACAATAGCTTGGGACGAGTGTGAAGTCGTCACTTTTTAATGGGGCCATGGAGTGTTCTCTAGCCTCCTCTGGTGTTTCAAAGAACACATCCACGGTTCCATACTTTTGCCCACGTCTGATGTGGGTTTTTTTTTTTTTTTTTTTTTTTTTTTCTTGCCCACACATGTCCCAAAGCTTTTTGGATTTGGGACTCGGATGCCCGTTCAACTCGGCGCGATTTTACATTTATTGTTCTATACGACACGGTGCACAGGCGCCGATGCTCCATTTTATTAGGTGGGGGGGTGAGGCTGACCCTGTACCCATCTTTCTTTACCATTTGTTTGGCATTTTCTAAATCTTCTTGAGTTACCGTGAACGCTTCGAATTGTTTTGCTACGATGGCGAAACTGAGGGTCGGTTTTATAATGTCATTGTTGTTGTTGTTGCTATCGTTGATATTAATTTTATTTTCAGTTGTGGTGGTGGTTACGTCAGTCGTCTTTGGTGGGGAAGAGTCCATTTTGCTTGATTTCATTTCGACGTCACGAGTTAATTTATTTTTTTCTTCTTTTGTTTCTGTTGTCGCGGTGGTGGTGGTGGTGGTGGTTGTCGCGGTGGTGGTGGTGGTGGAGGGTTTAACACCTGCAGTCATTGGTAATGGCGCGAAATGAATGTCTGCCTGAGACAAATTTAAAATATTGCTAGTGCTTATATTTTTTTTTGTGCTGGCAAACGTAGTAACATTTACAATGGTGGTGTCGGTGTGAGGTGTTATTTTGTGAGGAAGGCTTTCAGCTGCTTCGTGCAGAGGGGAATTAGCCATTTTTTTTTCAAAGAAATTTTTGGATAATAATAAAAGTTAAAATTTTGGGCACAAGGCCCCAATCTTTTTGGGTGTCCTTTTCGGAAAACAATGTATGTGTGCTTATAAACAGTTTACAATAACATTTTCCATAAATGGCAATTTTTAAACAAACGGAAATAACAAACCTTTGCGGAGCTCACGATAATACGATTTCCTACGTAGGTCGCCAATAATAATAATAATAATAATAATAATAATATTTTCTTTATTAACCACAAGGGTTTACATCAAGTAGACATTAAGGACAGTACAGGACAATACAGGACGGTACAAATGGGCATTTCTGCGTGTAAAAAAAAACAGAGAATATAATAAAATAACAAAGAAAAATTGCCCAATAGGGGGGAGACTTCCGAGGGACATTTGTGGAGAAAGCCCATTAAAAGACCACAGTGACCCTGACCACCAGAGCAAGTGCCCTCTCCCAGTTTTCCACGTTTAATTTACAGACACATACTCAGAGAAGGCCCATTCATTCGGGCCATACTTGCTTCTCTCACCCACCTTTCAACAAAATGCTGGGAAGAGAGCACTTCCCTCTCTACCCTGATTTTCCTTTTCAAATAATAATAATAATAATAATAATGTCTGTCCGTAATGTGGAAACTGTTGACAAGCATTATGTCTGAGGAAATCTACCATCACCTCCACACAAACAACTTGTTGCCGGACGAAGAGAAAGGATGCCGAAAGAAGTCACGTGGTACAAAGGACCAGCTACTTATTGATAAGATGGTAATGAGGAGTTGCAAGAGGAGACACACTTGTCTTGCCATGGGATGGATAGACTACGAAAAGGCATTTGACATTGTGCCTCATTCTTGGATCACCAAAAGCCTGGAGATCTTCAAGGTGGCTGATAACATCAGACAGTTGTTGGGCAAAAGTATGAAGTCATGGGAAGCAGAGTTAACATCAACTGGAGAATCATTGGAAAGCGTGATCATCAAGAGAGATATCATCCAGGGAGATAGTCTGTCCCCTCTGTTGTTTGTCCTTGCCCTGATGCCCCTGACCAGTGTACTGCGAAAATTGAGAGCAGGATACAGGTTGGGAAAGGGAGGGCTTACCATCAATCACCTCCTCTTTATGGACAATCGTAAGCTCTTCGGCATTGTGAGAAGGAGTTGGATGTGCTTGTTGACACTGTCCGTATTTTCAGCAATGATATATGTATGCAATTTGGTATTAGTAAGTGTGGAGTCATTGAGATGAGGAGGGGTAAGTTGAGCAGAAGTAACGAAATCCAGGTACCAACAGGTGAGATGATAAAGGAAATTGACTCTGAAGAAGGATACAAGTATTTGGGTATTCTGGAGGCTGATGACATCAAGAACAAAAAAATGAAGGAATTGATAAGAACTGAATACATTCGGAGAGTAAGGGGCGTATTAAAGTCACATCTGAACAGGAGGAATACCATAAGTGCAGTAAATTCCCGAGCTGTGTCTATTATTAGGTACAGTGCGGGAATTCTGAGATGGAATGTTGCTGAACAAAAATAAATGGATAGGAAGACTAGGAAGCTAATGACTATCTATAACATGTTCCAGAAGAGGAGTGATGTCGATAGACTCTACTTAAGGAGATCTGATGATGTAAGAGGTCTTATCAGCATAGAGGACTGTGTTCAGATGGAGAAAAACAACCTACACAAATACGTGACTGATAGTAAGGAGCCAATGCTCAGAAATGTACTGAAGGAGGGGACAATAGGCCAGGGGATGTCCAAGGAGGAAATAACATCAAGGAGAAAGAGCAACCTTCAGGAAAAATCCATTCATAGTACCTCCTTTGAGAAAACTGAATTTAGAGATCCACAGACATGGATCTGGTTGAAAAGAGGATACCTTAAAAAGGGTATAGAAGGAATGCTAATGGCTGCGCAAGAGCAGGCCCTCAAAACGAAGTGGTTGAAACACCATATTTACAAGGAGGAATCTAACCCACTGTGCAGGATCTGTGGAGAGAAAGAGGAGACTGTGGCTCACATTGTATCCGAGTGTAAACACCTAGCCCAGACTCACTATAAGGGCTTGAGACATGATGTGATGGGCAGGGTGATCCACTGGCACCTATGCAAAGTAAACAATTTACCACAATCTGAGAAGTGGTATGAGCATTAAGCCAGAGTGGGTGATAGAAAACGATTAGGTGAAGGTGCTGTGGGATTTTAGGATACAGACGGACAAGAAACTGGAACACAATAGACCTGACCTGGTGGGTGTGGACAAAGAAAAAAGATCGTGCCTGATTGTGGATGTGGCCTGCCCATTAGACACGAGAGCGCAAGAGAAGGAGAAGGAGAAAATTAACCGATACCAGTACTTAGAATGGGAGGTAAAATGATTTTGAACTGCCATGAATTCAAAGTGATCCCGATTGTCATAGGCGCACTAGGGAATATCTCAAAAAGTTTCCATGGATGGTTGAAGAAAATTGGCCGCTTCACGCTTTTTGGAACGCTTCAAAAGGCATGCTTGCTGGGAACGGCAAGAACCCTCCGATACGTCCTGAATATCTGAGGCTGCAGGTAGTGGCTTGATATTCATTTCAACAAACTTTTCAGTTAACTAACATCAATGACTGAGACACAAAGAGTAATTACAACAATAATAATAATTATGGTAGACAAAAAGTACCACAGTTCTGATAACGAAAGACCGAATCAAGAGTAATGATGTTACCAACTATAGACCTATCACATGTCTGTCCGTAATTTTGAAACTGTTGACAAGCATTATGTCTGAGGAAATCTACCATCACCTCCACACGAACAATTTGTTACTGGACGAACAGAAAGGATGCCGAAAGAAGTCACGTGGTACAAAGGTCCAGTTACTTATTGATAAGATGGTAATGAGGAATTGCAAGAGGAGACACACTAGTCTTGCCATGGGATGGATAGACTACAAAAAGGCATTTGAGATGGTGCCTCATTGTTGTATCACCAAAAGCCTGGAGATCTTCAAGGTGGCAGATAACATCAGACAGTTGTTGGGCAAAAGTATGAAGTCCTGGGAAACAGAGTTAACATCAACTAGAGAATCCTTGGGAAGTGTGAAGTTCAAGAGAGGTATCTTCCAGGGAGATAGTCCGTCCCTTCTGGTGTTTGTCCTTGCCCTGATGCCCCTGACCAGTGTACTGCGAAAAGTGAGAGCAGGATACAGGTTGGGAAAGGGAGGGCTTACCATCAATCACCTCCTCTTCATGGACGATCTTAAGCTCTTCGGCATTGTGAGAAGGAGTTGGATGTGCTTGTTGACACTGTCCGTATTTTATATGTATGCAATTTGGTATTAGTAAGTGTGGAGTCATTGTGATGAAGATGGATAAATTGAGCAGAAGTAACGGAATCCAGGTACCAACAGGTGAGATGATAAAGGAAATTGACTCTGAAGAAGGATACAAGTATTTGGGTATTCTGGAGGCTGATGACATCAAGAACAAAAAAATGAAGGAATTGATAAGAACTGAATACATTCGGAGAGTAAGGAGCGTATTAAAGTCACATCTGAACAGGAGGAATGCCATAAGTGCAGTAAATTCCCGAGCTGTGTCTATTATTAGGTACAAAGCGGGAATTCTGAGATGGAATGTTGCTGAACAAAAAGAAATGGATAGGACGACTAGGAAGCTAATGACTATCTACAACATGATCCAGAAGAGGAGTGATGTCGATAGACTCTACTTAAGGAGATCTGAAGATGTAAGAGGTCTTATCAGCATAGAGGACTGTGTTCAGATGGAGAAAAACAACCTACACAAATACGTGACTGATAGTAAGGAGCCAATGCTCAGAAATGTACTGAAGGAGGGGACAATAGACCAGGGGATGTCCAAGGAGGAAATAACATCAAGGAGAAAGAGCAGCCTTCAGGAAAAATCCCTTCATAGTACCTTCTTTGAGAAAACTGAATTTAGAGATCCACAGACATGGAACTGGTTGAAAAGAGGATACCTTAAAAAGGGTACAGAAGGAATGTTAATGGCTGCGCAGGAGTAGGCCCTCAAAACGAAGTGGTTGAAACACCATATTTACAAGGAGGAATCTAGCCTACTGTGCAGGATCTGTGGAGAGAGGAGACTGTGGCTCACATTGTATCCGAGTGTAAACACCTAGCCCAGACTCACTATAAGCGCTTGAGACATGATGTGATGGGCAGGGTGATCCACTGGCACCTATGCAAAGTAAACAATTTACCACATTCTGAGAAGTGGTATGAGCATAAGCCAGAGTGGGTGATAGAAAACGATCAGGTGAAGGCGCTGTGGGATTTTAGGATACAGACGGACAAGAAACTGGAACACAATAGACCTGACCTGGTGGGTGTGGACAAAGAAAAAAGATCGTGCCTGATTGTGGATGTGGCCTGCCCATTCGACACAAGAGTGCAAGAGAAGGAGAGGGGGAAAATTAACCGATACCGGGACTTAAAGTGGGAGGTAAAAAGGATTTGGAACTGCCATGAAGTTAAAGTGATCCCGATTGTCATAGGCGCACTAGGGAATATCTCAAAAGGTTTCCAGGGATGGTTAAAGAAATTGGCCCCTTCACGCTTTTTTGAACGCTTCAAAAGGCATGCTTGCTGGGAACAGCAAGAACCCTCCGATACGTCCCGAATATCTGAGGCTGCAGGTAGTGGCTTGATATTCATTTCAACAAACTTTCCAGTTAACTAACATCAATGACTGAGACTCAAAGAATAATAATAATAATAATAATAATAATAATAATAATAATAATAATAATAATAATAAGAAGAAGAAGAAGAAGAAGAAGAAGAAGAAGAAGAAGATAAGGGAAGAAGACGCACGTGGTGGTAGAAGGTCATGAAATCGCTCCCGTAAGTTTTTGATTTTTAACATATTTAAATCAATTGTGAAATAACAATTCTTAGTCCAAATTATGCATAAACCACCGAATCAAGTCTCATAAAATTTCGGATCCATAATATATTGTTATATCGCTCAAATATTCAATGTTGTATTATATATTTTATATTCAAAAAAGAAAATGGTTATAAATGGAAGAAAACCCCCTCTGTCTACACTATATAGAACAGCCAAATAACAGCAATTTCACCAACACCAGGACCTTGATACACCACCTACCCCATCACCTCGCTGTGTACACTAAATATAACAGCCAGATAACGGCAATTTCACCACCACCACCACCACCATCAATCCCAGCATAATAATAATAATTATTATTATTATTGTCTCAAGTTTTAACAAAATGTTTAATTCCAATATTACGGGAATATGTCAACACATATATTAAACATACGCGACACAAACGCATGGATACTACAGATCAAACAAAACTAGTCTATTCAACACATATATTAAACATACGCGGCACAAACGCATATATACTACATATCAAAAAAACTAGTCCATTCAACAAAACTCAGTAACGACAACGCCACCGCCGCCACCACTCCATCCATCATTGCTACCACTATCCCATCACCGCCGCCACCACTCCTTCATTGCTACCACCACTATTCCCCTGTTAACTTAAGAAAGGGGAAGGTGGCGGTATCACTAGACAAGGGAGAGGCTAGCAACAGATATAAATAGATTGACTTAGTGACCTGGCCACCGGCCAAACGTCAACAACTATGGCACTGCTGGCTCCCCCCTTCCTCACCAACAATATAAAAAGCCCCAGCACCACCACCGACATAGCCAACACCAATAACAGGCAACTTCAACAAAAAGTATATTATATTATTGTAATGCACTGGGTGATTGCTGGCCTTGTGCCTGGAGTGGAGACAATTATTAATAATTTCATTCTTAAGCCACGCAATGCTCACATTAAGGAACCACTCATGATAATAACAATTTAAAAAAACAACAAAAAGAAAACCCCGTGACCAAGAGATACCGGGATGGCGGCCGGCGGGGAATAGCCGTGTCTCTAGGGGAGAACGACCCCTCTAGTCTTGGTTGACACTCCTTCAAGAAGTGGTAACACGAAATGATTACCCCTTGGCGGATAAGGATAAAACGCGACAAAATACAGTAAATGTCTAATGATAAAATCTCATACCGGATCGGCCGTCACCCGGGTAAAAAAGGGCCGCGTCCATCAGAGAGGAACCAGACTGGGGTCGAAAAATCAGCTAATGGTTCAAACCTTCCCATCACTTCGGAGCTGGAGACCTCCCATAACCGGAATACTCTTACTGTTGGCCCTCCATGCTCACCACCATCAAATCCAAAGAAAAAGAGAGAAAATGGTCAAGGGAAGATAATAAAGAAGTCCTTGAGGCTTTCTACACTGCCATGTACTACCCATCAAATACATCGAATACAGAACAGACATATATCAACTGAAAAAAAAACATCCCGAAAACAGAGGCTATATTGACAGTAACAAACTAGCCAATATACGAAGAAATATTGTAAAAAAAAAGTTACTAACTGATATAGAAATTGATCAGATCAAGCTATTAGCACAAAGTCAGCGAAGGGAAAATGAAACATGTGTCAGTGAAAACGAGGTAAAATGTAACACTTCGAATCCCAGGTTTGGGGCGGAATCACTGGCAACAGAACAAATTAAAGAAAGGATCGAAAAAGTGGAGGGAGTGCATGCTCAAGATGAAACTCCAAATGAAAATAATGAGATCGTAAATGATAAAGAAATGAATGAGAATGAACTTGCCAACTTGAAGGATGAAATTATGATCGAATGGATGAAAATGAAAGAATCTGACATGGGGCAACGAGACACCCTCCCTAAGATCCAGAACTCCAAACAGAACCAAAAGATAATACACAAGACTAATATAATTCTCAAAAACATTATCATCACAAACAAACTAAACATTACTGATTTAAATCATCTCTATTATGCATCGGCTAAAGTCGCGACTCACGTATGCGGAGTGAAGATGAAAAAACAAAGGAATTCCCACAAGAAATCTACTTGGCAAGAGAACATCAATCGCCAAATAAACCTTCTCCGATCTGACATAGAAATGTTAACAAACTATAAAGTAGGTGAATATGTTAAACAAACTAAACTTAGAAAATTGAAAAGAAAGTACAGTATAAAATCAACAAGTGACATAGACATGCTGAAGGAAATAATCAAGCAAAAAGTGTCGGCCAAAGCTGCTCGTATAAGGCGCTTTGAAAAACGTTCTAGATTCTATAAGGACAATATGTTCAAAAACAACCAAAGAAACTTCTACAGAAAAATTGGTAAGTCAACAATAACTGCTAAATCATACCACCCATGGAGGAAGTGCAAGAATTCTGGGAAAAGATCTGTGCCGAAGAAAAAGTTCATAACATACAGGCCCCATGGATAGACAGACAAATGAAAGATACAACTGACCTTGAAGAACAAATATGGAAAAATATAACAGTTGAACAGTTGCGCTTGGCTCTAAGAAAAACCAGCAAATGGAAATCCCCAGGAAAAGACAAAATACAACATTTTTGGATAAATGCCTTCACAGAGTCTCATGAGCTGTTAGCCCAACTTTACAATGAAATATTTAAGGAGCCAGAAACGATACCATCATGGCTAGTTAACGGCATTACATTCCTGCTTCCGAAGAATGATGAGACAAACAATCCCAAAAATTACAGACCGATAACTTGCTTGACCACAATGTAGAAAATCTTAACATCAGTCCTAACTGAATACACATATGACCATCTGATGACAAATGACCTATTTCACATTGAGCAGAAAGGGTGTAAACGAGGCTCATATAAGGATCAGCTTTTGGTTAACAAAATGATACTGGAAGATTGTCATAATAGACACAAAAATCTATCAATTGCTTGGATAGATTATAAAAAAGCATTCGATAGTTTGCCACACAGTTGGATTGAAAAATGTTTAAAGATTTTCAAAATGTCCCCCGTTGTCAGCAGGTTATTGCCATTCAGTATGAAGACATGGAAAACGACACTCCTTTTGAATAGTGAAACAAAATTACTGGAAGCTGAAGAAGTTAATATTAATTGTGGAATTTTTCAGGGTGACTCTTTATCACCGCTTTTATTCTGCATCGCACTTATACCATTAAGTAAAATGCTCAATGAAACAAAACATGGATATAAAGTCTATGACAAAACCATTAATCACTTGTTCTACATGGATGACCTGAAACTATTTGCAAAAAAATGATGAACAATTGCAAGGGCTATTATCCACTGTGGAGCAGTTCAGTGATGACATTAAAATGGAGTTTGGACTAGATAAATGCGCCAAACCAACGTTCACCAGAGGAAAGCTGCTGAAGCGTTCAGACATTAATCTTGATCGGGGGAACGTGATAAGAGAACTTGATCAAGAAAAAACTTACAAATATCTAGGTGTTTGTGAAGGAGACGGAATCAAGCACTCGACAATGAGGGAAAGGATAAGGAAGGAATGTTACCGCAGAGTAAGACCAATCTTAAGAACGGAATTGAATGCAGGGAATAGGATCGATGCCATAAACACGCTTGCCATACCAGTAGTAACCTACAGTTACAATGTCATCAACTGTTCAAGCACAGAGATCCGTAGGCTCGATACAAAAATTCGAAAATTCTTAACCATGCACAGAATGCATCACCCTAAGGCAGATATAGATAGAATACATCTCCCTAGGAAAGAAGGAGGACGTGGGTTAATTCAGTTAGACATTGTGTTGAAAACTACAACAATTGGATTATCTAGATATCTAAGGGAATCACATGATTGGATGATCAAACTCGTTTTGAAACACGAAAGCATCAAAAGATCATATTCCATTACAAAAGATGCACAAAGATACAGTAATTGACTACAAATTTCAGAAGTCCCATTTACTGCTGAAATGGAAAACACAGAAAAAGCAAAGCAGGTAAAAGTAACTGCAAAGAAAGAACTGCTACAGAAACTGGCTAAGAAATGGCAAGAAAAGCCTCTGTATGGAAAATACCCAGAGCGAGCTAACAATCCTGATTTTGACAAAACTTTAACCTATCAGTGGTTGGCATCCTCTGGACTGAAATCGGAGACTGAAGGACAGATTATATCAGCAAAAGTTCAGTGTCTGCCAACAAAAAATTACCAAGCCAACATAATAAAAAATGGATGCAGCCCATTATGCCGTGTATGCAAAAAACAACCAGAGACCATTGACCATATAATTTCAATGTGCAGTCCTATAGCTCCAACCGAATACCTAAACAGGCATGACAGCTGCACAATACATACATTGGATAATGTGTAAGCATTTTGACCTGCCCCATCAAGAGAATTGGTGGGAGCATCAACCACATCCCATACTTGAAAAATATCACATCTCAATCTTGTGGAACTCTAGCATCCAAACAGATCGAAAAATAGATGCAAATAGACCTGATATAATATTGAAGGACTTTAAAAAGAGGGTATGCCTGCTAATTGATATGTCTGTTCCAATAGACAAGAATGTATCTATAAAAACATTTGAAAAATTGAGCAAGTATAAGGACCTGGAGATAGAAATTGGAAAAATGTGGAAATTGAGAACTAAAACAATACCAGTGGTTGTAGGCGCTCTGGGAATGATACCTAAGGGGTCAAATGATTACTTATCGCAAATCCCAGGAAACCCGCGTATAGGAGAAATACAAAAGTTAGTACTAATGGGAACTGCCCATATACTAAGGAAGATTCTGTCAATATAAGTACATCATAAGTCTAAACACTAAAGATGCATGTGTGAGTATGTATGTTCTTTCTTGAACATGGCGGACCTTGCTGTCTCTTGAGGTCACTGGTTGTGACTTGGTGATAACTCGTATGAACATAAAGCAAGATAAATGCAACAGTAATGATAATAATAATAATAATAATAATAATAATAATAATAATAATAATATTTGGAACTGCCATGAAGTCAAAGTGATCCCGATTGTCATAGGCGCACTGGGGACTATCTCCAAAGGTTTCCAGGGATGGTTAAAGAAAATCGGCCCCTTCACGCTTTTTGGAACGCTTCAAAAGGCATGCTTGCTTGGAACAGCAAGAACCCTCCGATACGTCCTGAATATCTGAGGCTGCAGGTAGTGGCTTGATATTCAATCCAACGGACTTTCCAGTTAACCAACATCAATGACTGAGATTCAAGGAATAACAATAACAATAATAATAATAATAATAATAATAATATAATTTCAATGTGCAGTCCTATAGCTCCAACCGAATACCTAAACAGGCATGACAGAGCTGCACAATACATACATTGGATAATGTGTAAGCATTTTGACCTGCCCCATCAAAAGAATTGGTGGGAGCATCAACCACCTCCCATACTTGAAAAAGATCACATCTCAATCTTGTGGAACTTTAGCATCCAAACAGACCGAAAAATAGATGCAAATAGACCTGATATAATATTGAAGGACTTTCAAAGGAGGGTATGCCTGCTAATTGATATGTCTGTTCCAATAGACAAGAATGTATCTATAAAAACATTTGAAAAATTGAGCAAGTATAAGGACCTGGAGATAGAAATTGGAAAAATGTGGAAATTGAGAACTAAAACAATACCAGTGGTTGTAGGCGCTCTGGGAATGCTACCTAAGGGGTCTAACGACTACTTATCGCAAATCCCAGGAAACCCGCGTATAGGAGAAATACAAAAGATAGTACTAATGGGAACTGCCCATATACTAAGGAAGATCCTGTCAATATAAGTACATCACAAGTTTAAACACTAAGAATGCATGTGTGAATATGTATGTTCTTTCTTGAACATGGCGGACCTTGTTGTCTCTTGAGGTCACTGGTTGTGACTTGGTGATAACTCGTATAAACATAAAGCAAGATAAATGCAAATAATAATAATAATAATAATAATGTTAAAAAATCAAAACTTACGGGAGCGATTTCTCGACCTTCTATCCACCTTGTGTGTCTTACTATTTTTTAACATTTCTAAATAAATTGTTATTTCACAATTCTTAATACAAATGTTGCATAAAACATCCGGCTTGAGTCCCAAAAAATTCGGATCCATAATATATTGTTATATCGCTCAAATATTCAATTTTGTATTATACATTTTATATTAAAAAAAGGAAATGGTTATAAATGGAAGAAAACCCTCTCTGTCTACACTATATAGAACAGCCAAATAACAGCAATTTCAACAACATCAGAAACTAGATACACCACCTACCCCATCACCCTCTGTGTACACTAAACACAACAGCTAGATAACGGCAATTTCACCACCACCACCACCAATCTCAGCATAATAATAATAATTACTATTACTATTGCCTCAAGTTTTAGCTTTAACAAAATGTTTAATTCCAATATTAAGGATATATATGTCAACACATATACGCGACTAACGATAATTTCACTAAAGATAATTTCACCACCAATACCACCACCACTACCACGATGAAAACTCTGGTCAAATCGACTCAAATTTCTACTCCAACTTCAACACCATCACTACAGTAATACGACCACATCACCACCACCGCTGCCTCATTATCGCTACCGCCGCTATTCTCTCCCACTACCTCCTGCTAGTTGCTGCTAGCACAGCACCGCCACCACCACCGCCGCCCCTGCCTCAATATCACTACCGCCGCTATTCTCTCCCGCTACCCCATGCTACATTGTAGAATTCCCACTAAAAGAGGAAAACATCAAAATATATAAATAGACTGAATTGATGACCCGGTCAAAATCAAAAAAAAAAAAAAAAAGTCAAAATCAAGTTTTAGTTTTAACAAAATGTTTAATTCCAATATTAAGAAAAATATGTCAACACATATACGCGACTAATGATAATTTCACTAAAGATAATTTCACCACCAATACCACCACTACTACCAGGATGAAAACTCTGATCAAGTCGACTCAAATTTCTACTCCAACTTCAGCACCATCACTACAGTAATACGACCACATCACCAACACCACTGCGTCATTATGGCTACCGCCGCTACTCTCTCCCACTACCTCCTGCTAGTTGCTGCTGGCACAGCACCGCCACCACCACCGCCGCCGCTGCCTCAATTTCACTACCGCCGCTATTCTCTCCCGCTACCCCCTGCTACATTGTAGAATTCTCACTAAAAGAGGAAAACATCAAAATATGTAAATAGACTGAATTGATGACCCGGTCAAAATAAAAAAAATAAAAAAAAATAAAAATAAAGTTTTAGTTTTAACAAAATGTTTAATTCCAATATTAAGGGTATATGTCAACACATATCCGCGACTAATGATAATTTCACTAAAGATAATTTTACCACCAGTGCCACTACCACTGCCACGATGAAAACTCTGGTCAAGTCGACTCAAATTTCTACTCCATCTTCAACACCATCGCTACAGTAATACGACCACATCGCCACCGCCGCTGCCTCATTATCGCTACCGCCGTTATTCTCTCCCACTACCTCCTGCTAGTTGCTGCTGGCACAGCACCGCCATCGCCGCCGCCGCCGCTGCCTCAATGTCACTACCGCCGTTATTCTCGCCCGCTAGCCCCTGCTACATTGTAGAATTCTCACTAAAAGAGGAAGGCATCAAAATATATAAATAGACTGAATTGATGACCCGGTAAAAAAAAAAAAATAAATAAAAATCAAAGCAGCACAGCAACAACGAAAAACGTAAAGGAAATAAAAATGAAGAGAAAAACAAACGGACGGACAGAGAAGGGAAGGGAAAAACTAAGTCAGACATTCAAACACTACATTACAATGAGACTTATGCTTATTCATTTTGGGGTTTTTTTCTGCCTGTTTGTTTGTTTGTTTATTTGGGTTCGTCTACAGCGTGATATTGCCACACAAAAGTCACGTGGAGTGACGAAACCACCGGAGACAATTAATTCACCGGTGGTTATGTAACCATACATTCGCCAATCCTCGATAAGAGTGTTTAAATGTCGAACCTAAACAGTTCGAATAACGGTGAAATGGAGACTAGAATGTCATGTGACAGACACTCACCCAACAGATTCTCCCTTGCTCAGCAGCAGGGACCTGGCTGACAACCAAATACTGGTGGTGTCGGAGGAAGAACAAGAAGAAGGAAAGGGACCAGAACCAACTGGACGAAATAATTGAATAGAACTGTTATGCAATGTTACCTGAAGAGTAACCCCAAGGAGAAAGGCTATAGGAAACGGATGCATAACATCTGGAAAGAGATTGGTCTATTTAAATTAGATGAACAAAAATTGGCTGGCCAGCTCGGGTAATAAGAACTAATGGGTGGATAAACGAGCTGGAACTGGAGGAACTGAGCAGAAAGATTAGCTTGGAGATGAAGAGTGGAGTATGCCAGGCAAACGAGTCAGTGGGAAATGAAGGTGAAGAGGTCGAGAGAACGGAGGAACCATTCGAAGCAGACAATGATCTGAATGCTGAAATAAATAATTGTTTCTACATTTGGCACAAGGCCAGCAAATTACCCAGTGCATTACTGGTACTTTATTTTATCGACCCCGTAAGGATGAAAGGCAAAGTCAACCAAATAAATAATACCAGGAACAAAGATGCGGCCATTGATGAAATGAATACTGACGGGCTAGGACAAGATTTGGTTGATATCCTAAACTTAGTGGTAAATGAAATGAACAATGATAGTGGGAAACCTATGAACCTAAGATTTGTAGAGAGGAACAAGTTAAAAGAAACAACATCTAAGGAAAACAAAGTCATCCCATACCTTGAGGCGAGGAGCCTTCACCAGTGCAAAAATATCCTCAAAGCAACAGCAAATGCGGTGAGGAAATTACTTGGCATAAAAGCGAGAGGAAACAACAAACAAGAAAGATCAGAACCTTGGTGGAAGAAACGACTGAATAGTCAAATCAGGGAAATGAGAAATAACATTGGAAACATTGAGTCCCTACTGAATAGGACACTAAGAAACATAGACACTAAAAATAGACTGGAAATAAAGTACAAAACTAGGAGGAAAACGCTAAATATTATCATAGAGGAACTGAAGTAACGCACTGTAGCAAAGAGTGCAAAGATTAGGCGATACGCGAGCAGAGTCAGTCAGTATAGACAGAACCGCATGTTTGACAACAACCAGAAGATGTTGTTTGGACAGTTTGAAGGGAAAGAAAGAGGCAATAACATGATCCCTGATGCGGAACAAACTAAGACATTCAGGAGAGGAATATGGGAGCAGGATGTTAAACATAATTATCAGGCCGTGTGAATTGAGACAGTACAAAAGGATTTTAGTGAACAGGCACACCAACAAAATTATTTGTGTATCACAGTTGAAACTCTTAAGGGGCAGGCTAAAACACTAACCAACTGGAAATCACCAGGACCGGATTGTGTGCAGGGGTATTGGATTAAAAATATAACATCCCTCCACCCGAAACTGACAACCATGTTCAATGACTGCTTGATGTCAGGTGAGGTACCAGAGTGGTTGACAAAAGGTACCACAGTTCTGGTAATGAAAGACCGAATAAAGGGTAATGATGTTACCCACAATAGACCTATCACATGTCTGTCCGTAATGTGGAAACTGTTAACAAGCATTGTGTCTGAGGAAATCTACAATCACCTCCACATAAACAACTTGTTACCCGAAGAACAAAAAGGATGCCGAAAGAAGTCCCGTGGTACAAAGGACCAGTTACTTATTAATAAGATGGTAATGAGGAATTGCAAGAGGAGACACACTGGTGTTGCCATGGGAAGGATAGACTACAAAAAGGCATTTGACATGGTACCTCATTTTTGGATCACCAAAAGCCTGGAGATCTTCAAGGTGGCAGATAACATCAGACAGTTGTTGAGCAAAAGTATGAAGTCGTGGAAAACAGAGTTAACATCGGCTGGAGAATCCTTGGGAGGCGTGAGGGCCAAGAGAGGTATCATCCAGGGAGATAGTCTGTAACCTCTGTTGTCTGTCCTTGCTCTGATGCCCCTGACCATTATACTGCGAAAAGTGAGAGCAGGATACAAGTTGGGAAAGGGAGAGCTTACCATCAATCACCTCCTCTTCATGGACGATTGTAAGCTCTTCGGGAAGAGTGAGAAGGAGTTGGTGTACTTGTTGACACTGTACGTATTTTCAGCAATGATATATGTATGCAATTTGGTATCAGTAAGTGTGGAGTCCTTGTGATGAAGATGGGTAAATTGAGCAGATGCAACGGAATCCAGGTACCAACAGATGAAATGATAAAGGAAATTGACATTGAAGAAGAATACAAATATTTAGGTGTTCTGGAGGCTGATGACATCAAAAACAAAAAAATGAAGGAATTGATAAGATCTGAATATATTCGGAGAGTAAGGAGCGTATTAAAATCACATCTGAACAGTAGGAATGCCATAAGTGCAGTAAATTCCCGAGGTGTGTCTATTATTAGGTACAGTGCGGGAATTCTGAGATGGAATGTTGCTGTACAAAAAGAAATGGATAGGAAGACTAGGAAGCTATTGACTATCTACAACATGTAACACAAGAGGAGTGATGTCGATAGACTCTACTTAAGGAGATCTTAAGATGGAAGAGGTCTTATCAGCAAAGATGACTGTATTCAGATGGAGAAAAACAACCTACGCAAATACGTGACTGATAGTAGGGAGCCAATGCTCAGAATTGTACTGAAAGAGAGAACAATAGACCAGGGGATGTCCAATGAGGAAATAACAACAAGGAGAAAGAGCAGCCTTCATGAAAAATCCCTTCATATTACCTTCTTTGAGAAAACTGAATTCAGAGATCCACAGACATGGAACTGGTTGAAAAGAGGAGACCTTACAAAGGCCACAGAAGGAATGCTAATGGCTGCGCAAGAGCAGGGCCTCAAAACGAAGTGGCTCAAACACCATATTTACAATGAGCAAGCTAGCCAACTGTGTAGGATCAGTGTAGAGAGAAAGAAGAGACTGTGGCTCACATTGTATCCGGGTGTAAACCCTCAGCCCAGACTCACTATAAAGGCTGGAGACATGATGTGATGTGCAGGGTGATCCACTGGCACCTACGCGAAGTAAACAATTTACCACATTCTGAGAAGTGGTATGAGCATAAGCCAGAGTCGGTGATGGAAAACGATCAGGTGAAGGTGCTGTGGGATTTTAGGATACAAACGGACAACAAACTGGAACACAATAGACGTGACCTGGTAGTTTTGGATAAGGAAAAAAGATCGTGCCTGATTGTGGATGTAGCCTGCCTATTCGAGACAAGAGTGCAAGAGAAGGAGTGGGAGAAAATTAACCGATACCAGGACTTAAAGTGGGAGGTAAAAGGGATTTGGAACTGCCATGAAGTCAAAGTGGTCCCGATTGTCATAGGCGTACTAGGTACTATCTCAAAGAGTTTCCAAGGATGGTTAAAGAAAATTAGTCCCGCCCCGGTTTTTGGAACACTTCAAAAGGCATGCTTGCTTGGTACAGCTAGAACCCTTCGATACGTCCTGAATAGCAGAGGCTGCAGTTAGTGGATTGATATTGATTTCAACAAACTTTCCAGTTAAATATCATCAATGACTGAGACTCAAAAAACAATAATAATAATAATAATAATAATAATAATAATAATAATAATAATGTTTTCTTTATTAACCACAAGGGTTCACATAAAGTAGACATTAAGGACAGTACAGGACAATACAGGACGGTACAAATGGGCATTTCTGCGTGTAAAAAAACAGAGGTTGAAATAAAATAACAAAGAAAAATTCCCCAATAGGGGGGAGACTTCCAAGGGACATTTGTGGAGAAAGCCCATTAAAAGACCACAGTGGCCCTGATCACCAGGGCAAGTGCCCTCTCCCAGTTTTCCACCTTTAATTTACAGACACATACTCAGAGAAGGCCCATTCATTCGGGCCATACTTGCTTCTCTCACCCATCTTTTAACAAAATGCTGGGAAGAGAGCACTTCCCTCTCTACCCTGATTTTCCTTTTCAAATGAAATTTGAAAAAGTTAATCAGGGCATCACCGAAGAGGTAAGTGCTCGTCTTCAGCCCTTTCAAACGTGTCCACCATACTATCTCTTTCGCCATGGCCACCAGACAGATAAAAACTGCCTGCCCTTCCAGGCTAAAGGAAGGGGGCGGGGCAATCCTCACGATGGACTCAGCTGATAGCTGGATCCGTCCTACACGTGACTGCAGGTGTTCGACATAAACCCACAAATCAGCAATGCTCGGACACTGGACGAGTGCGTGCAGACGGTTTCGTCGCCCTGCGCGCATCTCGGACATGCCCGGCTGACGGAACCTCCATGCCTGTAGAGTTTATCCCGAACTGGCAAAGCTCCTCGGTAGCACTGCCAGGCCAGGGATTTCTGGAATTTGTCCATAGGCCCCGGCCCGAAAGTCCTTCCGAAGAGATTGGCTAGTTGATTTTCGTCGACGCCTAGAGTTTCTCCAAGTACGTCGTCGCTCTTCCCCTCCACTAATCCCCTATAGAACGCCAAGGTGGAGTTTCCACCGTACACATTGCCCGATTGGTCGAGGGCTGTGAGCGCCTGAAGACATTCCAGTCTCCAAGCGCTCCCTCTCGGTCTTCGCTTGACCCAGGACTGCAGCTCCGTCAAGGAGACGAGCTGGGGAAAAACGCGTCTTGCAAACGGCGACCACACCTGATCACAGTCGAGGAAGAGGTGGAGATGTCGTAGCCTGAGCGCGTGTCTGTGCATCATCAGCCACGGCATGCCCAGCCCTCCACGCAGCGGGTGTTGACAGCAGATGGACCGCCTGACCATCGGAGCGCGTCCCTTCCACAAGAAGCGAAAGAGCAAACGCTCCAGCGCAGTCAGGCGGGGCTTAGGACAAGGTATGACGGTCAGGCGGTAGTAGATGACGGATGCGATGTACGCATTCGCCACCTCCGCTCGACCTTTCAGGGATAGCTTCCTCTCGGCCCATTTCTGGGTGAGAGAAGCCACCCTGCTCGTCACCTCGTCCCAGTTTTTGTCCGTCTGGAGGTCTGGACCGAACCAGACCCCTAGCAATTTAGCCGGTTCGTCCGTCCAGCGCCCGACGACGCTGTTGGACGGCATGGACCTGCCTCTCCAGGTGCCGAGCTGCAGGCCCACTGACTCTTCCTGGTTGATCTTTGCTCCTGTCACCGCTTCGTATTCTCTTAGTGTAGTGCCGATCGCCTCGATGTGTTTGGCGTTCGACACCACTACGGTGACATCGTCGGCATATGCTGACACGGATCTTCCGCATCCTAGTTCGCGCGGGACCCCCCTCAACGTCTCTAGCTTGTGCAGTAATGGCTCGAGAGTCAATTCGTACAATAGGGACGAGAGGGGACATCCTTGGCGGACCGAGCGCATGATGTTGAACGGTTCCGAAAGGTGACCGTTCACTCTCACTACAGAGCAGATGTCGCTGTGCATGGCAGCGATCCAGCCTCTGAAGACGGGCCCAAAGCCAGCCACCCTCAGGACTGCCGTTAGGTAACGATGGTCGACCCTATCGAAGGCTTTCGACTGATCTAAATTGATCAAAGACCCACCCGTGCCAGGTTCCCTAGCTACCCTCTCTACGATGTATCGCATGAGGTGGAGGGTGTCGTGGATGGATCTGTCGGGAATAGCGCATGTCTGTGGCTCTCCCACCAGACCACCAACGACAAGCGCCAACCTCTTTGCTAGCACCTTGGCCAAAATCTTGAACTCTGTGTTTAGCAGAGTTATGGGCCTAAAATTATCTATGTTATCCCCCTTGTTCGGATCCTTTCTCAGCAGCGCCACCGCTCCTCGGCTCACAGACCTGGGAATTCTCCCGTTCTGTTGCCAGTTGCAGTAGACGTCCGCCAAGAGGCCTCCGAACAAGTTTGGCATTTGTACGGAAAGTTCATAGTGCAGACCATCCAAACCAGGCGATTTACCCCTTGTGCAACTAGTCATTGCATCCCGTACTTCAGCGGTTGTTATCGGCTTTTCGCAACACTCCGCCTCAGTGGCCGAAAGCCGCGGCAGTCCGTCGAGGTAGACACTAAAGTCCATCCCTCGATCCGGCCCGCCACTGCCCCCGAACAGTTGAGCGAAGTGTCGCTGAAAAGCTTCACACATTTGCCCGGGATCGAGTAGCATGCGCCCGTCGTGGTCCACCAAAGACCGGATCGTGGCTTTGTTGCCACGACGCGCCTCCGCCACTCGGGCCCATTGAACGGCTTTCGTCCGCTCGTGTCTGAGAGCACGCACCCTAGCTCTGACAACGCAGCCTTCGTGCTTTGCATTGAAGAATTCGTCAAGGGCCCATTTCGCCGCAAGTACGTCGGTCGCGATGCCTTTGCTAAGCGCCTCATCTAATTTTCTAACTAGTTCTCCCTCTGCTCTATTTTTCTCTATTGCTAAAGTCTTACTAAACCTAATGGACTCTATTCTAATTGCTCTTTTCAGAGCAAACCACCACTTGTTGTTGACGATGGCCCCCGTCAACGCCCGCTTAACTAGTTCGCTAATCCGGTCTCTGTAGGCCTTGCGCGCTGGTAAGGACGCGTTTAGCTTCCAGTAGCCGGGTCCTCGTCTATGAAGCCTATCTAAGTCAAGCACACAGATCACGAATTTGTGGTCCGTGTAGCTGACTATCTTGAATTGTGGACAGCCTATGCTAGACCTATCTATTTCCCTACAAAATACTCTATCTAGATATGATCTGGATGACCCTATGCGATTTGTCCAAGTCCACATTGGTACATTCGGGAAATCCATTCGGTACCTGTCAGACAGTTCAAAACGTCTGAGCAGGTTGGTGAGACTCTTGCACCCTCCTTCCCTATCCACTAATCCCACACAATCCCAGCGTGCATCTAAGATACCGTTCCAGTCGCCCACTAACACTAAAGAGCGGGACGTTCCAAGAAAGGTCTCCAGACGCCGGAAGAAATCAGGCCGCCCTGCTCCTGTCGGGGCATAGACGGCCACTAACCTGAAAGCTTGCCCGTCTCAGCTGGTCATGTCCAGCACCACCAACTTACCTTCTGGGTCCAGGAAGATGGCCCGTATGGCAAGATCCAAACCTCTCCGAAAAAGCAGAGCAGCTCCTCCCCCCGATCCCGGACGGCTGGGAGATGCGTACACATCGTAGCCGCCGAAGATCGGTGCGAAAGCCTGTGGTTCGGAGATTCTGGTCTCGCTGATGGCCACTACATCTATGTTTAATGACCTGAGGTCGTTGAGCAGGTGGCCCTGCTTCCATGACGACCCCAAGCCACGCGCATTTATGCTGCCTATTCTGAGTGAGGTCATGTTGAAAAGGAGTGGAAAAGATGGGAAAGACCACTTACCTTACTTCTCGTAGGGGAAGGACGGTTTTTCCATCCTTTTCACTGCTTGTGGCCTCCTCAGGAAGGATGTCCTTATAAATCCTCCTGGAGAGTGCTTGTCGGAAGTCTCCGATGCCTTTTGGGAATTTTTGTTTTAGTGTCATGTACGTTTTCTGTGTGATGCGAGTGATTTGTATGTGTGGAGGTGGTGTGAATTTTGGGGTTGTTGTGTAGTCTTTTTCTGTGATGCTGGTGTTGTGTTGGATGTAGTGTAATAATTGCTTGTTGTTCAAATTTAATGCTGTGTAGTGTGTATCGTTTTGGTTGTTTTGTTTTGTTTGCGTTTGTTGTGGGTTTGTTTCTGTTTCGCATTTTGGTGACTTTTGTGGTGTAGGTGATGGTGGTGTTGGAGTTAATGATGGTGATGGTGTTGGTGTTTGGGTTGATGGGGTTGGTGATGCTGGTGTGGATGGTGGCATATCTGTCCTAACTTTTTTGTTTCTTAGTTTATTTGTTTCCCTCTGTGTTTTGTTTTTGGAGGGAGAAGGAAGAGAATTTTTTTCTTTTTGGGTTTCTGTTTTTTTTTCCGGATATCGTTTCCCACTCCTCGTCGTCACAATCTGTCTCCAGTTGTGATAGACCGGGGAGTGGAAAATCCTCCACAGCCGTTAGTTTTGGTTGTGGTGTGGTGGATGGTGTAGGCGCTGGTGCTAGTTCTGAAGCGTTGGGTGGTGGTGGTGTTGGTTTTGCTGGTGGTGGTAGTGGTGTTGGTTTTGCTACTGTTGCTGGGGTTGTTGCTGTTATAGTTGCTTCTGTTGTTGCTGCTACAGTTGTTGCTGCCATCTCTGCTACTGGTGGTGTTGATGGTTGTGTCACTGGGGTGGGTAGGAGAGGTGGCCTCAACCTTTTAGCCTGAGGGCAGAAAGCCCTTAGGTGGGTTCCTTCACCACAAACGACACACCTAGGTCTTCTGCCCTCGACAATTACCGTGAGGTGGCTGCCGTCAGTGAGGTCTATTACCTCTGGGATCGCCTCAATGCTTTTTTGGTCCGCTTGGATCAGGAGCTCCATCCCAGATCCGGACCAGTTTTCCTGCTTTTCTTTTGCTACTGCTATTATTTTCGTGTTGGCTTCGATGCCGGCGAGGACAGCCGCTATTAGCCAGGGAATTTCGATGGCTGGTGGAACGTGGGTCACCCTGATCTTTACGAGTCTCTGGCCACAATAGCTTGGGACGAGTGTGAGGTTGTCACTTTTTAATGGGGCCATGGAGTGTTCTCTAGCCTCCTCTGGTGTTTCAAAGAACACATCCACGGTTCCATACTTTTGCCCACGTCTGATGTGGGTTTTTCTTGCCCACACATGTCCCAAAGCTTTTTGGATTTGGGACTCGGATGCTCGTTCTACTCGGCGCGATTTTACATTTATTGTTCTATACGACACGGTGCACAGTCGCCGATGCTCCATTTTATTAGGTGGGGGGGGGGAGGCTGACCCTGTACCCATCTTTCTTAACCATTTGTTTGGCATTTTCTAAATCTTCTTGAGTTACCGTGAACGCTTCGAATTGTTTTGCTACGATGGCGAAACTGAGGGTCGGTTTTATAATGTCATTGTTGTTGTTGTTGCTATCGTTAATATTAATTTTATTTTCAGTTGTGGTGGTGGTGACGTCAGTCGTCTTTGGTGGGGAAGAGTCCATTTTGCTTGATTTCATTTCGACGTCACGAGTTAATTTATGTTTTCTTCTTTTGTTTCTGTTGTCGCGGTGGTGGTGGTGGTGGTGGTGGTTGTCGCGGTGGTGGTGTGGTTGGAGGGTTTAACACCTGCAGTCATTGGTAATGGCGGGAAATGAATGTCTGCCTGAGACAAATTTAAAATATTGCTACTGCTTATATTTTTTTTGTGTTGGCAAACGTAGTAACATTTACAATGGTGGTGTCGGTGTGAGGTGTTATTTTGTGAGGAAGGCTTTCAGCTGCTTCGTGCAGAGGGGAATTAGTCATTTTCTTTCAAAGAAATTTTTGGATAATAATAAAAGTTAAAATTTTGGGCACAAGGCCCCAATCTTTTTGGGTGTCCTTTTCGGAAAACAATGTATGTGTGCTTATAAACAGTTTACAATAAAATTTTCCATAAATGGCAATTTTTAAACAAACGGAAATAACAAACCTTTGCGGAGCTCACGATAATACGATTTCCTACGTAGGTCTCCAATAATAATAATAATAATGTTTTCTTTATTAACCACAAGGGTTCACATAAAGTAGACATTAAGGACAGTACAGGACAATACAGGACGGTACAAAAGGGCATTTCTGCGTGTAAAAAAAACAGAGGTTGAAATAAAATAACAAAGAAAAATTCCCCAATAGGGGGGAGACTTCCAAGGGACATTTGTGGAGAAAGCCCATTAAAAGACCACAGTGGCCCTGACCACCAGGGCAAGTGCCCTCTCCCAGTTTTCCACCTTTAATTTACAGACACATACTCAGAGAAGGCCCATTCATTCGGGCCATACTTGCTTCTCTCACCCATCTTTCAACAAAATGCTGGGAAGAGAGCACTTCCCTCTCTACCCTGATTTTCCTTTTCAAATGAAATTTGAAAAAGTTAATCAGGGCATCACCGAAGAGGTAAGTGCTCGTCTTCAGCCCTTTCAAACGTGTCCACCATACTATCTCTTTCGCCATGGCCACCAGACAGATAAAAACTGTCTGCCCTTCCAGGCTAAAGGAAGGGGGCGGGGCAATCCTCACGATGGACTCAGCTGATAGCCGGATAGGTCCTACACGTGACAGCAGGTGTTCGACATAAACCCACAAGTCAGCAATGCTCGGACACTGGACGAGTGCGTGCAGGACGGTTTCGTCGCCCTGCGCGCATCTCGGACATGCCCGGCTGACGGCACCTCCATGACTGTAGAGTTTATCCCGAACTGGCAAAGCTCCTCGGTAGCACTGCCAGGCCAGGGATTTCTGGAAGTTGTCCATAGGCCCCGGCCCGAAAGTCCTTCCGAAGAGATTGGCTAGTTGATTTTCGTCGACGCCTAGAGTTTCTCCAAGTACGTCGTCGCTCTTCCCCTCCACTAATCCCCTATAGAACGCCAAGGTGGAGTTTCCACCGATCACATTGCCCGATTGGTCGAGGGCTGTGAGCGCCTGAAGACATTCCAGTCTCCAAGCGCTCCCTCTCGGTCTTCGCTTGACCCAGGACTGCAGCTCCGTCAAGGAGACGAGCGGGGGAAAACGTGTCTTGCAAACGGCGACCACACCTGATCACCGTCGAGGAAGAGGTGGAGATGTCGTAGCCTGAGCGCGTGTCTGCGCATCATCAGCCACGGCATGCCCAGCCCTCCACGTAGCGGGTGTTGACAGCAGATGGACCGCCTGACCATCGGAGCGCGTCCCTTCCACAAGAAGCGAAAGAGCAAACGCTCCAGCGCAGTCAGGCGGGGCTTAGGACAAGGTATGACGGTCAGGCGGTAGTAGATGACGGATGCGACGTACGCATTCGCCACCTCCGCTCGACCTTTCAGGGATAGCTTCCTCTCGGCCCATTTCTGGGTGAGAGAAGCCACCCTGCTCGTCACCTCGTCCCAGTTTTTGTCCGTCTGGAGGTCTGGACCGAACCAGACCCCTAGCAATTTAGCCGGTCCGTCCGTCCAGCGCCCGACGACGCTGTTGGACGGCATGGACCTGCCTCTCCAGGTGCCGAGCTGCAGGCCCACTGCTTTTCCTGGTTGATCATTGCTCCTGTCACCGCTTCGTATTCTCTTAGTGTAGTGCCGATCGCCTCGATGTGTTTGGCGTTCGACACCACTACGGTGACATCGTCGGTATATGCTGACACGGATCTTCCGCATCCTAGTTCGCGCGGGACCCCCCTCAACGTCTCCAGTTTGTGCAGTAATGGCTCGAGAGTCAATACGTACAATAGGGACGAGAGGGGACATCCTTGGCGGACCGAGCGCATGATGTTGAACGGTTCCGAAAGGTGACCGTTCACTCTCACTACAGAGCAGATGTCGCTGTGCATGGCAGCGATCCAGCCTCTGAAGACGGGCCCAAAGCCAGCCGCCCTCAGGACTGCCGTTAGGTAACGATGGTCGACCCTATCGAAGGCTTTCGACTGATCGAAATTGATCAAAGACCCACCCGTGCCAGGTTCCCTAGCTACCCTCTCTACGATGTATCGCATGAGGTGGAGGTTGTCGTGGATGGATCTGTCGGGAATGGCGCATGTCTGTGCCTCTCCCACCAGACCACCAACGACAAGCGCCAACCTCTTTGCTAGCACCTTGGCCAAAATCTTGAACTCTGTGTTTAGCAGAGTTATGGGCCTAAAATTATCTATGTTATCCCCCTTGTTCGGATCCTTTCTCAGCAGCCCCACCGCTCCTCGGCTCACAGAGCTGGGAATTCTCCCGTTCTGTTGCCAGTTGCAGTAGACGTCCGCCAAGAGGCCTCCGAACAAGTTTTGCATTTGTACGTAAAGTTCATAGGGCAGACCATCCAAACCAGGCGATTTACCCCTTGTGCAACTAGTCATTGCATCCCGTACTTCAGCGGTTGTTATCGGCTTTTCGCAACACTCCGTCTCAGTGGCCGAAAGCCGCGGCAGTCCGTCGAGGTAGACACTAAAGTCCATCCCTCGATCCGGCCCGCCACTGCGCCCGAACAGTTGAGCGAAGTGTCGCTGAAAAGCTTCACACATTTGCCCGGGATCGAGTAGCATGCGCCCGTCGTGGTCCACCAAAGACCGGATCGTGGCTTTGTTGCCACGACGCGCCTCCGCCACTCGCGCCCATTGAACGGCTTTCGTCCCCTCGTGTCTGAGAGCACGCACCCTAGCTCTGACAACGCAGCCTTCGTGCTTTGCATTGAAGAATTGCTCAAGGGCCAATTTCGCCGCAAGCACGTCGGTCGCGATGGCTTTGCTAAGCGCCTCATCTAATTTTCTAACTAATTCTCCCTCTGCTCTATTTTTCTCTATTGCTAAAGTCTTACTAAACCTAATGGACTCTATTCTAATTGCTCTTTTCAGAGCAAACCACCACTTGTTGTTGACGATGGCCCCCGTCAACGCCCGCTTAACTAGTTCGCTAATCCGGTCTCTGTAGGCCTTGCGCGCTGGTAAAGACGCGTTTAACTTCCAGTAGCCGGGTCCTCGTCTATGAAGCCTATCTATGTCAAGCACACAGATCACGAATTTGTGGTCCGTGTAGCTGACTATCTTGAATTGTGGACAGCCTATGCTAGACCTATCTATTTCCCTACAAAAAACTCTATCTAGATATGATCTGGATGACCCTATGCGATTTGTCCAAGTCCACATTGGTACATTCGGGAAATCCATTCGGTACCTGTCAGACAGTTCAAAACGTCTGAGCAGGTTGGTGAGACTCTTGCACCATCCTTCCTTATCCACTAATCCCACACAATCCCAGCGTGCATCTAAGATCCCGTTCCAGTCGCCCACTAACACTAAAGAGCGGGACGTTCCAAGAAAGGTCTCAAGACGCCGGAAGAAATCAGGCCGCCCTGCTCCTGTCGGGGCATAGACGGCCACTAACCTGAAAGCTTGCCCGTCTCCGCTGGTCACGTCCAGCACCACCAACTTACCTTCTGGGTCCAGGAAGATGGCCCGTATGGCAAGATCCAAACCTCTCCGAAAAAGCACAGCAACTCCTCCCCCCGATCCCGGACGGCTGGGAGATGCGTACACATCATAGCCGCCGAAGATCGGTGCGAAAGCCTGTGCTTCGAAGATTCTGGTCTCGCTGATGGCCACTACATCTATGTTTAGTGACCTGAGGTCGTTGAGCAGGTGGCCCTGCTTCCATGACGACCCCAAGCCACGCGCATTTATGCTGCCTATTCTGAGTGAGGTCATGTTGAAAAGGAGTGGAAAAGATGGGAAAGACCACTTACCTTACTTCTCGTAGGGGAAGGAGGGCTTTTCCATCCTTTTCACTGCTTGTGGCCTCCTCAGGAAGGATGTCCTTATAAATCCTCCTGGAGAGTGCTTGTCGGAAGTCTCCGATGTCTTTGGGGAATTTTTGTTTTAGTGTCATGTACGTTTTCTGTGTGATGCGAGTGATTTGTATGTGTGGAGGTGGTGTGAATTTTGGGGTTGTTGTGTAGTCTTTTTCTGTGATGCTGGTGTTGTGTTGGATGTAGTGTAATAATTGCTTGTTGTTCAAATTTAATGCTGTGTAGTGTGTATCGTTTTGGTTGTTTTGTTTTGTTTGCGTTTGTTGTGGGTTTGTTTCTGTTTCGAATTTTGGTGACTTTTGTGGTGTAGGTGATGGTGGTGCTGGGGATAATGATGGTGATGGTGTTGGTGTTTGGGTTGATGGGGTTGGTGATGCTGGTGTGGATGGTGGCATATCTGTCCTAACTTTTTTGTTTCTTAGTTTATTTGTTTCCCTCTGTATTTTGTTTTTGGAGGGGGAAGGAAGAGAATTTTTTCTTTTTTGGTTTCTTTTTTTTTTCCGGATATCGTTTCCCACTCCTCGTCGTCACAATCTGTCTCCAGTTGTGATAGACCGGGGAGTGGAAAATCCTCCACAGCCGTTAGTTTTGGTTGTGGTGTGGTGGATGGTGTAGGCGCTGGTGCTAGTTCTGAAGCGTTGGGTGGTGGTGGTGTTGGTTTTGCTGGTGGTGGTAGTGGTGTTGGTTTGGCTACTGTTGCTGGGGTTGTTGCTGTTATAGTTGCTTCTGTTGTTGCTGCCATCTCTGCTAGTGGTGGTGTTGATGGTTTTGTCACTGGGGTGGGTAGGAGAGGTGGCCTCAACCTTTTAGCCTGAGGGCAGAAAGCCCTTAGGTGGGTTCCTTCACCACAAACGACACACCTAGGTCTTCTGCCCTCGACAATTACCGTGAGGTGGCTGCCGTCAGTGAGGTCTATTACCTCTGGGATCTCCTCAATGCTTTTTTGGTCCGCTTGGATCAGGAGCTCCATCCCAGATCCGGACCAGTTTTCCTGCTTTTCTTTTGCTACTGCTATTATTTTCGTGTTGGCTTCGATGCCGGCGAGGACAGCCGCTATTAGCCAGGGAATTTCGATGGCTGGTGGAACGTGGGTCACCCTGATCTTTACGAGTCTCTGGCCACAATAGCTTGGGACGAGTGTGAGGTTGTCACTTTTTAATGGGGCCATGGAGTGTTCTCTAGCCTCCTCTGGTGTTTCAAAGAACACATCCACGGTTCCATACTTTTGCCCACGTCTGATGTGGGTTTTTCTTGCCCACACATGTCCCAAAGCTTTTTGGATTTGGGACTCGGATGCTCGTTCTACTCGGCGCGATTTTACATTTATTGTTCTATACGACACGGTGCACAGTCGCCGATGCTCCATTTTATTAGGTGGGGGGGGGGAGGCTGACCCTGTACCCATCTTTCTTAACCATTTGTTTGGCATTTTCTAAATCTTCTTGAGTTACCGTGAACGCTTCGAATTGTTTTGCTACGATGGCGAAACTGAGGGTCGGTTTTATAATGTCATTGTTGTTGTTGTTGCTATCGTTAATATTAATTTTATTTTCAGTTGTGGTGGTGGTGACGTCAGTCGTCTTTGGTGGGGAAGAGTCCATTTTGCTTGATTTCATTTCGACGTCACGAGTTAATTTATGTTTTCTTCTTTTGTTTCTGTTGTCGCGGTGGTGGTGGTGGTGGTGGTGGTTGTCGCGGTGGTGGTGTGGTTGGAGGGTTTAACACCTGCAGTCATTGGTAATGGCGGGAAATGAATGTCTGCCTGAGACAAATTTAAAATATTGCTACTGCTTATATTTTTTTTGTGTTGGCAAACGTAGTAACATTTACAATGGTGGTGTCGGTGTGAGGTGTTATTTTGTGAGGAAGGCTTTCAGCTGCTTCGTGCAGAGGGGAATTAGTCATTTTCTTTCAAAGAAATTTTTGGATAATAATAAAAGTTAAAATTTTGGGCACAAGGCCCCAATCTTTTTGGGTGTCCTTTTCGGAAAACAATGTATGTGTGCTTATAAACAGTTTACAATAAAATTTTCCATAAATGGCAATTTTTAAACAAACGGAAATAACAAACCTTTGCGGAGCTCACGATAATACGATTTCCTACGTAGGTCTCCAATAATAATAATAATAATGTTTTCTTTATTAACCACAAGGGTTCACATAAAGTAGACATTAAGGACAGTACAGGACAATACAGGACGGTACAAAAGGGCATTTCTGCGTGTAAAAAAAACAGAGGTTGAAATAAAATAACAAAGAAAAATTCCCCAATAGGGGGGAGACTTCCAAGGGACATTTGTGGAGAAAGCCCATTAAAAGACCACAGTGGCCCTGACCACCAGGGCAAGTGCCCTCTCCCAGTTTTCCACCTTTAATTTACAGACACATACTCAGAGAAGGCCCATTCATTCGGGCCATACTTGCTTCTCTCACCCATCTTTCAACAAAATGCTGGGAAGAGAGCACTTCCCTCTCTACCCTGATTTTCCTTTTCAAATGAAATTTGAAAAAGTTAATCAGGGCATCACCGAAGAGGTAAGTGCTCGTCTTCAGCCCTTTCAAACGTGTCCACCATACTATCTCTTTCGCCATGGCCACCAGACAGATAAAAACTGTCTGCCCTTCCAGGCTAAAGGAAGGGGGCGGGGCAATCCTCACGATGGACTCAGCTGATAGCCGGATAGGTCCTACACGTGACAGCAGGTGTTCGACATAAACCCACAAGTCAGCAATGCTCGGACACTGGACGAGTGCGTGCAGGACGGTTTCGTCGCCCTGCGCGCATCTCGGACATGCCCGGCTGACGGCACCTCCATGACTGTAGAGTTTATCCCGAACTGGCAAAGCTCCTCGGTAGCACTGCCAGGCCAGGGATTTCTGGAAGTTGTCCATAGGCCCCGGCCCGAAAGTCCTTCCGAAGAGATTGGCTAGTTGATTTTCGTCGACGCCTAGAGTTTCTCCAAGTACGTCGTCGCTCTTCCCCTCCACTAATCCCCTATAGAACGCCAAGGTGGAGTTTCCACCGATCACATTGCCCGATTGGTCGAGGGCTGTGAGCGCCTGAAGACATTCCAGTCTCCAAGCGCTCCCTCTCGGTCTTCGCTTGACCCAGGACTGCAGCTCCGTCAAGGAGACGAGCGGGGGAAAACGTGTCTTGCAAACGGCGACCACACCTGATCACCGTCGAGGAAGAGGTGGAGATGTCGTAGCCTGAGCGCGTGTCTGCGCATCATCAGCCACGGCATGCCCAGCCCTCCACGTAGCGGGTGTTGACAGCAGATGGACCGCCTGACCATCGGAGCGCGTCCCTTCCACAAGAAGCGAAAGAGCAAACGCTCCAGCGCAGTCAGGCGGGGCTTAGGACAAGGTATGACGGTCAGGCGGTAGTAGATGACGGATGCGACGTACGCATTCGCCACCTCCGCTCGACCTTTCAGGGATAGCTTCCTCTCGGCCCATTTCTGGGTGAGAGAAGCCACCCTGCTCGTCACCTCGTCCCAGTTTTTGTCCGTCTGGAGGTCTGGACCGAACCAGACCCCTAGCAATTTAGCCGGTCCGTCCGTCCAGCGCCCGACGACGCTGTTGGACGGCATGGACCTGCCTCTCCAGGTGCCGAGCTGCAGGCCCACTGCTTTTCCTGGTTGATCATTGCTCCTGTCACCGCTTCGTATTCTCTTAGTGTAGTGCCGATCGCCTCGATGTGTTTGGCGTTCGACACCACTACGGTGACATCGTCGGTATATGCTGACACGGATCTTCCGCATCCTAGTTCGCGCGGGACCCCCCTCAACGTCTCCAGTTTGTGCAGTAATGGCTCGAGAGTCAATACGTACAATAGGGACGAGAGGGGACATCCTTGGCGGACCGAGCGCATGATGTTGAACGGTTCCGAAAGGTGACCGTTCACTCTCACTACAGAGCAGATGTCGCTGTGCATGGCAGCGATCCAGCCTCTGAAGACGGGCCCAAAGCCAGCCGCCCTCAGGACTGCCGTTAGGTAACGATGGTCGACCCTATCGAAGGCTTTCGACTGATCGAAATTGATCAAAGACCCACCCGTGCCAGGTTCCCTAGCTACCCTCTCTACGATGTATCGCATGAGGTGGAGGTTGTCGTGGATGGATCTGTCGGGAATGGCGCATGTCTGTGCCTCTCCCACCAGACCACCAACGACAAGCGCCAACCTCTTTGCTAGCACCTTGGCCAAAATCTTGAACTCTGTGTTTAGCAGAGTTATGGGCCTAAAATTATCTATGTTATCCCCCTTGTTCGGATCCTTTCTCAGCAGCCCCACCGCTCCTCGGCTCACAGAGCTGGGAATTCTCCCGTTCTGTTGCCAGTTGCAGTAGACGTCCGCCAAGAGGCCTCCGAACAAGTTTTGCATTTGTACGTAAAGTTCATAGGGCAGACCATCCAAACCAGGCGATTTACCCCTTGTGCAACTAGTCATTGCATCCCGTACTTCAGCGGTTGTTATCGGCTTTTCGCAACACTCCGTCTCAGTGGCCGAAAGCCGGGGCAGTCCGTCGAGGTAGACACTAAAGTCCATCCCTCGATCCGGCCCGCCACTGCGCCCGAACAGTTGAGCGAAGTGTCGCTGAAAAGCTTCACACATTTGCCCGGGATCGAGTAGCATGCGCCCGTCGTGGTCCACCAAAGACCGGATCGTGGCTTTGTTGCCACGACGCGCCTCCGCCACTCGCGCCCATTGAACGGCTTTCGTCCCCTCGTGTCTGAGAGCACGCACCCTAGCTCTGACAACGCAGCCTTCGTGCTTTGCATTGAAGAATTGCTCAAGGGCCAATTTCGCCGCAAGCACGTCGGTCGCGATGGCTTTGCTAAGCGCCTCATCTAATTTTCTAACTAATTCTCCCTCTGCTCTATTTTTCTCTATTGCTAAAGTCTTACTAAACCTAATGGACTCTATTCTAATTGCTCTTTTCAGAGCAAACCACCACTTGTTGTTGACGATGGCCCCCGTCAACGCCCGCTTAACTAGTTCGCTAATCCGGTCTCTGTAGGCCTTGCGCGCTGGTAAAGACGCGTTTAACTTCCAGTAGCCGGGTCCTCGTCTATGAAGCCTATCTATGTCAAGCACACAGATCACGAATTTGTGGTCCGTGTAGCTGACTATCTTGAATTGTGGACAGCCTATGCTAGACCTATCTATTTCCCTACAAAAAACTCTATCTAGATATGATCTGGATGACCCTATGCGATTTGTCCAAGTCCACATTGGTACATTCGGGAAATCCATTCGGTACCTGTCAGACAGTTCAAAACGTCTGAGCAGGTTGGTGAGACTCTTGCACCATCCTTCCTTATCCACTAATCCCACACAATCCCAGCGTGCATCTAAGATCCCGTTCCAGTCGCCCACTAACACTAAAGAGCGGGACGTTCCAAGAAAGGTCTCAAGACGCCGGAAGAAATCAGGCCGCCCTGCTCCTGTCGGGGCATAGACGGCCACTAACCTGAAAGCTTGCCCGTCTCCGCTGGTCACGTCCAGCACCACCAACTTACCTTCTGGGTCCAGGAAGATGGCCCGTATGGCAAGATCCAAACCTCTCCGAAAAAGCACAGCAACTCCTCCCCCCGATCCCGGACGGCTGGGAGATGCGTACACATCATAGCCGCCGAAGATCGGTGCGAAAGCCTGTGCTTCGAAGATTCTGGTCTCGCTGATGGCCACTACATCTATGTTTAGTGACCTGAGGTCGTTGAGCAGGTGGCCCTGCTTCCATGACGACCCCAAGCCACGCGCATTTATGCTGCCTATTCTGAGTGAGGTCATGTTGAAAAGGAGTGGAAAAGATGGGAAAGACCACTTACCTTACTTCTCGTAGGGGAAGGAGGGCTTTTCCATCCTTTTCACTGCTTGTGGCCTCCTCAGGAAGGATGTCCTTATAAATCCTCCTGGAGAGTGCTTGTCGGAAGTCTCCGATGTCTTTGGGGAATTTTTGTTTTAGTGTCATGTACGTTTTCTGTGTGATGCGAGTGATTTGTATGTGTGGAGGTGGTGTGAATTTTGGGGTTGTTGTGTAGTCTTTTTCTGTGATGCTGGTGTTGTGTTGGATGTAGTGTAATAATTGCTTGTTGTTCAAATTTAATGCTGTGTAGTGTGTATCGTTTTGGTTGTTTTGTTTTGTTTGCGTTTGTTGTGGGTTTGTTTCTGTTTCGAATTTTGGTGACTTTTGTGGTGTAGGTGATGGTGGTGCTGGGGATAATGATGGTGATGGTGTTGGTGTTTGGGTTGATGGGGTTGGTGATGCTGGTGTGGATGGTGGCATATCTGTCCTAACTTTTTTGTTTCTTAGTTTATTTGTTTCCCTCTGTATTTTGTTTTTGGAGGGGGAAGGAAGAGAATTTTTTCTTTTTTGGTTTCTTTTTTTTTTCCGGATATCGTTTCCCACTCCTCGTCGTCACAATCTGTCTCCAGTTGTGATAGACCGGGGAGTGGAAAATCCTCCACAGCCGTTAGTTTTGGTTGTGGTGTGGTGGATGGTGTAGGCGCTGGTGCTAGTTCTGAAGCGTTGGGTGGTGGTGGTGTTGGTTTTGCTGGTGGTGGTAGTGGTGTTGGTTTGGCTACTGTTGCTGGGGTTGTTGCTGTTATAGTTGCTTCTGTTGTTGCTGCCATCTCTGCTAGTGGTGGTGTTGATGGTTTTGTCACTGGGGTGGGTAGGAGAGGTGGCCTCAACCTTTTAGCCTGAGGGCAGAAAGCCCTTAGGTGGGTTCCTTCACCACAAACGACACACCTAGGTCTTCTGCCCTCGACAATTACCGTGAGGTGGCTGCCGTCAGTGAGGTCTATTACCTCTGGGATCTCCTCAATGCTTGTTTGGTCCGCTTGGATCAGGAGCTCCATCCCAGATCCGGACCAGTTTTCCTGCTTTTCTTTTGCTACTGCTATTATTTTCGTGTTGGCTTCGATGCCGGTGAGGACAGCCGCTATTAGCCAGGGAATTTCGATGGCCGGTGGAACGTGGGTCACCCTGATCTTTACGAGTCTCTGGCCACAATAGCTTGGGACGAGTGTGAGGTCGTCACTTTTTAATGGGGCCATGGAGTGTTCTCTAGCCTCCTCTGGTGTTTCAAAGAACACATCCACGGTTCCATACTTTTGCCCACGTCTGATGTGGGTTTTTCTTGCCCACACATGTCCCAAAGCTTTTTGGAATAGGGACTCGGATGCCCGTTCCACTCGGCGCGATTTTACATTTATTGTTCTATACGACACGGTGCACAGGCGCCGATGCTCCATTTTATTAGGTGGGGGGTGAGGCTGACCCTGTACCCATCTTTCTTTACCATTTGTTTGGCATTTTCTAAATCTTCTTGGGTTACCGTGAACGCTTCGAATTGTTTTGCTACGATGGCGAAACTGAGGGTCGGTTTTATAATGTCATTGTTGTTGTTGTTGCTATCGTTAATATTAATTTTATTTTCAGTTGTGGTGGTGGTGACGTCAGTCGTCTTTGGTGGGGAAGAGTCCATTTTGCTTGATTTCATTTCGACGTCACGAGTTAATTTATTTTTTTCTTCTTTTGTTTCTGTTGTCGCGGTGGTGGTGGTGGTTGTTGCGGTGGTTTTAGTGGTGGTGGGTTTAACACCTGCAGTCATTGGTAATGGCGGGAAATGAATGTCTGCCTGAGACAAATTTAAAATATTGCTACTGCTTATATTTTTTTTGTGTTGGCAAACGTAGTAACATTTACAATGGTGGTGTCGGTGTGAGGTGTTATTTTGTGAGGAAGGCTTTCAGCTGCTTCGTGCAGAGGGGAATTAGGCATTTTTTTTTCAAAGAAATTTTTGGATAATAATAAAAGTTAAAATTTTGGGCACAAGGCCCCAATCTTTTTGGGTGTCCTTTTCGGAAAACAATGTATGTGTGCTTATAAACAGTTTACAATAAAATTTTCCATAAATGGCAATTTTTTAACAAACGGAAATAACAAACCTTTGCGGAGCTCACGATAATACGATTTCCTACGTAGGTCGCCAATAATAATAATAATAATAATAATCAAAATATTTCCCGTTGTCAGGAGGTTTTTGTCATTCAGTATGAAGACATGGAAAACGATACTAATAATAATAATAATAATAATAATAATAATAATTGTTTCTACTTTAGGCACAAGGCCAGCAATTAAATCAGTGCATTACTGGTACTTTATTTTATCGACCCCGTAAAGATGAAAGGCAAAGTTAACCTCGGCGGGATTTGAACTCAGATCATAAAGGGACGTAACTATGCTGGAAAGCATGGCGTCCGACCATCGACCGATACTGCCAATCCGCCGCCCTAATAATACTACTACTACCAATAATAATAATAATAAGGACAATAATATGTTCAAAAACAACCAAAGAAACTTCTACAGAAAAATTGGTAAGTCAACAATAACTGTTAAATCAAAACCACCCAAGGAGGAAGTGCAAGAATTTAGGGAAAAGATCTGGGCCTAAGAAAAAGTTCACAATATATATGCCCCATGGATAGACAGACAAATGAAAGATACAGCTCACCTTGAGGAACAAATATGGGAAAATATAACAGTTGAACAGTTGAGTTTGGCTCTAAGAAAAACCAGCAAATGGAAATCCCCAGGAAAAGATAAAATACAACATTTTTGGATAAATGCCTTCTCAGAGTCTCATGAGCTGTTAGCCCAACTTTACAATGAAATAGTTAATGAGCCAGAACAGATAACATCATGGCTAGTTAACGGCATTACATTCCTGCTTCCGAAGAATGATGAGACAAACAATCTCAAAAATTACATACCGATAACTTGCTTGACCACAATGTATAACATTTTAACATCAGTCCTAACTGAATATACATATGACCACCTGATAACAAATGACCTATTTCCCATTGAGCAGAAAGGGTGTAAAGGAGGCTCATATGGGTGTAAGGATCAGCTTTTGGTTAACAAAATGATACTGGAAGATTGTCATAATAGACACAAAAATCTATCAATTGCTTGGATAGATTATAAAAAAGCATTCTATAGTTTGCCACACAGTTGGATTGAGAAATGTTTAGAGATTTTCAAAATATCTCCCGTTGTCAGGAGGTTTTTGTCATTCAGTATGAAGACATGGAAAACGACACTCCTTTTGAATAGTGAAATAAAATCACTGGAAGCTGGAGAAGTAAATAGTAATTGTGGAATTTATCAGGGTGACTCTTTATCACCGCTTTTATTCTGCATCGCACTTATACCATTAAGTAAAATGTTCAATGAAACAAAACATGGATATAAAGTCTATGACAAAACCATTAATCACTTGTTCTACATGGATGACCTGAAACTATTTGCAAAAAATGATGAACAATTGCAAGGGCTATTATCCACTGTGGAGCAGTTCAGTGTTGACATTAAAATGGAGTTTGGACTAGATAAATGCGCCAAAGCAACGTTCACCAGAGGAAAGCTGCTGAAATGTTCAGACATTAATCTTGATCGGGGGAATGTGATAAGAGAACTTGATCAAGAGGAAACTTACAAATATCTAGGCGTTTGTGAAGGAGACGGAATCAATCACTCGACAATGAGGGAAGGGATAAGGAAAGAATATTACCGCAGAGTAAGAGCCATCTTAAGAACGGAATTGAATGCAAGGAATAGGATCGATACCATCAACACGCTTGCCATACCAGTATTAACCTACATTTACAATATCATCAACTGGTGAAGCACAGAGATCTGTAGGCTCGATACAAAAATTCGAAAATTCTTACCCATGCACAGAATGCATCACCCTAAGGCAGATACAGATAGAATATATATCCCTAGGAAAGAAGGAGGACGTGGGTTAATCCAGTTAGACATTGCGTTGAAAACTGCAACAATTGGATTATCTAGATATCTAAGGGAATCACATGATTGGATGATCAAACTTGTTTTGAAACACGAAAGCATCAAAAGATCATACTCCATTACAAAAGATGCAAAAAGATACAGTAATGGACTACAAATTTCAGAAGTCCCATTTACTGCTGAAATGGAAAACACAGAAAAAGCAAAGCAGGTAAATGTAACTGCAAAGAAAGAACTTCTACAGAAACTGGCTAAGAAATGGCAAGAAAAGCCTCTGTATGGAAAAATACCCAGAACGACCTAACAATCCTAATGTTGACAAAACTTTAACCCATCAGTGGTTGGCATCCACTGGACTGAAATCGGAGACTGAAGGACTGATTATATCAGCACAAGATCAGTGTCTGCCAACAAAGAATTAACAAGCCAACATAATATAAAATGGATGCAACCCATTATGCCGTGTACAACCAGAGACCATTGACCATATAATTTCAATGTGCAGTCCTATAGCTCCAACCGAATACCAAACAGGCATGACAGAGCTGCACAATACATACATTGGATAATGTGTAAGCATTTTGAACTGCCCCATCAAAAGATTTGGTGGGAGCATCAACCACCTCCCATACTTGAAAAAGATCACATCTCAATCTTGTGGAACTTTAGCATCCAAACAGACCGAAAAATAGATGCAAATAGACCTGATATCATATTGAAGGACTTTAAAAAGAGGGTATGCCTGCTAATTGATATGTCCGTTCCAATAGACAAGAATGTATCTATAAAAACATTTGAAAAATTGAGCAAGTATAAGGACCTGGAGATAGAAATTGGAAAAGTGTGGATATTGAGAACTAAAACAATACCAGTGGTTGTAGGCGCTCTAGGAATGATACCTAAGGGGTCTAATGTTTACTTATCGCAAATCCCAGGAAACCTGCGTATAGGAGAAATACAAAAGATAGTACTAATGGGAACTGCCCATATACCATGGAAGATTCTGTCAATATAAGTACATTACAAGTCTAAACACCTAAAGATGCATGAGAGAGTATGTATGTTCTTTCTTGAAGATGGCCGACCTTGTTGTCTCTTGAGGTCACTGGTTGTGACTTGGTGATAACTCGTATGAACATAAAGCAAGATAAATGCAGCTGTAATAATAATAATGCTAGTAATAATAATAATAATGCTTTCTTTATTAACCACAAGGGTTTATAGAAAGTAGACATTATGGACAGTGCATGACAATACAGGGCGGTACAAATGAGCATTTCTGCGTGTAAACAACAAAAACAGAGGATGTAACAAAGAAATATTAATGAAAAATTCACCAATACGGGGGAGACTTCCGAGGGACATTCGTGGAGAAAGCCCATTAAAAAGCCACAGTGACCATGACCACCTGGGCAAGTGCCTTCTCCCATTTTTCGACCTTTAATTTACAGACACATACTCAGAGTATGCCCATTCACTCGGGCCATTCTTGCCTCTCTCACCCATCCTTCAACCTAATGCTGGGAAGAGAGCGCTTCCCTTTCTACCCAGATTTTCTTTTTCAAATGAAATTTGAAAAAGTTAATCACCGAAGAGGTAAGTGCTCGTCTTCAGCCCTTTCAAAAGTGTCCACCATACTATCTCTTTCGCCATGGCCACCAGACATATAAAAACGGCCTGCCCTTCCCAGCTAAAAGGAAGAGGGCGGGGCATTCCTCACGATGGACTCAGCTGATAGCTGGATCCGTCCTACACGCTACAGAAGATGTTCGACATAAACCCACAAGTCAGCAATGCTCGGACACTGGGCGAATGCGTGCAGGACGGTTGCGTCGCCCTTCGCGCATCTCAGACATGCCCGGCTGACGGCACCTCCATGCCTGTTGAGTTTATCCCGAACTAGCAAAGCTCCTCGGTAGCACTGCTAGGCCAGGGATTTCTGGAAATTGTCCATGGGCCCCGGTGCGAAAGTCCTTCCGAAGAGATGGCTAGTTGATTTTCATCGACGCCTAGAGTTTCCCCAAGTAAGTCGACGCTGTTCCCTTCAGTCATTACCTCCCGTGCATCAGCGGCTGTTATCGGCTTTTCACAACACTCCGCCTCAGTGGCCGAGAGCTGCGGCAGTCCGTGGAGGTAGACACTAAAGTCCATCCCTCGATCCGGCCCGCCGCTGCCCCCGAACAGCTGGGCGAAGTGTCGCTGAAAAGCTTCACACATTTGCTCGGGATCGAGTAGCATGCGCCCGTCGTGGTACACCAAAGACCGGATAATGGCTTTGTTGCCATACGCGCCTCCCCCGCTCGGACCCATTGAACGGCTTTCGACCCCTCGTGCCTGAGAGCACGCACGCTAGCTCTGACAATGCAACCTTCGTTCTTTGTATTGAAGAATTGGTCAAGGGCCAATTTCGCCACAAGTACGTCGGTCGCGAAGCCTTTGCTAAGCACCGCATCTAATTTTCTAACTAGTTCTCCCTCTGCTCTATTTTTCTCTATAGCTAAAGCCTTACTAAACCTAATGGACTCTATTCTAATCGCTCTTTTCAGAGCAAACCACCACTTGTTGTTGACGATGTCCCCCGTCAACGCCCGCTTAACTAGTTCGCTAATCCGGTCTCTGTAGGCCTTGCGCACTGGTAAGGACTCGTTTAGCTTCCAGTAGCCGGGTCCTCGTTTATGAAGCCTATCTAATACAAGCACACAGATCACAAATTTGTGGTCCGTGTAGCTGACTATCTTGAATAGTGGACAGCCTATGCTAGACCTACCTATTTCCATACAAAATACTCTATCTAGATATGATCTGGATGACCCTATTTGATTTGTCCAAGTCCACATTGGCACATTCGGGAAATCCAATCGGTACCTGTCAGACAGTTCAAAACGCCTGAGCAGGTTGCTGAGGCTATTGCACCCTCCTCCCCTATCCGCTAATTCCACACAGTCCCAGCGTGCATCTAAGATCCCGTTCCAGTCGCGCACTAACACTAAAGAGCGGGACGTTCCAAGAATGGTCTCAAGACGCCGGAAGAAATCAGGCCGCCCTGCTCCTGTCGAGGCATAGACGGCCACTAGCCTGAAAGCTTGCCCTTCTCCGCTGGTCACGTCCAGCACCATCTACTTACCCTCTGGGTCAAGGAAGATGTCCCGTATGCCGAGATCCAAACCTCTCCGGAAAAGACAGCAAATCCACCCACTGATACCGGACGGCTGGAAGATGCGTACACATCGTAGCCGCCGACGATCGGTGCGAAGCCCGTGCTTCGGAGATTCTGGTCTCGCTGATGGCCACTACATCTATGTTTATTGACCTGAGGTCGTTGAGCAGGTGGCCCTGCTTCCATGACGACCCCAAACCATGCGCATTTATGCTGCCTATTCTGAGTGAGGTCATCTTGAAATGGAGTGGAAAAGATATGAAAGAACACTTACCTTTCTTCTCGTAGAGAAAGGACGGTTTGTCCATCCTTTTCACTGCTTGTGGCCTCCTCCGGAAGGATGTCGTTATGTATCCTCCTGGAGAGTGTTTGTCGGAAATCTCCGATGTCTTTGGGGAATTTTTTTTTAATGTCGTGTACGTTTTCTGTGTGATGCGAGTGATTTGTATGTTTGAGGTGGTGTGAACTTTTGGGTTGTTGTGTAGTCTTTTTCTGTGATGCTGGTGTTGTGTTGCATGTAGTATAATAATTGGTTGTTATTCAAATTTAATGCTGTGTAGTGTGTATCGTTTTGGTTGTTTTGTTTTGTTTGCGTTTGTTGTGGGTTTGTTTCTGTTACGCCTTTTGGTGACTTTTGTGGTGTTGGTGATGGTGGTGTTGGGGTTAATGATGGTGATGGTGTTGGTGTTTGTGGTGGGTGATGGGGTTGGTGATGCTGGTGTGGATGGTCGCATATATGTCCTAACTTTTTTGTTTGATAATTTATTTGTTTCCCTCTGTATTTTGTTTTTGGATGGGGAAGGATGAGAATTTTTTCTTTTTTGGGTTATTTTTTCCTGATACCGTTTCCAACTCCTCGTCGTCACAGTCTGTCTCCAGTTGCGATAGGTCGGGGAGTGGAATATCCTCCACACGCTGGTGCTGGTGCTGGCGTGTTGGGTGGTGGTGGTGTTGGTTTTGCTACTGTTGCTGTGGTTGTGGCTGTTACAGTTGCTTCTGTTGTTGCTGCTACATTTGTTGCTGCCATTTCTGCTGCTGGTGGTGTTGATGGTTGAGTCACTGGAGTTCATAAGAGAGGTGGCCTCAACCTTTTAGCCTGAGGGCAGAATGCCTTAGGTGGGTTCCTTCACCACAAACGACACACCTAGGCCTTCTGCCCTCGACGAATACGGTGAGGTGGCTGCCGTAGGTGATGTCTTTTACCTCTGGGATCTCCTCAATTCTTTTTTGGTCCACTTGGATCAGGAGCTCCATCCCAGATCCGGACCAGTTCTCCTGCTTTTCGTTTGCTATTTCGATTATCTTGGTGTTGGCCTCGATGCCGTCGAGTACGGCTGCCATTAGCCAGGGAATTTCGATGGCCGGTGGAACGTGGGTCACCCTGATTTTCACGAGTTTCTGGCCACAATCGCTTGAGACGAGTGTGAAGTCGTCATTTCTTAATGGGGCCATGGAGTGTTCGCTGGCCACCTGTGGTGTTCCAAAGAACACGTCCACGGTTCCATATTTCTAACCACGTCTGATGTGGTGTTTTTCCGCCCACGCATGTCCCAAAGCTTTTGGGATTTGGGACTCGGATGCCCGTTCCACTCGGCGTGATTTTGGGTTAATTGTCCGATAAGACACGGTGCATAGGCGTCGATGCTCCATGGTATTAGGTGTGAGTGTGTGTGTGGGGTGGGGGGCTGAAACTGACCCTGTACCCATCTTTCTTTACCATTCTCTTGGCTTCATTTAATTCATCCTGAGTTACCTCGATTGTTTCGCTTTTCTTGGCTGCTTTGGCAAAAGACACATTTGCGGTGGTGTTGATGTTTTTCTTGTTATTCTCATTGTTGTTTTTTACTGTTGTTTTTATTGTTATTTTTAGTTTCAGTTGTGGTGGCGGTGGTGATGGTGTCAGTGGTGTTCGGCGTTGAAGAGTCGATTCTGGGTGATTCTATTTTGATGTCACGAGATAATAATTTATTTGTTTGGTTTCTGTTGTCGTTGTTGTGGTGGTGGTGGTGGTGGTGGTGGTATCAGTGGTGTTCGTTGTTCTTTTTGACATTGTGTTGGTGGGGTGGCGGCTTTAACACCTGCAGTTATTGGTAATGGCAGGAAATCCATGTCATTATGCGGCAATTCTAAATAATTCAGACTGCTATTAATTCTATTTTCAGTGGGAACCGTGGCAAGGCTTACAATGGTGTTGGTGTTGATGGTGGTGGGGGAGCGGGTGTTGGTCTGTTAAAAACAGTAAATTTGTCGTCCATGTTTTTTTTACAAAGAAATATTTTGTTTGATAAATAAAAAGTTTAAGTTTGGGCTCAAAGCCCCAATATTTGTTTCTGGCCTTTTCAGAAAACAATATATGTGAACTTATCAACACTTAACAACAAACATTTTCCATAACTGGTAATTTGAAACAACGGAAAACAAACTTTTGCGGAGCTCACGATAATACGATTTCCCACGTAGGTCGCCAATAATAATAATAATTGTTTCTACGTTAGGCAAAAGGCCAGCAATTAACCAGTGCATTACTGGTACTTTATTTTATCGACCCCGTAAGGATGAATGGCAAAGTCAACCTCGGCGGGATTTGAACTCAGATCGTAAAGGGACGTAACTATGCTGGAAGGCGTCCAATAATAATTACATCATGGACGCCCATAACGAAGCTCCCCACAAGATTTGAAATAAACCGAACACCATCGACAAAACAATAATAAAAACACTAAGAAAACGAAGTGGAAACAATGGACGAATTCCAAAGAAGCCTACAAGAAATAAATTTTGTACACGGATCGTCCTTAGATCATGACTTTCTTCATAAAATAACGGACCACATGTGTAAATATAGAAACTGAATATCAGCCGCACCACTACTCAGAATTTTAAATCAAAACAAAAAGAAAAACGATATACGTAAAAAAAACGATATACGATATACGTAAGTAACATACTCTATACGATATACGTAAGTAACAGACTCTATTGATTATATTACACATACATGTGTTATAAACAAAACGTAAAATGTACACAAAACACATACAGACGCTCGCTCTTTGAACTTAAAAATAAACTATTTGAAGAAGAGAAACTGTCGTAGACCGGATGACACAGGTGCTTTCTTCGAGGAGTAAATTTTGTTTAATTTGGTATTCCCTAACACAAAAATTCGACAAATTATTTCACCACTTATCTCTACAAATAATTTGACACTATTTGTGAGAACTGCATAAATATTTGTATATATTTACCCATTACAATCGCTGTTTACATATTATTATTTGTGGATTGGCAGTATCGGTACAGGGTCGGACGCCATGCTTTGCAGCAAAGAGTTACGGCCCTTTATGATCTGAGTTCAAATCCCGCCGAAGTTAACTTTGCCTTTCATCCTTACGGGGTCGATAAAATAAAGTACCAGTAATACACTGGATTAATTGCTGGCCTTGTGCCAAAAGTAGAAACAATTATTTGAAGAAAAGAAACGGAAAACACACTGTTTAGTTCTGGGGATAAGTTGTTTAATCAAAAGCCCGACTAATTATTATGCAATCATCTCTGTGGATGAAGATGTGAAAGGTGCATATATATATTTTTAAATATTTCCCCAATACAAGTTTTTTTCTTTTTTTACATTTTGGTCGATTGAGGCTGAATTTCAGATTTTGAAAGGAAAAGAGACAGTTGAAATATCACTCCACTGTCTCACCACCACATTCACAACCACCTCCTCACACATTCACACCAGTAAATCCCCAATCTATTTTTAGACTAATGCCACTAAATGCTACCTACCTCCATTCTCAGCGTCTAATGTGTGGGTATATATATATGTGTGTATATACATACGTGTGTGAAGTATGCACATGTGAATGTATATTTATGTATATGTATCGAGTCCACACAAAGGACAAAACAAAGGGGAAGAAAAAAAAGAATACTAGCCCCACTCCTCCATTTACACCATTTATGGCAAGAGCCGTAACATTTTGCGTCAAAGCATGGCGACCGACACTCTACCGATACTGTCAATCCACCGCCCAAAATACAGGAGAAACAACTTCTATAAGCTACAATCTCACCCTACCAACCACCACTCCCAGCACCCTCCACCCCCAGCATTAATCTCCCTGCCACCAACACCAACACCACTCACACAACAAGAACAGTTGAGAAAATTATTGTACACCTCTTACAGCAGCAACCATATCAATATCACCTCAATCAACAACAGCAATGACCATAACTATACTGTTATAATAGTAATAGTGATCTCAGTGCCAGCCAGCAAATGCACTACCCAAAGAGCGGGGCAACATTTCATGTACGTCCAATAACATGCGTAACGCAAGCATGTAATACGGCGAGATGAACAAATAAAAAATTAATACACAATACCAAATCGCTTTTCCTATGGTTAATCAGGAAGCGCATCCCTCAGGAAGGTGCCAACCTGAGATCGAAAAGTCCTCCTCTAGCACAAACTCTTCTCCAATTATGGACTGGATGGTCACTTGATCGGGGATTGCCCCAACTCGAGCCCTCCAGATCCACCACCCAAACCACCTCAAAAAGAAAAACCTAAAAGGATGAAATGGACCCGAGAAGAGTATAAAGAAGTAACATATGCATATTACTATGCATTAGGTAAGCCATCACAAGACAGGCACACTTTAAACTTCTACAAAAGCTGGAAAACTCGGAATCAAGCTAGCAGACGTGATATGGATGGAAATAAGTTGACAAATGTAAGGAGGTATATTTTCAGAAATAATAGACTCACAGACACTGAACTAACTGCGACCAAGCAGGCTGTGGAGAATGACATAAATATAAATGATGAAATAACTGAAGAATCTCATAGAGATAGTAACAAGTCCTAAGTATTTAGTGAAAGACCTCCATCTGACCAAATACAAATAGGTTTGTAGAAATGATAAGCCTTATTGAACCCGCTGAAAATAGCCAGGAGAGGGACTTAGAAACAGTAATTGAAATCCAAATATCTGCTGAAGAACACAGGGAGACTATGAAGGAATTAAAGCAAAAAATACTGAATGAGCTTGCAGTAGTAAGACATTCTAGTATAAATGATGGAGAACCACTTCAAACACTCCCAAATACAATCCAAAATAGAAAACAAATAATGATTGGTAATTCTGTGACAAGAGAAAGCATAGAAGAACAAGAACGTGATATTACTGAGTTAAATGAAATAATTTATCCAACTGCTAGAGTAATTGAAACAAGTTGTTTACCACCAAAAAAAAACAAAAGAGTCGAACAATCGAGATAAACCAATTTGGAGGAGTAGAATCGAAAGGGAGATTGACGTAATGAGAGGAGAAATATCTTTATTGAGTGAGTTAACCGCTGGAAATTATATAAGATCCAAGAAGGTAATAAAGCTAAAGAGAAAATATGGACTGTCTTCTAGAGAAGCAATAGTTCCAACAAAAACATCTGGACTAAGATTTGGAGTGAGGAGAAGCCATATAATACTAATGTAGATTAGATTAGTCGCCTGGAAAAATCCTACACAAATTCAGAAGAACAGGCGTGGGAAGACATCTCTATAGCGGACTTAAGGACATCACTAAATAAATCTCTTAAATGGAAATCTCCTGGTAGAGACAGGGTGCCAAATTTCTGGCTTTCCTCACTCCCGTGCAATCACAATCTATTGGTCAAGCTGTTTAATGGAATTATGAAAGATCCAAAAAATACACCTGATTGGATAGCAAGTGGCATTACCTACCTTCTACCAAAGAATAACGAAACCATATATCCAAAAAACTATCGGCCCATAACCTGCTTGTCCACCACTTATAAACTAGTAACCTCTATTCTCATGGAAAAAGCATACGTGTATTTGGAGAACAATATTTTGCCCATTGAACAAAAAGGGTGCCGACGAGGTTCATATGGTTGCAAAGATCAACTTTTGATTAATCGTATGATCCCTGAGAACGGTAATAATAAACACAGACATCTCAGTTCTGCATGTATCGATTGTAAAAAAGCCTTTGACAGCATACCACACTCATGGATTCTGAAATCACTGAACATCTTCAAAATCTCACCTGTGATCTCAAACTTCCTGAAACACAATATGTCATTATGGAACACAAATCTCAAACTGTCTCATTCCACTGGGGTACAGTGCTCTAGGAATATAAACATCAACTGTGGTATATTCCAGGGTGACTCACTTTCACCCTTGCTTTTCTGGATAGCTTTAATACCCCTTACATCCGAGCTTAATAGAACTGGGTACGGTTATAAAATAGACAACAACAAAAGAACCCTCCTATTTTATATGGATGATTTGAAGCTATATTGCAAAGATAATGACGAACTGGAAGGCCTTTTGCGGACAGTATAAACGTTTAGCGATGACATCAGGATGGAGGTTGGACTTGACAAGTGTGCAAACGCCACTTTCAAGAAGGGGAAGCTTGTCAACTCAGACTTAGTTGAATTGGATGCTGAAACAATCATAAAGGAACTTGAGCAAGAAGAAACTTATAAATACTTAAGTATTAATGAGGGCTCTGGCATAGCGCAAGCAAGTATAAAAGAGATGATAAGGAAAGAATGTTACAGGAGAGTACGTGCAGTTCTGAGATCAGAACTAAACGCTCGTAACAAGGTGCTAACCATAAATTCCTTGGCAGTCCCAGCTGTCACATATAGCTTCGGTGTGTTGGACTGGAATATGAGTGAAATCAAAATAATCGACAGCAAAGTCCATAAGCTACAGACCTGTAATAAGATGCACCACCCAAAAGCAGATGTGGATTGTCTTTACCTTCCTAGAACTCAAGCAGACCGTGAACTGATCCAATTTGAACTATCTTACAAGACCACCATCATTGGACTGGCCAAATACTTTGAAACAACTAACGACTGTATGCTGAAACTTGTGAAAAGCATGAGAGAAGTAAGAAGCTTCATTCTATCTAGAAGGTGAGCAAAAAATATGCTACTGATCTCATGCTTGATACCCCGGCTGGACAGACTAAAGAAACTGTTGCAACTGATGCTGCTAGGCACATAAAATCACTGACAAAAGCAAAAAGGCAAGGACAATTAGCAGAAAATTGGCAGCAGAAACCTCTGCATGGCAAATATGTGGTCCGTAGCAAATAAGCTGATGTTGACCAAAAGCACACCCATCAGTGGCTACGTAGTTCAGGGCTAAAGGCGGAGAGGGAAGTCTTCATCTTAGCTGCCTAAGATCAAAGCTTATTGACTCGTAATTACCAGGCCAATGTGTGGGAAACGGAATAAACCCAAAGTGCCGATTCTGCAATGCTGGGGTGAAACAGTGGATCACTTAGTCACTGGATGTAAAGTTTTAGAACCAGTAGAATACAAATATAGACATGACAGAGTTGGCCAATATCTACACTGGGTAATATGTCGGCATTACAAAATCAAAGCTGAAGACAGGTGGCACAATCATCACCCTGAGGCTGTAACTGAAGGAGAAAAAGTAACAATTCTCTGGGACTTTCCTGTAAATACTGACAGGACCATAAATGCAAATAGACCTGACATCATTATAAAAGATCAACGTAACGAGGTGCAAAAAAATTGTTTTGACTGCACACGTATTGAGAAGAGCACTATCTCTGTAAGATTGATATCCCTCCTTGTATATTGAGCTATATCTCTTACTGGTAATAAGGTAGTAGAAAATTACTGACCTTTCCTTTTTTTATAGTTGTTTATATACTATATACATAACTATAAATAGTAATATTATTATATATATATATATATTCCATATATATATATATAATTACTATCAGTATTAAGAACACCTCGGTCGTACATCAATCTCATCCTTCTCCGAAAACCATAAGAGGTGTGAAGCAGAAACCACCGGTTCATGGATTATCATCTAACAGATGGTAAAGGAGAAGCAATAGATTTATGATGATAATTTCACATACTTAGGAAGCAAGGTGAACCCCACTGCTTCGCTTGATGATGATGTCACCAACCGCACCTCCAAAGCTTCCTCTGCGTTTGGTAAACTTAATCATCGTCTTTGGAATGAAAGAGACCAAAACTTAATATGAAAGTGCAATTGTATAAGGCAGTTGTTCTCACCACATACTATTTGGATCAGAATCCAGGACACCATACAGGTCACACATAAACCAGCCGGATGTGTTCCACGAGAGAGGTTTGAAATTCATCTGTGGTCATGTACGAGAAGATAAAATCTCCAACGCCGATAGCCTAACCAAATGCAGCATTGGGGGAATTGAAACTTTCTTTATGCAATCTCAACTTCGTTGGGCTGGCTATGTCATTCGCATGAGTGACGACAGAATTCCAAACGTCCTCATGTATGGTCATCTTAGCAGCGAAAACAGGGAGGTTGGTAGACCATGACTACGATATCAGTTAAAATCAAATCTCACTGCTCTTGCAATCCCTTTTCCGTGATTGTGAAGAAATTGCTGCTGACAGAATGGACTGCAGAGAAAGGTGCCATGGTGCGATCAAGAGCTTTGAATCCAGTCGCATAGAGAAAATGCGTGTTGACCGAACAGGGACGAAGCAACGGGCCTTGATACCTGCAATACTCTCCATAAACTCTTGCACTTGAGACCTAAGTGGCTTGGTCTGTGAGGCACTGGTGGGATTGAAATGTCACATGAGACACCGCCATCCAGAGAGCTGAACTTTTCTTGCACACTCATACGTCGGATGTCGACGGGAGAGTCCATCATATATATATATATATATCATATATATATATATATTATATATATATATATATATATATATATATATATATATATTGAGACGGCCGGAGCTCAGCCGTCGGGATCCACATTTTTTCATATATATATATATATATATATATATATATAGGGGGAATGTCCCCTTGTGACTTACACATGTGCTTTTACAAAGTTTCTGCGTTACTCGCAAAGTTGGTTACAGAGAAAAATACCTGTTGATAACGTGATATTCCTTGTTCGATCTTTATGCTGAAATTTTATAGTTTTAAGCAGAGAGTATTATTGATTTACGTGTCATAGAAACCTTGCATTTGGATTTTACCATCAATTCCACTTGGGCCCAGGTCTGTTTTTATCATTTATTTTGTTTGACCTGTTTAGCTTGATTTGGTTTTTGGCTTAGGTTGTTAATGCCTTCTTGACCACTTTTCAGTTTGTATGGCGTTTCAAGAGATTGTTTAGTTCTAGTTTTCTTAACTATTGCAGCGCTTGCCAGCATTACTACGATTTCGCGTTTCGTTTCGCTTTTTCTACCAGCCGAAATACGATTGTCGCTGAATTTATATTTATATATATATATATATAGATGCATGTGTGTGTGTGTGTGTAAGTGTGTGTATATACATATATATATATATATATATGTATGTATATATATATGTATGTATGTATATATATATATGTGTGTGTGTGTATGTGTGTGTGTGTGTGTGTGCGTGTGTGTGCGTGTGTGCACTTGTGAGAGTGTGTGTGTGTGGCTGTGTCTGTGTAGTAATGTAAGTAATAAGTTTTTATTCTTTATTATAATATGCCTTCTCATATGTATTGTTGCTTCTGAAGTATTGCCATGTTATTAAGCTCCGGAATACGATATCTTTGCACTTAATTTCCATTGACAGAACCAGACATTCCAGGTGTATTTATTTCTATTTCTATTTTCCACTTATATATATATATATATATATGTAATGTTATAACTCTAAGGTAACATTCATTATTGAGTGCTTAGCTGCACCTCTCGACTGCATTCATTACCTTGGTTGCAACCAGAGCGTGATTATGCTGTACTTCCCTTTTTTGTATTATTAAGCCCTAGGCACAATGATTAATTGATTAATTTAATTAGACAATTCTATAGATTGGTTAATTGTTTGTTAAATAACATCTAGTTGAGAACTTTTATTCGGGTTGTGTAAAGGATTTAATTCCTTTGTTCACATTTTAAATTTGACCGCCAAAACAGGGCTTTACCTCCTTTCGGGAAAACCACGTGACTACTCGCGGTTTTTACTGCTAGTTCTCACAACCGGGGTGGCAGGACGAAAACTAGTTGACGAAGTAAATTCCACTGTTCTATCTTCCAAGACCAATAATGTGCAGGCACCTGCAACTGGATTTTTTTGATTTCAGATTTACAGAAACCTAGCGGAGATATATAAAATCAACACGATGGTCCAGGTGTCTCAACATTTTCCTGAATCGGTTTTGTTCGTTGTTCTGGTCCTAGCGACTTGCTTATCGGTCGTTGTCTTCAATTTGCATGGCTGTTTAAAAGTAATGTTATAACTCCATGGTAACATTTTTTATCGAGTGCTTAGCTGTACATCCAGACTGCATTCGTTAGCTTGGCTGCAACCAGAGCATCGATTATGCTGTACTTCCTTGTTGTATATATATAGATATCAAGGGTGGTGACCCAGCATGGCCTCAGCCGGATGGCTGAAACAGGTAAAAGAGTAAAAGAATATATAACTATAATATAAGTATGTATATATACGTACATATATATATGTATACAGACGTACAGTAGTATGTATATATATACATACATGCACACATATATATATGTACGTATGGATTTACCGAGCATTTATTATAATGCTCGGTTTCTTTGTAAACAAACATCCCGAATTAATTACTTATATTTAGGTAACAGCCGTACTAAGAGTGAGAAATGAAATTTCGTTTCATTTATTCCATTTATCGTTTTCGGTGCGCTCGGCCGATTAACTCATTCGATATGCAAATTAGGCTGCTCAGCCGTTAATATGCATACGGAAAGTATATACCTTCAGACTTCAGTCATCTGGCTGGAAGGTATACGGTGCTGACGATACGTAATAGGCTTGAAACTAGTACATCGTTCCTTTGACAGTGTTGAACAAAAGAGCAACGATAGTTGCTAAACATTGTACGGCTTAATTCGGGATGCTTGTTTACAAACAAATCGAGCTTTATAATAAATGGTCGGTAAATCCATACGTACATATATATATGTGTGCATGTATGTATATATATACATACTTCTGTACGTCTGTATACATATATGTATGTACGTATATATACATACTGATATTTAATACTAAGAGTGAGAAATGAAATTTCGTTTCATTTTTTCCATATATAATTATATAACTATATATATATATATATATATATATATATATATATATATATATATATATATATATATATAAACGTAAAAAAATGATACGAAATTTCATTTCTCACTCTTAGTACTGCTGTTACTTAAATATAAATATGTATACGTACATACATAAATGTATACAGACGTACAGTAGTATGTATATATATAAATACATGCACACATATATATATATGTACGTATGGATTCACCGAACATTTATTATAATGCTCGGTGTGTTTGTAAACAAACATTTCGAATTAAGCCGTAGTGTCTAGCAACCATCGTTGCTCATTTCTTCAACTGACAAAGGAACGCTATACTAGTTTCAAGGTTATTAGCTATCGTCAGTTTACAAACACACCGAGCATTATAATAAATGTTTGGTGAATCCATACGTACATATATCTGTTAGAACACGAAAAGTGTGAAACAACAGAATGTTCACTTTTCGTGTTCTAACATATATGCCTAGCTTCTTTAAAAAATTTTCGGGGATAGCCGTGGTGGTGGTGATCGTATGTCATTGGCTAATTTTCAACCAATCAGAGTACCTCTCTCTATATCTCTTCCACTGTTACTTACGCCTGTTTCTCTCTATCTGTTCCGTCTCTATATATATCTCTTACTCTTTCGCTTTGCACTCCTCCCCTTCAATACCATCTCTCCCCCTCTCTATATATTTGTTACTCTATCGCTGCACGCTCCTCTCCTTCAATATATCAATTACACACGCTTTACACTCCTTTATCCCCAGCGCCCCTATATATACACCCCCCCCCCCTCTCCCGCATCTATATTTTAATGTACCGTTGCACCGTGAATATATGTGTCTATATATATATACATATATATTGTATATACACATTCATGTATGTGTATACACACTCATGTATGTATATACACTGGTTTTATGTGTGTATTGTAAATCTGTACCGTCAAAACACGAAACTAACATTCGATTGACACTTTGATTACCTGTACAGGCAATAGTTATTAGAATGCTGTTGAAGTGTGTATATATTTTTGAGGGACATCCTGTATATACACACATTATATATAATACAATAAACAGATAAATACACACATATATATATGAGCTTATTTAATTATAAATATTGTGAATTTTTAACTCAGTTCAATTATATATATAAATGGCTTCTACAGGACTAGAACTGTTTCATTCGAAAGAAATCATCATAATATTGAGAGGGGGGACTAGATAAAATATTTCAAATCAAATGTGTATAAGTTATAAGTTAAAATGTATAAATAGAGACGATAGTGGAGGTATATCTGTTTAGTGGAACAGTAGACGATAGAATTAAATACAGACGAGAATCTCCCTTTAATGAAACAGCAGACGATAGAATTAAGGCAATTTAAATTTTAAGCATTTGCATTTTTGCCTTTCATCGTTACGGGGTCAATAAAATAAAGTACCAGTAATACACTGTCACTAGACGACTTTCAAATTGAATTGTTGGTTCCATTTCTTTAGTATTTTCAATTGTAGTTATCTACTTAAAAAGCGTTACACGGTTAGAGACATAATTCGTAAGTTATATCTTCCCTATTAAACCATTGCATTATTTCGCCTACAATAGAACAAAAATGAAATGTTCTTTAAAGAAACAGGAATATAACTTTATAAAAAAAAAAGTTGCATCCGCTTCTTTTATCATTGATAATTTTTTCGTTTTAATATTAATTGTTTTTTGTAGTTGTTTATATTAAAAATCTTACTGTAATATTTACTTAAACGAAGGCAAACATCTAAACTTATAGATTAATCTTGAGCGAAGGACTAGATAAATCTCTCTCTCTCTCCCTCTCTCTCTCTCTCTCTCTATATATATATATATATATATATATATATATAAACGAAGAATGATAACATTTCAAGCAAAGAGTTTAATTAGGTATATTTTGTAATATTATTAACTAATTATTATAATTAACGCGCATATTTTGCTATCCTCAAACACGTTTACACATGGCATGAAATATAACTAATCCGAGATGGCTAGGTTTCATCTTCTAACTGGATATACGAAATCCATTATGTCTTGACAACAACATGAGGTAACATTATGTTATTCACAGACACACTTTGTACACTGTTCCATATCAGAATGTATTTCCTTCGTCACATTCACAAACAGTATTGAAAATATGTTCTTCGGCAAATAAAAATGTTTTGTTCATAATATTTCAACTAGCGATTGCTCTACTCCACGCACGACCACCATAAATTAATGACCAGCTCAACACAAGTATTGGTAGAGCGTCAGACACCATGCTTTGCAGTATTGTTATGGTCCTTTGCATTCTAAGTTCAAATCCTGCCGAGGTTAACTTCGACTTTCATACTTACTAATTCGATAAAATAAAGTACCAGTAATGGACTGTCGTAATGGATTTGTGCCGAAAAATAGAAACACTATTAATGTGCAATAAGAGCAAAATATAACGACATGGCTCAATTATTTTATCTAATGTTGTAATAACACAAGGAAATGTTGTTTGTGTATTTTTTTTTATATTTGCTCATAGGCTTTTACAATTTCGCTCAGCCAACAACTATTAAAAAGTGAGTTGCTTAAGATAACAATTTAATCACAAATTGTTGCTATCTTTTAATACACTCCAACAAGTCATCAAATTATGTACAATAAAAACAAATCTTATTAATTTGCTCAGGGAATATAAAGAAAATGTATATAAACTGATAATTGCAATTGTATGTAAATATTTTGTTTTTGTATTGTATATTTTATGTTTTCTATTATGTATAATATATTGATTTAATATTGATTGTTTTTTGTAGTTGTTTATATTAAAAGTCTGAAAATATTTTTATACATCTTACACTAATATTTATAAGTTAATTTATAATAACAATTACATAATGTAATTACATTACAACGATAATTTATTATTAATATATATCCTGTTTAACTAGAGTTATTACAAGCGTTGCCTTAAAAAAATATTAAACTAGACATGAAAAATGCGCAAGCTCAAAAGTGCCACAGAATGTTATAATAAACCTTCAAATGTGTGGGACTAGAGTTGTTGCTAAAAAATATTGTAATCATTATATATCGTACAT
>OZ024740.1:66368430-66370930 GCA_964016885.1 Eledone cirrhosa | reverse complement strand
GAAAGGGACACAGCAGTCAACCTGTTGTTGCCACCTAGATGAAAACTGCTATGAAATCCCACAATGAATTTTATACTTGAATTTTCAAGTCTCAAATTTTAACTCTTCGTATTATTAATTTTTCTTAATATTAATGAACATTTGAAAAGATGGCTTTTGCAGACCCATCGAAACCGGTCATTTTTTATACCCTTTATTATTTCCTTACCTTATAAAATTATGTTTTTTCACAAAAAAGTATTCTGTCTCTTATATATTCCATGTGCCATTACCAACCTCAATTTTCTCTATAACCTTCGTTTTGTGTAGAAAATTACACTTTTCATATATACTAACCTACGCAAATCCGGAAAATGGCACTGGAACAAGACAACACCACTTCAAACTCCAATATCAATGAGGAAATCCTGAAAATCCTAAAAGAGATAAATGGAAAACTCACCATTCTGACAAAAAAACAGGATATACCCCAAACCACCACACCGACTGACGACCAAATTTATTTAAACGTTCAAAACGTATGCAAATCCATCGAAAAACTTATGAATACCAACACAGAACAAACGACATTGCTCCATATCAAAAACCAAATGGGACACCTCTGGAAAAAACATCTAAAAACCAGAAAATTCACTTTCTGGAATATGATAAAAAACCTCAACAAAGCTGGAATTTACCAAAAATGGATTAACTCAACACCGATAGTTTTACCACGTAAATTCCAAATAAAGCATATTACAAACGAACCTGAACCAGAAAGAAAACTCCGTGAACAAATGTCACTCAACAGGATAAACATGGAAATAGAACTCCTAAAATTAAGGGCCACCTCAAACGAGCAAGAGTATAAGGATACTGATAAAAATATGGAGGAAGAATGCACTAAAAAGGCCGAGGGAACAACCCTACAAAATTTAATCAAATCGTGGAAACAGGACTGCGAGAATGCAGAAACTATTTCCCTTAAACGGTGGGAAAAATCCGAAAACTGGTTCCTCAAATATGAAGAAGACTTTAAAAGGACGCACCAAACAGGTAACCCCTTTATAAAGCATTTGAACATAACAAGAACTACAACAGACACATTTACACCACCAAACCCAACACACACTAACCACAGGCACATCCCCCACCAACACAAACCAAATACGGCCAACTACACCAAAAGAAACACACCCAACCACCACAACACAGGTTTCCGTAGAAATGCCCCCTACATAAACCAACGACGAAATAACATAGATCCAACTCACAACACACACACCACATTCCTCAGAAGAAATCCACCCAGGCCACTTGAAATCACAACAGAACTTACCCACAACCACACCAGACATCACCCTCAATCCAACAAAAGACAACCCCCCAGCCTTAACACTCTGTACCACAGAAATAACGCACCCAGACCACATGAACCAACAACAGAACCCTTGCTCATCAACAACCACAACACATACCACCCCCACCATCACATTCACCCTCATGAAACAACAAGCTACAGACCCACACGCAACAGACCAACAAAATATAATCACACACAAAACTACATTCCTTTTTTAGGGAAAAGCCTGAAATACCAGGATACTCGATGGCCCCCCCTCAGGAGAAACCAAAAATAATCAACCTCTCAAAGACACCTCTAACCAACACACAAATCAACATTTTAAGTAAGGGCCTGAAATTTACACCTACACCACGTAAACCAAACTTCCCCGAAATGAAGGATGACATCATGGAATACTGCCGAAAGCTGCGACTAACGGAATTCTTCCACAACGACACCAACACTGAAGACGAATCACTGGTTAGAAATAAAAGCAATTTCTGCCCACAAAAGGGAAGAAATAAAGCACTGGACACGTACTGCGAACACATCACCAACTTTCCCTATGAAACAATTACAAATAAACACACGAAATCAAACCTATCTACACACGAATGGGAAGAATTATTCACACTTAGAAACAACCCTGAGATAACTATCAAAGAAGCCGATAAAGGCAGTACTGTTGTGATTATGAATACGGACTACTATAGGACCCTCGCACTTAACATTTTAGAAAACAACACATACTATGAAAAAACAGAAAACTACAAACACACCAAAACAATGGGGAACCTTTTGACCTTACTGAATAAATACCGCAACAGCTTAACCACAAAAGAGTTTAACTATATAAGCCACTTCAAATGCAATACAAGCTCTTTTTACGGGTTACCGAAACTTCACAAATGTAAACCCATAAACGATGCATGTGACACCTCAACCAACAATTACATTGAACTAACACCACCAGAAGACCTAAAACTCAGGCCAATTATAGCAGGCCCTACATGTGAAACCCACAGACTTAGCAACTTTCTGGACATCCTACTGAAACCCTTTCTACAACATATACAGAGCTACATACGAGATGACCTTGACATGCTGAAACACCTCCCTAAAACAGTAAGTGCAAATACAATTCTTGTCTCCTTTGACGTAATAAACCTCTACACA
>OZ024740.1:66348430-66363430 GCA_964016885.1 Eledone cirrhosa | reverse complement strand
GAAATATCAATGCAAATATTATTTATTTCGTTAGATCTGATATTTTGAGCCTTTCCCGTTATCGCCGTCTGGTGTCAAACTTTTGGGTCGACAAAATAATGTACCAGTCAAATTCCGTGGTTGATATAATCGAATTTCCCGTTTCCCCAAAGCGCTGGCCTGCCATCACAGTTACAATCTATATTCTAAATGCAGCCGTCATTTTCTTGTTATTTTGCCTGACTAATAATTGTTTCTACTTTTGGCACAAGCCAGCAATTACCCAGTGTATTATTGGTACTTTATTTTCTCGAACCCGTAAGGATGAAAGGCGGGATTTGAACTCAGATCATAAAGGGACGTAATTCTATGCTTCAAAGCATGGTGTCCGACTCTCTACCTATACTGCCAATCCACCCACTGACTAATAATGATATTGTTTTCTGAGATTGTCTGGCAAAGAGATGTAGGGAGATTGTTGAGTGCAAGTAGCTGATGAGCAGTGCAGCGTTCGTGCCGGATCCAGCACAGACGACCAAATATTCACAGTATTGCAGGTCTTCGTTAAATCGTGCGAGTATTGGCAAGAGGTTTAATCTCTCTTTGCAGAACTCAGAAAGGCATATGTTCGGATTCTCCTCGACTAGCTGTGGAATGTTTTGCAGGAATATGGGATCAAACGTCAGCTTCTTGCTTCTCTTCCATCTCTATACAAAAATCTGAATATTTTTTCGATTAATGGTGCTAAATCGAAACCATTCAAAGTGTGGGTCAGACTCTGCCAATGATGCGTACTGTGACCACTCCTATTAATTGTTGTCATGAACAGGATTGGCATGCCGAGTTGGAAGTCATATCACGACTATCAAGTGTAAAAATCAGTCGACTAGAATTTACAGATAACATGGTGTTACTTAATTCGTCAGAAGATGATCTCCAACATCTAATTGATAGGTTTGCTGCCGAGTGCTGCATGGCTGAAATGAAAATTAGAGCTGCGAAAACTGGCAGTATCCTCCTCTCAAGGTAGCTTGCGTAGTGCAGTCTACTTGTGAATAGAGTTCAACTGAAGCAGGTGTAGAAATTCAAGTCTCTCCGGACCGTGTTCCCGAGTGAAAGAGGGGGGGAGGTTGAATTAAAAGTAAGAATTGCAGTAGCTGTGCTGTAATCAGAAGAATGGGGGTAGGTGTAAATGCCGAACTTGTTATATACTTCGGTATTCGAGCCAACCCTTACCTAAGACCATGATGTTCGGTTGATAAACGAAAGATCGCAAATATAAGCTTTCGAAATTGAATTCTTCCGAAGGATATTTGAAGTAACGTTACTCGATATAGTGAGTAACTCGGAGATCAGAATGTTGCTCCAGGTCGAGGCACTACTTCTCCGTATAGAGAGAATACAGCTCCGATATTATCGGAATGTAGTTAGAATGTCTCAGGAAAGAATCGATGTGTTGTTTTTCATTTTCCTTTTCCTACAGCCCTTTCTTAATCAGCACTTATCTTGACTAATAGCTGTATTATAACCATAATTTCATTTCAACTTCCGAAATTTCAGATTGCAAAAGGTAATACAATTTTATATAAAATGTTATATTTAATTTCATTTTAGTTCATTTTATTTCATCTACCAATATGCGATGGTGGTATTGCCTCTCTTTCTTAACTCACTTCTCCTACCTACGTTTGCTGGCCCGTTGGGCTTTCTTCTTTTCCCTCTCTGTCACTACAATCCATGTGTTGTTTTTGATTTTACTTTACTTACACAATTTCCTTATTATTATTATCAGTATCATTATTTCGTATTATTACTTTGATATCACAGTCATTGCTGTTATCTGATCTTCTCAACAACTATTATGTCTGATTTATTATTTTCTAACTTTTGGTCAGATTGACTAAAACATCAGACAAAATGCCTTTGTGGCGTAAATTTACTTCCTTATACGTTCTGAGTTCAAAACTCGCAAAGGTTAGTTTTTCCTTTTATCATTACGAGGTTGATAAGATAATGCACCAGTAACGCCTTGGGGCCAATTTTTGTTCTTCTGCCTTGTGGCTGGAGGAAGAAAAAGTTATAGCAAATGCGGCTGAAAGAATTAAACGCAGTTACGTTCCTTCTCGTCCAAGCCTTTATCAATCTCCAATTGGAAAAGGTGACGCTGGAGAGGGAAGTGCTACATAATAGGACATTTGTTAGATGAAGGGTGGATGTAGGGAGAAAATTCGAGTGAATAAGTAGAATGGAGAATTTCAAGAGAATGGCAGCTTATTGTGGTTTCTTGAAGTTTAGAGAGGTTTAGGATACGTGGGGCTCCTAGGATTCCACGGGGAGGTCCCTCCCCACATTGAGGAATGTTTATTGTTTATCTTTTTCATTCTCCCATTTGTAGTCAATATAATATAAAGATATATTTATTATTATTTCAGACTTCATTTTATTCTGCTTCTTTCACAAACCTTGCAAAGTGTCAACCTGTGAGCGGTTTATTTGGTTTGCGGCATAGACTTGCGTCTGTGTACTTTCTGAGTTTAAATCTAGCCGAAGTTAGCTTTGCCTTTAATACATATGGGGTCGATAAAATAAAGAATCAGTAATGCAGTGGAGTCAAATTTATCCCCTTTCGTCTTCCCCTTAATTGCTGACCTGTGTCTAAATCAGGAAGCATTATTATTATTATTGAAGTTAATATTATGTGTGTATATATGTACGATTCTGTGAAGGCATCCATATAAAATTCGTTTATCTGCTTCTTCTTCTTCTTCTTCTTCTTCTTCTTCTTCTTCTTCTTCTTCTTCTTCTTCTTCTTCTTCTTCTTCTTCTTCTTCTTCTTCTTCTTCTTCTTCTTCTTCTTCTTCTTCTTCTTCTTCTTCTTCTTCTTCTTCTTCTTCTTTTTCTTCTTCTTCTCCTTCTTCTTCTTCTTCTTCTTCTTCTTCTTCTTATTATTATTATTATTATTATTATTTGCATTTATCTTGCTTTATGTTTATACGAGTTATCACCAAGTCACAACCAGTGACCTCAAGAGACAACAAGGTCCGCCATGTTCAAGAAAGAACACACATATTCACACATGCATCCTTAGTGTTTAGAGTTGTGATGTACTTATATTGACAGGATCTTCCTTAGTATATGGGCAGTTCCCATTAGTACTATCTTTTGTATTTCTCCTATACGCGGGTTTCCTGGGATTTGCGATAAGTAGTCGTTAGACCCCTTAGGTATCATTCCCAGAGCGCCTACAACCACTGGTATTGTTTTAGTTCTCAATTTCCACATTTTTCCAATTTCTATCTCCAGGTCCTTATACTTGCTCAATTTTTCAAATGTTTTTATAGATACATTCTTGTCTATTGGAACAGACATATCAATTAGCAGGCATACCCTCCTTTGAAAGTCCTTCAATATTATATCAGGTCTATTTGCATCTATTTTTCGGTCTGTTTGGATGCTAAAGTTCCACAAGATTGAGATGTGATCTTTTTCAAGTATGGGAGGTGGTTGATGCTCCCACCAGTTCTTTTGATGGGGCAGGTCAAAATGCTTACACATTATCCAATGTATGTATTGTGCAGCTCTGTCATGCCTGTTTAGGTATTCGGTTGGAGCTATAGGACTGCACATTGAAATTATATGGTCAATGGTCTCTGGTTGTTTTTTGCATACACGGCATAATGGGCTGCACCCATTTTTTATTATGTTGGCTTGGTAATTTTTTGTTGGCAGACACTGATCTTGTGCGGAGATAATCAGTCCTTCAGTCTCCGATTTCAGTCCAGAGGATGCCAACCACTGATGGGTTAAAGTTTTGTCAACATCAGGATTGTTAGCTCGCTCTGGGTATTTTCCATACAGAGGCTTTTCTTGCCATTTCTTAGCCAGTTTCTGTAGCAGTTCTTTCTTTGCAGTTACTTTTACCTGCTTTGCTTTTTCTGTGTTTTCCATTTCAGCAGTAAATGGGACTTCTGAAATTTGTAGTCCATTACTGTATCTTTGTGCATCTTTTGTAATGGAATATGATCTTTTGGTGCTTTCGTGTTTCAAAACGAGTTTGTTATTATTATTATTATTATTATTATTACTATTATTATTATTATTATTATTATTATCCTCCTTCTTCTTCTTCTTCTTCTTCTTCTTCTTCTTCTTCTTCTTCTTCTTCTTCTTCTTCTTCTTCTTCTCCTTCTTCTTCTTCTTCTTCTTCTTCTTCTTCTTTCCCCCTCCTCCTCCTCCGCCTTCTTCTTCTTCTTCTTCTTCTTCTTCGTCCACTTATTCCTGAGATGGTCGTGGGGGCAAAATCCTGAAATACTCCCTCCAGCGGGTAATGTCAGAAGCAATTTTTCTCCAACTCATTCGGCTGGATCCCCAAGCGGGTGCAGCCTGACCAGCCAGGCTCGTGTATGTTATCCAACTATCTTGCTCGGGGTCTACTCCCGGTTCTTCTGCCCGGATATTTTAGGCGTAAAATATGTCCAGCGATTTTTTCCTGAGACATTCTGCACACATGACCTGTGACCTTTCAATTAGGCAAAGAAGTGGCTCTACCATGAGTGACTCTCTAATCTCCCAGTAAGGCTCACTATCAAGTATCGTTATTCAAAAGACGCTTCGGTAGAAAGTCATTTCGAAAGCAAATATATTTAGACATTAACAACGCATAAGCACATTGATATTTGTAATATACATTGAATAGCAGTATAAAAGTATTCCAAAAACAGAATAGAAATATCAGTATTTATAACATTCCAGAGGGAAACATTTCAATGGCAGTATCGGTAGAGCGTAGAAAACTATGCTTTGCAGCGTAGAGGTATGCCCCTTTACGGTATTGGTTCGAATACCATCGAGGTTAGCTTTGGTTTTCATACTTACGGGATCAATAATATAAAGCACCAGTAATGTATTGGGGTCGATTTAATCAATATTACTCCCCTCCCAAAATTGCTGGCTTGTGCCTAAAGTAGAAACAATTACTACTATTATATATATATGTGTGTGAGTGTGTGTCTGTGTGCTTGTGTGTGAGTGTGCATTTATGTGTGGTGAGAGTATATCTATTTGAATGATTTGTCTAAAGTTGATGTTATAATTCATATTGTATCTTGCGATTGAGGTACTTCAACTGAATAACTTATATACGTACACATTCGCACACTCTCAATCAAATATGACCATCACCAAATATAGCAAGATATATATAATATATTTGATATATAATGCAATATACATGTACGTGTGTGTTTGCGTGTGTGCGCGTGCATGTGTCTGTATGTGAAAGTAAGTATAATCGCGCTTATATATGTCGGTTTCAATATATCTCACAAGCAATTGAAACTGGCAATATTATATATATATATATATATATATATATATATATATATGTGTGTGTGTGTGTGTGTGTGTGTGTGTGTGTGTGTGTGCGCGCGTCTCTGTGTGTATGCGTGTATGTGTGTGTGTGTTTAATAAATATTCACATATCCTTCAATTTATGTTTATACGAAACATTGACATTTAATATGAATCCCTCTGGTAATATGACACATTGTGTCTGGCATATTGAATATACAATCGCTAACATTATAATAGAAATATTTCCCTCTCTATATATAAAATATTTATACACTAATACTTATAATATATAAGTATTAGTGTATATATATATATATATATATATATATATATATATATATATATATATATATATATATATATATATATATATATATATATATATATATATATATATATATATATATATTCATATATATGAACATTCCAAATTAAATTACGGCTTGAACTTCCACAAATATTTGTGAGAGAATTGGAAACGCTACTTGTATGACTTCCTTATCATATGATCTCTGACACTCGACCATCTAAATGAATTCCAAAATTTAATTAACAACAACATTAGCCACATCCAAGTCACAATGGATAACACTCATTTCTGGACATCTTAATAATAAAAAAGACAGAAATATTGAAACTGACATCCACTAGAAACCAATACATTCCAAACAATATTCACCTCAAGCCAGCCAAAGCACACGAAGACGAACATCTCTTTTAATCTAGCAAGAAGAATTTTCACAATTGTCACCAAGTATGTAACTCGGAATAAAAGACTTCAAGAATTAAAGGAAATTCTGCTGGAAAGCCAGTACACACTGTTATTAATAGATAATGGAATAGAAAGGGCTAAAGCAATAGGCATTGAAGTTTACGAAAACCGAAACAAACTCAAGTTACGTCCAATATTCTATCATATATCTCAACACACGACAGAAGAAATAGGGAAATATACATTATTCAAAGAACATCCGGCTATTGAAAGAAGCACTTAAAACACACAAAATAATCAAAAGCAAAAAACAACCTAAATCACTAAAAACATTACTCACCTATGCCAAATTACCTACCACACATCGACAACCTAATTGCGGAACTTGCACTCATCTCATTGAAGGCACAACGTATACATTTCAATGAGGACAAAAATTGTGTTGTAAAAAAATCACTTCACTTGCTCAACAAACATTTGTTTTATGCGATCAAAAAATGTTATGAAGGTTTTATCGGGCAAACTAAGCTCACCTTCAGAAACAGAATGACAATTCATCGCCATCAATTACGAGACCCTACCACCAGATAGATAACACTCAGTGGACATTTAGACATATGTGCAAACTAGAAGACACCAAAATTCCAAGTCTTCCCACTTTATCTTTGCTCTAACAATACAACAGACCAAATACGAATAAACAAGTAAATTATGTCTGTTCAAAAATATAGACTTGCATTAGATATAGTTTAATATACGTTAATATGTTAACACCATAACATGCTAACCATCCACGTACACACACACACCCGTCCCTATATTCGAAAATAATAGAACAGAGTTAAATATACTTTAACATTCGTTAATATTTTAACACCTTAACATGCTAACCAATACACACACATAACCTCGTTCGCCGTTTCCACTAATGGAATCTTTTTTATTTCTATTATCAAGACTATAAACTGCTTTGCTACACATAAAAAAAAAATATATATATTTCTCTTTTCCACCAGCCACCACCATCGGCGCCGCTGCCACTATCGACACAAATATTCAATTTATTTCAAGAAAAAGTCTGAAATGTGACACTTCAGCTCGACATAAGCTGTACTTATTGAACCAGAACTATTTCTCCCACTCCCATTTCTTGACCATTATCTTTTGTTTGGCACGAAACTTTCAATGACAAACCATCCTTTTCTGGATCCTATATTATATGGCCAGTCATGTGACTGTGTAAATGGCATTTAAGAACCCTCAAACACGAAATGGCGCGAAATGTGTTGTACTCATTCATGTGACAGTCAATTACACTTATAAAAAAACAAAAACAAATCGAGTCACATTTTTAAAGGCAATACAACAAGAACTTTGGAACGCAAACTGGTGCGTAATTTATCGTACTTATTCACGTGGCAGTCATCAACCAAGCAAATATATATATATATAACTCTTTCTACTTTAGGCACAAGGCCAGCAATTACCCAGTGCATTACTGGTACTTTATTTTATCGACCCTGTAAGGATGAAAGGCAAAGTCAACCTCGGCGGGATTTGAACTCAGATCGTAAAGGGACGTAACTATGCTGGAAAGCATGGCGTCCGAACCTCTACCGATACTGCCAATTCACCGCCCTTATATATATATATATATAACAAACTGCAATTCGAGCTACAGTTTCCACAGAAATCAGGAAGAACATTTGAACACCAAACAAAGGTGAGAAAATCCACAACATATCCATCTCAATTCTACTTTTGAAAAGTATAAGAACTGTGAAACCGGTAAAGGAAATAAATAAATATTTTTAAAAAGATTCCATTTGCATTTTTAATTTCTTTTCCTTACACTTTCAACCGTGTAGGGCATTTCATTTTATTAAATTAAAAGGAAAACTCATTTTCTTATATATATATATATATATATATATATATATATATATCACGATAAATTAACGGAGCCATATACTCTCACTATTCCCTGTCAATAATGTGCTCAAAAGAAAAGGAATCCCGAGCTCTTTAAAATACAATATGTTGAAAGAGACATAGTGCGCCATCAACAAAACAGGGAAAACAACACCAGTGTATGGAATCTATAACCTATGAAAGGCAGGGTAGACACACAATAATTAAAAATATAAATTAAAATGTGTATACGTACCTCTATAACTATATAACACTATCTCCTTGAAATATATATAATAAAATAATTATGGTTTTATAAATATAGTTTCCATTTATTAATATATTGTATGTATATATATATATATATATATATATATATATATATATATATATATATATATATATATATATATATATATAAACGTAAAAAAATGATACGAAATTTCATTTCTCACTCTTAGTACGGCTGTTACTTAAATATAAGTATGTATACGTACATACATAAATGTATACAGACGTAAAGTAGTATGTATATATATAAATACATGCGCACATATATATATGTACGTATGGATTCACCGAACATTTATTATAATGTTCGGTGTGTTTGTAAACAAACATCTCGAATTAAGCCGTAGTGTCTAGCAACAATCGTTGCTCATTTGTTCAACTGACAAAGGAACGCTATACTAGTTTCAAGGTTATTAGCTATCGTCAGTTTACAAACACACCGAGCATTATAATAAATGTTCTGTGAATCCATACGTACATATATATATGTGTGCATGTATGTATATACACATATTACTGAACCTATGTATACATATATGTATGTCCGTATACATACTTATATTTAAGTAGCAGTCGTACTAAGAGTGAGAAATGATATTTCGCTTCATTTTTTCCGTTTATCGTTTTCGGTACGCCGGCCGATTAACTCACTCGGTATGCAAATTAGGCGGCTCAGCCGTTAATATGCATAAGGAAAGTATATACTTTCAGACGTTCAATCATCTGGCAGGAGGGTATACGTTGCTGACGATAGCTAATAAGCTTGAAACTAGTACAGCGTTCCTTTGTCAGTGTTGAACAAATGAGCAACGATGGTGGCTAGACACTGTACGGCTTAATTCGGGATGTTTGTTTACGAACATACCGAGCATTATAATAAATGTTCGGTGAATCCATACGTACATAAATATATGTGTGCATGTATGTATATATATATACATACTACTGTACGTATGTATACATATATTTATGAACGTATACATACTTATATATATATATATATATATATATATATATATATATATATAATTACCAAAGTGAATAAACAAGTACTCAAGCTTCGTTGGGGTCTGGTTCCCAATTCATTCAGCCTGTCATGAGAAAAATAACAACGAAGATGGCCGCCTAGGGATGATTGGGCTTTCCTTATAGGAATATGACATTTACGCAGAAGCAGGTAACTTAGAAAACAGTTTAGAAAGATGTTTTTTTTTACAATTATAGGGTAAGAGCGGGGAGGTAACTCTTGAGAGAACACAGTCAATTTTGAATGAAAATATAAACACAATAATTTCTTCTAGTTGACTCAAAATATCTAATTTCACTGAATTACAATATAGTAAATAAATCAAAAGATACTTCTAGACCTGTTAGTCTGGCCTAGGCCATTTATTCTCAATGTAATTCTTCACTTGGGAACAACCGCCAAAGCAGTCGTGACTTGTGTTGAGGCAGTGCCTTGGACTGAGGGCTCTTACGCATGGATATTTCCACTTAACTTTTACTTTAGTACACACACGCACACACTCATGCTTACGCACGTGCTCACGTATAGCTCTCTTTATAAAACGTTTTTTTCCATTTCAGGTAGACGCGCGCCATAACCCACTATTTCTAAAAAACAAACCATACACAAAACGCCAGCAGCAACAGTTTTGCAAGAGATGTCAACCTATTATTTTTATCTAAAGACAATTTTTCAAATTCCAACCAGCCCGTCCCCTTAATCTATTTTATTTCTCATTCTTTCTTCTGGTGAAGGACTAGCGTCCGAAACGTTAAGACCCTCTTCCTGCTATACCAAGCGTTAACCTAATATATACCTTCCAGACACTGTACCGATTGGATTGTTATTTCTGTTTACCTTTTACATACATAAGTATATATATATATATATTAGGATTGGTGCTTTGAAATAGCGATGTATACATGAATGGATGTGTTGTAGATTTGGCACTATACCGTATGTTCAATTAAAAACATTTAGAACACCATACGCTATCGTCTTAAATAGTAACTATGTCACTTACTTCTTTTTCGGCGAAAGAAGTGGGTGTAGCTGACAGCCAGTTTCACGCTGGTTGGCGTTCAAAAGAGCCACGAACTCCCCTTGCTTCCGCCTGAAATTATAGGAGCCCGATTGTTATGGAATTCCAGTAATATTCAGGAGTTGATTATACAGAGAGATTGCCGGTCCAGCCAAAAATAGCTATTAGAATTAGTGCTCTGAAATAGCGATGTATACATGCATGTATGTACAGTAGATTTGGCAATATACCATATGTTTAATTAAATACATTTAGAAGACAATACGCTATCATTTTAAAGTAGTGACTACGTCACTTACTTCTTTTCGGAGAGAGAAGGGAGAGAAGCTGACAGTCTGTTTCACGCTGGTTGACATTCATCAGAGCCAAGCATTCCCCGTCTCCCCCCGAAAATCATAGAAGCAGGATTCTAATAGAATCCCAGTAATAATCAGGAGCTCATTATACAAAGCGATTGGCGGTCCATCAAAAATTAGGTATTAGGATTGGTGTTCTGAAATAGCGATGTATACATGAATGTATGTATAGTAGATTTGGAAATATACCGTATGTTTAATTAAAATCATTTAGAAGACCATACGCTAGCATTTTACAGTAATGACTATGTCACTTACATATTTTCGGCGAAAGAAGGGAGAGAAGCTGACAGTATATTTCACGCTGGTTGGCGTCCATCAGAGACACACACACCCCTGCTTCAATCGAAAATTATAGGAGCTGGATTCTTATAGAATTCCAGTAATAATCAGGAGCTGATTATACAGAGCGATTGCGGATCCAGCAAAAATTAGGTATTAGGATTAGTGCCCTGAAATAGTGATGTATACATGAATGTATGTATAGCAGATTTGGCAATATTCCATATGTTTATTTAAAAACAGTTAGAAGACCATACGCTATCATTTTAAAGTAGTAACTATGTCACTTACTTCTTTTCGGCGAAAGAAGGTATGTCACAAGGGTATGTCACAAACAAACAAACAAACAAACAAACCGAACATAATAATAATGTTCGGTAAACCCATACGTACACATATATATGTGTGCATGTATGTATAAATATATACATACTACTGTACGTCTGTATACGTATATGTATGTACGTGTACATACTTATATTTAAGTAACAGCCGCACTAAGAGTGAGAAATGAAATTTCGTTTCATTCTTTTCCATTTATCGTTTTCGGTGCGCCCGGCTGACTAACTCACTCGATATACAAATTAGGCTGCTCAGCCGTTTATGTGCATAAGGAAAATATATACTTTCAGACGTTCAATCATCTGGCATAAAGGTATACGATGCTGACCATAGCTAAAAACCTTGAAACTAGTACATCGTTGCTATGTCAGTGTTGAACAAAAAGGTGACGATGGTTGCCTGAACACTGTACGGCGTGATTCGGGCAGTTCATTTGTTTACAAACAAACAAACCGAACATTATAATAAATGATTGGTAAACCGATACCGACATATATATATATATGCATGTAGGTATATATATACATACTACTTTACGTCTCTATACATATATGTATTACGTATACATAAATACTTACATTTAAGTATCAGCCGTACTAAAAGTGAGAAATGAAATTTCGTTTTATTCTTTTCCATTTATCATTTTCGATGCGCCTGACCGATTAACCCACTCGATATGCAAATTAGGCTGCTCAGCCGTTAATATGCATAAAGAAAGTATATACTTTCAGACGTTCAATCATCTGGTAGAAAGGTATACGATGCTGACGATAGCTAATACGCTTGAAATTAGTACATCGTTCCTATGTCAGTGTTGAACAAAAGGGCGACGATGGTTGCCGAGCACTGTACGGCGTAATTCGGGCTGTTTGTTTGCTTACAAACAAACAAACCGAACATTATAATGAATGTCCGGTAAACCCATACGTACATGTATATATATGTGTGCATGTATGTATATATATACATACTACTGTACGTCTGTATACATATATGTATGTACGTATAGATACATACATTTATATATATATATATATATATATATATATATATATATATAAACAAATAGTAGAAAGGAAAAACAGTCTTTCAGTATAAAATATTGAAGAGATTTTTTTCAGTGAGATATCAAATCAATTTATTTACAATACCGGTTTCACCATTAAATGCATTGTCAATTGCGAATATGCAGAATATTGTTAAGTTGCATAATTGTACAAATAGTGATAATAATAATAATAATGAAGAAAATGAAAATAAAAAGAGGAAGTAAAATTAATTTTCACGTACATGTTCATTCAGAGAAGAGAGTTCATTTTTCTGTCAATGCTACTCTGCTCATAGCTTAGGATTTTTATATATATCAACTCGTGTGTTACTTTTATACATTCGATATAGACATATATATATATATATATATATATATATATATATATATATATATATATATATATATATAGGTATTTATATATTAATTACATAATAAACAACACAATATAATTATTCCATTTACAAAAGTTCAAAGAAAGTAATGGAATAATTATAGTGTGTTGTTTATTATGTAATTAATTAGCTCTGTAATTTACATAGAGCACTCTTCTTTCTCTTACTGTTTCTACGGAAACACACACACACATACACACACGCACACACATACAGACAATCACACACACACACGCGCGCACACACACACAAACACACACACGCACACATACACACACATACACACAAATATATATATATATGTATATGCAAGAGTGTGTTATTGTCGAGGCAAATATATCCACATTATTAGTGTGTGAGGGGCGGTGGATTGGCAGGATCGGTAGAAGGTCGGACGCTATGTTTTGACGCATAGAGTTACGGCCCCTGCCATTCTGAGTTCAAATCCCGTCGAGGTTAACTTTGCTTTTCATCCTTACGGGGTCGATAAAATAAAGTACCAGTAATGCACTGGCTAATTGCTGGCCTTGTGCCAAAAGTAGAAACAATTATTAGTGTGTTAGGCCGGTGGGCAGTATCGGTAGAGGGTCTGACGATATGCTTTGCAGCAAAGAGTTACGGCCAATTATTGTCTGAGTTCAAATCCCTCCGAGGTTAACTTTGCCTTTCATCCTTATGGGTTCGATAAAATAAAGCACCAGTAATACACTGGAATAATTGCTGGCCTTGTGCCAAAGTAGAAACAATTATTAGTGTTTTACGAATGTTATGGGCGCAATGGTATAAGAACATCTGATTTTATAGGAGCAAACGCATTGCCATTTTCAGTATTCCCGTTCACTTTTCTGCATCAACATATTATTTATTTTTCTCCCCATGTGCGTTCAGAACCTCTTTTGACGATATGGGGAACAGTCGTATATTTGTGTCTAGTAAGATGAAAACATTTTACTGATGATTGAGTGGTAATCACGTGGCTCTGCAATTCCGTTTTTCATTCATGAAATAGCACGGTATAGAATATGAAAATATCCATTATATCCATACAATTGAATTAATATATCGTGTAAATACAATTTAATTGAAATCGGAAAAAAAATGATTGATATGAAAGAATGGAATTTAAAATATAAAAATATAAAAAAACGGAAAAAGGAAAGGAAAGTCAATAACTCTAGTGTCACAGAAGAATGGGGAAGTGGGTTTCAGTATGATTGGACTCTGGGCATAGGGCGTGGTGCTACTGGGGCTGCTCCCCTTGGAGAGAATCGCAAAAGCATTAACGCGGAAAATGGCCAGCGACACGCGCTGCAACAGTTATCCCACTTGGAGGGGTTCCTCATTCAGATGGGCCCCCGACGTTCCGATCTTGCGGGGAAGCTCAGTAGTATGGGTTCCAGGTATGCCTGAGGTCCAGACGTCGACCGGTGCGAAGTAGAAGCCCCCAGACAATCATCGGTATTTGTTAATCTTCCTTTCATCAAAATAGCGGACCGCAGAGCACGTATCACATGTGGAGTCACAGATGAGAGATCTAACTCCATCTAATAGGAAGAGGGTGAGTGCATCGGGGTGCCTGGTGTTTCCATGGTCAATATACCATTCTTAAGTATTTTTTTTACTTGCTATGCGGTTTAAAAATAATTGAAATTTTATCAATTTATCGCTTGCTATCGGATTTTTCTGTGACAATGCGTCTGTGTGTGTGTGTATATATATATATATATATATATATATATATATATATATACTACCAGTGGTACCCGGCGTTGCACGGGATAAGTTATTGTGAAATATATAACCGCCTTAGCTAAGTTTAGTATTGTCACAACCACGACTGGAAAAGAAGTAAGGGTCTGGTGGTACGTGAGTAAGCAACACTGTGGCTTAAAACGTGAGGAAGAAGTTGTGTGCACCTACCAACTGTTTGGGGAATGAGAGTGGGATTTGTCTTCAGCAAGGCTGGCAGAATAACCGAATAAAGCAGACAGCCATACATCCAGACAGATATTATAAGGGCGCGTTTTGGACGCAGAGCGAATCGTAGGAAGTGACGTAATGCAGACAGCCAGACATACAGACATATATTATAAGGGCGTGACGTTATATGTATGTATCTAAAAAGAGAAATACTAAGAAGTATAGAGAGAGATCGATAAATCGCCTATTGCGGTCTCTAAGGCATTGAAAATTTTAAATTTATTTTTGCTCAGAACACTCCCTTCAACATAAGTATTACATGCGTAAAGTTTAAAAACAGTCGGTTGGGTGCTTCTCTAGTTTT
>OZ024740.1:66335930-66340930 GCA_964016885.1 Eledone cirrhosa | reverse complement strand
TTTATGGCGAATTTACTAATTTTATCGATCTCTCCGTAGGTCGCAAAATATTACAAAAACAAATGCTGATAGATATTGAAGTTACAAATCTTATATTTAGCCGTATATATAGATATGTAGATGCTGTCTTGCATGTGTGTGTATGAGCGGTTGTTTTTTATTTTTATATGTATATGTGAATGCTGAAAACTGCATTCATACTTGTAAGTTTGTGTACGAGAAGTATTTATAAAAGGAGGATCGACGCAATATAATTTATAACGTAGCCGTTTTTTCTCTTTTTTTATGAAGCAATATTTGATTACTATCGAACTAGGTAGGATTTTAAACGGATATGAAATGAATACTTTATGATGTCATATTGTTTATTTCTTTTATATCTTTCTTTAGGCAGCCTGGTCACTTGAGAAAATTGTGTTTATTGAATATTCTACAGCAGCCAGAACCAAGAAGCAGAGAAGCTTGGGGTAATGGCAGATATGCCAGAGATAGAGAAAGAGAAAATACAAACACATTTGTGAATGAAACGCTGAAGTGACATTTCTTTTGGAGCGATCTTGGGTTTGTGAAAGTTGATATGGGTCTAAATAACAGCTAACCCTTTAACATTTACATTATTCTATATACACTATTGCATTTTTGTGGTAAAGACTTTACCTCACACAATTATCTCACATCATATCGAATCTATGATATTTTGAAAGTATTTATTTTGAGGACAATACCTTAATATCAGTTTGAGTGGCCAGTTACAGCCACTTTGAACAGAAAGAGTTGAGGATTCTGGCCGGTTTTGGCCGGTTTGAACATTAAAGGGTTAAATTAAAAATTCTATGGAAGTTAAAACATGTATACGCCTCTATTGAGGCGTTAGTGGAATGGATGTCTAAATATTTGTAATATTCACTAAGACAGGTTTTAGCCCATAAGGAATTTGGCTTTTGATGTGCTAAAAATAGCTTTCAGACTTCCGCCGAATCTGATTTCCCTCACATCTAAGAAAATTACACTTCAAATGACATTGTACTGTTGGCTTCGTAGGATTTTGGTAAAAGAAACCTGGGTGGTTATAGTTGTAATACATTTGATCAAAGGATTTGTTTATGTAAATCAAACAGGAACCCGGCAAAGAAAGCAACATAAATAGCCTCAATAAGTAATTAATTGATGTCATTAGCACCAGAAATCAAGCAGGAGATGCAGGTATAGAAACAGGAAGCATATTACATACACGTCAGTTAGGAACATTTTATATGTGAAAATCTATGAAATTGTTTACTTCACTCTCCACAAATTACTGAGTCGGAACTTTACGATTGTCTTCTCCATGTACAATAGTATAATAATTTTTTGTTAATGCTAATATCAAAATGTAAAAGCAAAAGTTAAGTGTGACTAATGCTTAACTTTTGTGTCACGTCACATTCATGATATATGTTTACACTATTTTATATGCATTTCACAACTTACCTAGTTTCTTATTTCTCCATACATATGTGTCTGTATATATGTGTGTTAATGAGAATGTATATATATATATGTAAATATATATATATATATATATATATATATATATATATATATATATATATATATATATATAAAAATATATATATATATACATATATATATATGTAAATATATATATATTTAAAAGAATAGATGTGTAACACACGAGTTATGATATATTGGTAAAAGGAAAAGAAAATGGTGACAAATTGTTCCCAGTGAAAAGTAGTTTAATTAGGAATAAGTAAAAATTAGTAGTAGTATTGGTTAGTATTCAGTTTTGGTTTTAAGTTTTACCGGTTGCGCATTTCTAATGCTTTTCAAAAATAATTTTGAGATAGAGCGCCCGTGATGTTTGCTATGAGCTGATTAGTTTTGGAAATTCTACCTGTTTTATGTAAAAAAAAGTGGCTCCAGATGTATGAAAAAATTCTTGTGGTCAAAACAATTTTGATTGGTCGGTAGAGGTCATGTGAATGTTAAAAATTGATTTTGCGCCAAATGTAGGTTTGTCTCTGCTGATTGAGAAGTCACTGAAAAATAAGTCTTTCAAGACAATATGTGTGTGTGTGTGTAGTAGTAGTAAAGAGGTTCGTTGTGATAATGGTCAGCAGGGATGTGTGTGCGAACCGCAGCCTGCTGTCAGTTCTAATGCCTATTAAGATAAGTGTGTGGGTGGGTGTGTGTGTGTGTGTTTGTGTGTGTGAGTGTGTGTGTGTGAGTGTGTGCGTGTGTGTGTGTGTGTGTGTGTGTGTGTGTGTGTGTGTGTGTGTGTGTGTGTGTGTGTGTGTGTGTGTGTGTGTGTGTAGCAGAGTAATTCGTGGTAGAGGGATCGGGCAGTAGGAATGTTTCTGTACGTGTGTGGGTGATATTTTAACATGTTAAAATATATTTTTCAGCTCTTGTCTCATACGGAAACTGAATACTAACCAATACTATTACTAATTTTTACTTATTCCTAATTAAACTATTTTTCACTGGAAACAATTTGTCAGCATTTTTTTTCCTTTTACCAATATATCATAACTCGTGTGTTAGACCTCTATTCTTTTAAATATCATATCCTCACACGAGATACAGAAAATGCCAACAAAAACAGATACAACTCTTATCAACACAAATGAAGAGATTCTACAGGAACTCAAGAAAATTAACACCAACCTATCTGTGCTGGTCGACAAACTTGACTCCACAAATGAGGAAACCGTCACCGTATACAAACCCTCCGATACACTTCAAAACCTTTAAGATACTATCCAAACCATGTTCACTACTACCAACCCAGGAAAAACCAACGAAGAACCATGTGAGATTGATTCATACAAAATGAAAATTCGAACAATTCCAAAATGGAACAAATCCCTCAGAGACAGAAAGCTCTCATTCTGGAAGATGATACAAAATCACAACAAAGCGGAGATGTATGAAAAATTACTTAACTCAACCCCTCTAACTCTCCCCCGTAAAATACAAATAAAGTCCATTCCAAATGAACCCGAACCTAAAAGACACCTTAGGGAAATAATGGCATTGGAAAAAATGAAGACAAAAATTGAACTTCTTAAATTGAGGGCCCAGACAAATGAGGAAAAAATCAAAACCATCGATGAAGAGATCCTCCTGGAAATCAACAATAAGACTGAAGGCCCCAAGGTACTGGAGATCTCGAAATTATGGAAAGAGGACTGCAACAGAGAAGAACTGAAATCTCTTCAACGCTGGGAAAAAAGTGCCGCTTGGTTCCTACAATATGAATCGACTTTTCAAAGGATTACACCTCCAATAACCCGTTCATAAAAATAGGAAAACCCATAACCGAACCAAACAACAACTTCGCAAACCCCCCAGCCAATAACAAAAGAAGAAGAAAGCACCACACCGAAGATGAACTTCCCAACCTCGCTACCATAAGAAGGAACAAAAACCCTAGACATATTCTCCTCCAGAATGACATTTACAACTTTCCCCCTTCAAGGAGACACCATACCAAATCACTCAACTAGTACGCGGATGCCTCATCGTCAAACATAGGGAAAAGATACCACCACCATGATAGATGCAACAACTTCCCCGCTTCAAGGGGACAGGAAGGTAATTTCCATTTTCTCAACTCTCGCTTCCACAATACACAACAAACCCACACCACACGATACAACCAACAATGTAGGCCACCTATAATACCACAATCAAACATGGCACATAGAAACTCACATCCATACTCGCAATACAGGAACACCCTATTCAATCTACAACCACGAACCCGAACCACATTTTACAACAAAAAGGACTATAACAAACACAGGAGACCACTTAACATCAGCAGACAACCCCTCTACCCCAACCATTTTTTAGACACAGGACACAGATACAGGCAAACAAAATAACACAAGACAGGGAGTAGAAACCGAGAGTAATACAAATTATCAATCTAACTAGTGCAGAACCAACACCCAACCTTATAAACCTTACTCTCCAAAGGTCTTAAATTCACACCGACCCCACAACGTCCTAACTACTATGAAATGAAGGTAGACATCAAATACTTCTGTAGAAAGTTACGACTCAGTGAAGAACTGTTCGACCAGTACAATGAGGTGGAATCATTAGCCAGAAATAGAAGCAATTACACCCCATCAAAAGGTAGCAATAAAATCCTGAACGAATTCTGTGAACACATCAGAAACTTCCCTTACCAACACTTGCAGAGACAAAAACACAAGCCAAACCTCAACAAGAAAGAATGGGAAGAATTAAATAGATTAAAAACCGACAGAACCATTACAATTAAAGAGGCTGATAAAGGGAGTACAGTAGTCCTAATGGAGACAGAATTCTATATCAACTTAGCGCTCTCCACTTTGGTAAACGAAACATACTACGAAAAGGCTGAACACTACAATCAACAGAAAATGATGAGAAACCTAAAAACTCTGATCAACCAACACAAAGAAGGACTCAATAAGAAGGAATTCAGCTTCATCACAGACTTCACAAGTAAATCCAGCCTTTTCTACGGTATCCCTAAAGTACATAAGCGCGAATTAATAGGTAAGGCATGCAAGAAAGCCACAGACAGAGTCATCAATGTCCCCTCACCCAATGATCTCAAATTAAGACCTATAATATCAGGCCCCGCTTGCGAAACCCACCGCCTTAGCAACTTCATTGATACCCTTCTCAAGCCTTTTCTCAAACACGTCAAAAAGCTATATAAGAGACGACCTAGATATGCTCAATCACCTCCCTAATATGCCCCTTTCTGCACAAACCCTACTAGTGACGTTCGATGTAGTCAACCTATACTCCAACATCCCCCACAAACTAGGAATAGAAGCTATCCAATTTTGGTTGGATAATTACCAAAATGAACTTCCACAGCGCATCAAAAAAGAATTCGTGATAGAGGGACTCAAATTTATCTCGGAGAACAATTACTTCGTTTTCAATAACAAACCCTACAAACAGAAATCTGGGACCGCTATGGGAACGAA
>OZ024740.1:66315930-66328430 GCA_964016885.1 Eledone cirrhosa | reverse complement strand
ACGACAAGGGCAGATAGATCTCCAGATATAAAGCAATGCCTGTGCCATGAAGCTGTTATAGTGAGCAAAGGCACTCCACGAAGCCAGTCCCACCCTCTTAACCAAGATGATATTTACCAAAAAGAATAACAAGTCAACATCATTGGATACCATCAGGGTTGCAGGTGTTATATAAGAGTTTTCCTTCTCTTAGAATTCTGCCTTGATAACGGCTAAGGGTTCATCTCTCTCGGTGATTTTGGATGGCCATTGACTCTTAAGAGCACCTTTGCCCTTTAATAAGTTTGGTTTTTATCCTGCAGGATGTCCAAAGTCACCCTCCTCACCAAGAAACCTTGGTGAGGTTGCCAATTTAGTCGCCAACGACCCGACCATGAGACAGGTTGTACTGGGATACATGTTACTAGTAGCACCAAATGGTGACCTGACATACATACATACATACATACATACATACATACATACATACATACATACATACATACATACATACATACATACATACACATAAACACACAAACAAAAGTACAGATATGTGTATACGGAATATATTTTCTGAATAAATACGGATAACTATATCGTCGTGTAAAGAAAATATATTTGTAGGACATTGGCTTTTGTATAACCTAATAACATATATATTAGTATATTTTAGAGATTATAAGTAGTATATCGGAACGTCTTGAAAATACGCAATATTTAGACGAAAATAAAGGAGAAATTTATTTTATTTATTCATATATATATTTATATCAGAGCAATATGTGTGTTAAAATTGACTTTTGATGTATGAATTCATTTGAAACAATTACTTTATCAACTCTTCCCTTTCTTTGTTATTTCTTTCAATGTCGGTAGTATGTTCTCTTCTAATAATTTCTTTATATTTCTAGCTTTGTAAATCCTTTTATCTTTTATTCTCTATTACCTCCCGTCTCACTATTTCCACATCAATAATTTTACAGTTTGATATTGATATTTTAATGTCTATTTCATATTGCCTTAAGATGATATCAAAAGGTACATTTTACTATAGAAGAACAAAATATTGTTATTCGTTCAAACGTAAACCAATATTCACATACACACTCATATATATATATATATATATATATATATATATATATATATATATATATATATATATATATATGTGTATATATGTATAAAGGTAACAGTGTGTATGCACGCGTGCGTGTATGTACATATAAATACAATGATATGTATATATGCATATACATTTCTCTCTCTATATATATGTATACAAAAGTGTATCGAATAAAATTAAAATGTTATGAATGAAATATCATGTTAAATCAAATTAATTCGATTTTACCTACAGTTTCATGTACGATAAAGGCAAAAGTGTGCCCAACAGACATTTTAGAAATGCTTAATTAATGTTGTATGATAGCATTATTTATCGGACGCCATGCTTTGACGCATAGAGCTACGGCCCTTTCCATTCTGATTTCAAATCCCGCCGAGGTTAACTTAGCCTTTCATCCTTACAGGGTAGATAAAATAAAGTACCAGTCTTGTACTGGATAATTGCTGCCCTTGTGCCAAAAGTAGAAACAGTTATTTATTTACAGAATACATAGGTGTATTTTTGTTTGTGTGTATGTATGTATTTATGTATATTAATAGCATTTAATTTCGTACCGAGGCCCATCTGACTTGAGCTCTAGAACAAATTGTCGTAGAAACTGAAAGTGAATTAGTCATTTTTTCTCAATACAATTGCATTTATATCTATTCCAGAAGAAATAAGAAAGAAGAATATTGTGTGGTTGCACATGGGTTACATATGATAAAAATAGTCCTTCGTCAGTGATTTTCCAACCATCATTGGTATTTCATTGCATTAAAAATCAGATATCCCAGGTTGGTGCGAGCAATAACTAAAAAAAGTTATTGGGACCAGTAATTCGCGTAAAGCGAGGGGGACAAGCAAACAGCATAGAAAGATTAAAGGAAACCGAAGATAGGAAAATAAACAAGCAACACGGTTGTCCGGTCAGCATAAGCTGGGTGGATTTCATGAGCGAGAGAGGTGCAGACCGTGTCGATGTGTGTGAGGTGTAAGGAAGAAGAGACCCACACAAGCCAAACGGGAGGAAGTGAGAAAGGGAGAAACAGAGACTGAGTGAGTGGAAGTGTGAGGAAGAGGTCAGTCGAGAGAAAGTGAAACTAACAGAGGGGGCGAAAGAAGGTGAGAGAAACAGAGAGAGCGGGGAAGCAGTAAGAGAGAAACAGATAAACGCAGCAGAGGTAAATATATATAAAAAACATAAGAAAGAAGAATATATAACGAAGGAGTTGTGGTAAAGAACCAGATGGACCATAACGCACCAGTGTACTCAATACTTAGGGTAGTAGAGTGGGTAATAGGAAAATGTATGACCCCTACGGCAGAGCTCAAGGCGTGTCGACGGCTATGTCAGTCCAGAAATAGCCGTCGAAACGGCTTGAGCTTTGCCGTTGGGGTCATACATTTTCCTATATATATATATATATATACATATATAGCAAAAGAGTCAAACCCCGACGGCAGAGCTCAAACCGTTTCGACATCTATTTATATATATATATATATATGTATACAGAGAGAGAGAGAGAGAGAGAGAGAGAGGGAGAGAGAGGTAGAACACTGGAAGGTAATATCCGTAGTGGTAGAGCATTCAGTCCACGAGACGAGATAGGTAGAAGTGGAAACACAACAGTTAGTTCACCGTACCGAGAACAATTGTTTAACTTTAGCGGATCTTCAGCCCGTAGTGGTCATGGTTATACGGAACAGGAAGAACAACTGTATGAACGCGCATACGCAGAAACGGTCACTTTACCCAAGCGATACAAAGCCACAGGCGAAAGGTGTAAGGGAGATAACGGCGAAAGTTCGGAAATATTTTTGTTCTTATTCAATCCGGAGCTTTGTAGTTATGCACGATGTGTTTCCAGACATCTGGACAACGTGAGAAAATTTCATTTCTTGCATTTAGGCAAGCGCTATTGCGTAAGCTCCTTAGGATATTTATCCTTTTTTCAATACAGAGTCTACAAGACGGATTGCCCCTTGCGTATGGCTTGGACTTAGTGATGGCTTTCCATTGAACGGACCATACGTGGCTCGCCAGTTTCGTGGATGATCGTTTGTCCGGGTACTTAAAGGTCGACTGATGATTCAGGAAGCGTTCCTTAAATCCGCCCTCCGCCATACACACATAGGATTTTACCTCCTCTGATTGATTTGATTGGTTGGACCTGAACACAGCTTCATAAACTACAGCGGGTGTGTTACATTGCTGTTGAAGAGGACAAGCTTCAGGCTTTCGGCAAGAGCATCTTAGTGGGGTGCAACTCTTAGGACTGTTGGTGATGTGGGCCTTCATATTCTTAGCGCAGGAGTAACTTAGTTTTACTCTGTGTCTCTTAAAGATGGAGCGGTATTTGTGATCTATTTGAAATTGTTTATCTAAGAGGGATAAATAAAATTTTCCTTCATTAGTTTTAACGTTGAGTGAGAAGAGAGGAGAGAACAAGATAGTTTGTCTATTGCTACAATTTCTTTTATTATTGCTGTTGCTGTGAGTGGGGAGTAATTAATTGATTGCGAGAAGTCGCTTTTAGCTAACGCCGTGTTATAGTAGGGTGCCGCTCTGGCAAATATAGCCTTATTAGAGGAGAGGTTAGTGATTCTAGTATTGATATTATTTACGAAGTTTCTAAAATCAATAAGAGAGTGGCATGAGTCCTTGTGAATGTAATTAGGTTTTTCGTTTAGCTTATGGAAGGGTCTGAAGTTATGTGAGTGGAGGTCTAGATTAATGTCCAAGACAACTAGGCTAGAGATGTTGGTATCTACTGTTATCCTAAATCCTAACTCATTAAAGTTAGAAGGTAATATTTTTTTAATCCGATCCAGGTCGTGACCACTTTTATGGATCGATAAGTTCAGGCCATCGTCGCGGTATATTCCCGTGTGGAAGTCCGGGAATGTAACACGTAATATGTCTAAAATAAATAGGCCAACCAAGTCGCATACGTCAGCACTGTCAAACGATCCCATGGAGACAAGCAATAAGAAATGAAATCGTAACAATAGACAATCTATCTGGTTCTCTCCTTCCTTCTCACTCAACGTTAAAATTAATGTAGGAAATATTGTTTGGCCCTCTTAGATAAACGCTTTCCCATAGGTTACAAATTCCGCTCCATCTTTAACAGACACAAACTAAAACTAGGGTAGACCTGCACTAAGAAGAGGAAGGCCCACATCACCAACATTCCGAAGAACTACACCCAACCAGGATGCTCTTGCCGAAAGCCTGAAGCTTGTCCTCTTCAAAAGCAATGCAACACACCTGCCTTAAATTATGAAGCTGTGTTCACTTCCTGCCAACCAAATCTACCACAAGAGGTCAAATCCTATGTGTGTATGGCGAAGGGCCGATTGAATGAACGCTTCCTGAACCATCAGTTGACCATTAGGTACCCGGACAAACGATCATCCACGAAACTCGCGAGACACGTATGGTCCCTCAAGGACGCAGGTATAGACTACTCCATTCAATGGAAAGCCATCACTAACTCCAAACCATACGCAAGGGGCAATCCGTCTTGTGGATTGTGTATTGAAGAAAGGATAAATATCCTAAGGAGATTACACAATAGCGATTGCCTAAATTCAAGGTATGAAATCTTATCACGTTGTCCACATGTCTGGAAAACCTCTTGCATAACTACAAAGCTCTGGATTGACTAACAACATTCTAATTTTCTTATCAACTCGAACATCTTTTCTGGACTTTCGCATTTATCTCCATTACAACTTTCGCCCGTGGCTTTGTATCGCTTGGGTGAAGTGACCGTTTCTGCGCATGCGTTCATATGGTTGTTCTTCCTGTTCCGTATAACCATGACCAGTACTAGCTGAAGATCTAAGGTGACACAATTGTTTTCGGTATGGGGAACTAACTGTTGTGTTACCACTTCTCTCACTCTCTCTCTCTCTCTCTCTCTTTATATATATATATATATATATATATATATATATATACTCCTAAAATTATTTTACCTCTTGCAGCCATTCGGCTGAGGCCATGCTGGGGCACCGCCCTTGAAAATGTAAGGTCAGAATATGTATATATATACTAGAAATTGCGTTTTTTTACAAAATGAAAAAAAACGAGGTCTTCTACACGAGTGAAGTTATAAGGAGAAAGATGAATTCAAAATTGCAACTGGCGTCTTTTTTTTTTAAATAAATTTATTTGGTTCATTTACTGGTTTCGCATTTCTTGTGCTTTTCAAAAGTAGAACTGAGATGGAGGGTTTGTAGTGTTTATAGCAAAACCACAAAACCTCTCTCTCTATATATATATATGTATATATATATATATATATATAGCTATATATATATATATATATATATATATATATATATATATATATATATATATATATATATATATATATATATACATATATATATATATATATATATATATATATATATATATATATATATATATATATATATATATATATATACATATATATATATATATATATATATATATATATATATATATATATATATATATATATATATATATATATATATATATATATATATATATATATATATATAAATATATATAAATACAAATAAATTATTGAGAATCGGAATTTCGGCCCACGAAATAACGAAACACAATCTTCGAAATGTGTGGCACCGGGCTCAATAGTTTGGTTAAACCAGAGCTATAACTATCGTTTAAGTACCAACACACAGAGACAATGCTTAAAATCACTCGCACAGCCGAAAAACGACCAAGAAAATTCGGGTCAGACAAATTATAAAATAAATGGATGAAAAGTCTTTACCCGGACCCGCTAGAATGATGGTAAATTCCATCTTTTTGGTTTCTACGGCTGCTAAATCAATTACCGTCAGCTTACATAAAAAATATATTCGGCTTTTGGTAGAATGATGAACGAGGAAAACCACTTTCTCAACAGGCATTTCGTTCAAACATACAGAAGCACCCGTTACTAAATCCACGTGGGGTTTATATATATATATACGTATGTACACGTACATGTATATATGTATACAGACGTACAGTAGTATGTATATATATTTACATACGTGCACATATATATATATGTACGCATGGATTTTCCGAACATTTATTATAATCGTCGGTGTGTTTGTAAACAAACATCCCGAATTAAGCCGTACAATGCTTAGCAACTATAGTTGCTCTTTTGTTCAAGACTGACAAAGGAACGACGTACTAGTTTCAAGCATATAAGCTATCGTCAGCAACGTACACCTTCCTGCGAGATGGTTGAACGTCTGAAAGTATATACTTTCCTTATGCATATTAACGGCTGAGCAGCCTAATTTGCATATCGAGTGAGTTAATCGGCCGGGCGCACTTAAAACGATAAACGGAAAGAGAGTTGGAAGGGTGTGTAGAGGAGTGGTGGAGAGACATATAGAAAAAAGGGTGTGAGAGGAAACGGTACAAATGAGATTAAATATAAAAGCATAATAAAAATAAAAATAAACATGAAGTAAAACAGGTGGTGGAAGGATATGGGTGGTGTATGGGTGGTGTCGGGTGGAGGGGGGAGATGGAGGCGAGGTGTCTGGGCGGGGAGGCCTGAAGGTGGTGTGTGTGTGTAGGTGTACGTGTGTGTGTGTGTGTGTGTATGTGAAAGTAAGAGTTGGGGGAAGAACGGGTTGCATGTTCAGGAAAAGGTGTGTGTGGGGTGGAGTGTAGGTCGGTGTGTGTGTGCGTGTGTGGTTCGTGAGTGGTAAGAGGGGTGGTGGGAGAGGATTCCGGAGGCTGAGTGTGTAAATATGTGGTGGCACGCACGTGTGTGATATATATATATATATATATATATATATATATATATATATATATATATATATATATATATATATATGTGTGTGTATGTATATATATGTGTGTGTGTGTGTATTTATATATATATATAAGCCCTTCATCAGGAAAGAAGGGAGGAACTCCGAGAGGGAGTGAACAGGGGAGTTAATAGGAAAAAAATACATGAAAGGAGGGGAAAGTTAGAAATAAGAATAAACATGAAAATCAAAATAAATAAAAACAGAATTAAAAAGAATATATAGAAAATAAGAGAATTGTTAAAGATAAGAAAGTGATGGGGATTGGAGGGGTGTACGGGTCCGGGATGCAAGGGTGGGGCAGTGTTTAAAGGGTGGATGGAGGGGGAAAGAGGGGTGGGAAAGCGAGAAAATGAGAGTCTGAGCGGGGATGGTGGGCGGTAAGGTGTGTGTGTATGTGTATATGTATGTGTGTGTCCGTATTCTTATGTGTAAGTGTGTGTGTGTATGTGTGGATGAAAGTGTGAGAGTCCGGAAGGAAGCTAGTATATGTGAATGTCGGTTTTGAAAAATCATTATGTGTGTGTTTAGGTGGTCGTGTATATTAGTGCGTGTACAGTCCTTGTATGGTTGTGACGGAGGAGACGGATGCGGTGTAATGAGCTCGTGTCAAATCAGGAGGTGGTTTGTTGTGAAGTGTGGGTGTATGTGTAGATGTGCAAGTTTGTATGTGTTTGTGTGGTTGATAAAAGGGGATGCGTGGTGTGTCTGTAGGTGATGAGGGTTCGTGTAAGGTGCGTAGTTTTGTGTGCGAGGAAATGGTACAAGTGTCTGTGTGTGTCTAAGTTTCTGAATTGATGTCGGTGTGTGTGTGTGTGTGTATGTGTGTTAGTGTGTGTGTGTGTGTGTGTGTGTGTGTGTGTGTGTGTGTGTGTGTGGATAGTAAACATTCGGAGAAATAACAGATGGATTCAACGTGTGGTAAATTCTGTGTTCAAGTAGAACAGAATGGCAATGAGGAAGTGAAATGGCAGTGCGGTGTACGCAACCGGAAATGGTAAAGTAGAAAGAACGGAGGGAGAGGGTGGAGAGGGTGATGATGGCAGGGCAATCTGTGAGAGGGAGAGGAGGTGGTGCTGACAGAGCAGAACTCGATGGGTGACAGCGTGAGGAGTACTACTATGTGTACGTGAGTGTAGTAGCTGTGTAGACAGGCAGATGTTTTTGTGGGTGAGAGTGGCATGTGTGTATATATGTATGTGTGTATGGATTCATGTGTATGTTATGTAGAAAGCGTAGTGGACATGTGAGGAGGCAATGTGGTGTGTGTGTAAGTGTATATAGAGGTGTGTGTGTTTAGGGCACAAATGCGCTTATGGTGTATAAGCATAGACTTTCAGTTCCTTAGAGGATTACCACCACAATCTGGATCTGAACATAGCAACGGATTACCAAGGTAAAATCTATTCCAACATTATGTTTTTCTTTATATTTTTCTGTTCAAGTTCTAATTGCCCTATGGGGTCATAGCTGTTGAATAATGGGTATCACTGAAATATATATAGCAGCGAATATGAATTTATGTTTTCCTGTGTTTTCTGTTCATATTCTGACTGCCTGATGAGGTCATAGCAGTTGAATAATGGGTATCACCGAAATATATATAGCAGCGAATATGAATAGACGAAGGTAATGTTATCCTGTTGACTTAGACCTATTGCTTTTACATTATTCCGGAGTAAACATACCCACCTGCCCAATTCGTTGAGTGCTCCTACCTGCATACTGAAGTAAACAACCAACACATACACAATTTTATATATAAATATATATATATATAAGTAGAAGGGGTATTTAATTTGTTGGAAGTCCGACAAATATAAATGTTTATAACTGATTTAGAGCACTATACAGTTTACTGGAGTAAATATTCAATGATATTATATATATATATAACTATTATATATATATATACTAGCTGCAGTACCTGGTAATACCCGGGAAAGATGGGATTATTCGCAGTTCGCAGAGTGCGCCTGAAAATGCTAGCGACCCTGGCTGCCCATACTGGATTTTCAATAACAACCTTTGCTAGGTGTGTCTATAGCACATCTATTTTTTCGTGTGGAACTATCTATAGCTGTTTAAGTCATGCGTTCTTCTTCCATCCAACTTTCTTCATTCAGAGTGATTAAGCCGGGGAAATTTTGAGCTCTAAGAGCATCGAACTTATTCATCAAACTTGTGTATAAGAAAAGCAAACATACTGCCTTAGCACTGAAGAACAAACACAGAACAATTGAGGAAGTCATCGCAATTATTGAAGAAATTATAACCGAGTGAATATATTTAGCTACTGTATATCACCGTTTGTAAAGATATTCAAATGTCTGAAGCAACCATCACGTTTACCCCGTATAGCAGACATAACCCGAGAAAACAAACTATATGTCGGATAAGCCGCCAGAAGTGTCAAAAGAGGGCCTTGTAACGTTCACTGTTGCAATGTGTCAATAATGGGGGAGAAGTTACATCTTCTTAATTCGTGTTAATTTCCCCACAATCCGACACAAAATAAGCTCTACTCTCAAAGACGACATGTTACAATTAACATGCCGGAAGTACAAATATTCGTCAACATACGATTTCGGTTTCAACCATGTGATTAATCTCCTGGGAAGCCAACTTCCAGGTCATTGAGCATCATACTTTTTATATATTATCACCGATTCCTGTAGTTGACCTTAATGTGGCCTAAGCGCGTGCACGTGTTAAGAGTCCATATCAGTGGATGTGATATATATATATATATATTTTAATATAGAAGAGCTTTTACAGGACTAGAACTGCTTTATTTATATCTAATAAATTGTTGCCCCGTTTTGGTGGGCTGAGAGAGGAGGAAGGGAGGTAGTGGGAGGTGGTTTAACATACAGGAGTAGTATCTCCTCTTCCCACTCTCTCACTGAAACGCCTTCTCTTTCTTCCTCCATTGTAAAGATGTCCCCAGGGGCACCATTATTGATTTTTATTGAAATCTAATTAGCCAGCCCTGTTCCAGAATATTATGTGTGTTACGTTTCATCATAATAACTGGTGTAGGCCCAAGGTGATTATACATAGATACAAAGACAGAGAGAAATTGCCATGTATATATATATATCTGCTATCATCTTTTTTGAGTTCTCAATAAATTATAAGTTGTTAATTGTTTTTTTTTTTCCTTTCCTTCCATCCTTGTCTTTGTCTTGACAAGATGTTTCCAATATATATATATATATATATATATATAGATAATTTAATATATCAACTAACATAAGCGCACAGATGCACGCCCATGCTAGCAAATACACAGGTTATGTATATATATATATATATATATATATATATATATATATATATATATATATATATATATATATATATATATATATTTATATAAAACTGAGGATGTCTGTCTGCGTGTGTGTGAGTTTGAATCCCTAAAACTAGAGAAGCACCCAACCGGCTGTTTTCAGACTTTACACATGTAATACTTATGTTTCAATGCCCTAGGGACTGCATGAGGCGATTTAGCTATCTCTCATTATAATTCTTAGTCTTTCTCTTTTTAAATAGATACATACATATAACTGTTTCTACTTGAGGCACAAGGCCAGCAATTACCCAGTGCATTACTGGTACTTTATTTTATCGACCCCGTAAGGATGAAAGGCAAAGTCAACCTCGGCGGGATTTGAACTCAGATCGTAAAGGGACGTAACTATGCTGGAAAGCATGGCGTCCGACCCTCTACTGATACTGCCAATCCACCAGTCGCGCCCTTATAATATATGTCTGTATGTCTGGCTGTCTGCATTACGTCACTTCCTACAATTCGCTCTGTAACCAGAACGCGCCTTATAATATCTGTCTGTATCTCTGGCTATCTGCTGCCTTCGGTTATTCTGCCACCCTGGCTCAAGACAAATCTCACACTCATTCCCCAAACAGTTGGTAAGGGCACACAACTTCTTCCTCACGTTTTAAGCCACACTGTTGCTAACTTACGTACCGCCAGACCCTTACTTCTTTGCCAGCCGTGGTTGTGGCAATACTAAGCTTAGCTAAGGCGGTTATACACTTCACAATACCTTATCCCGTGCGACGCCGGGTACCACTGCTAGTATATATATATAAATGTAATCTGAGTTTTTCAAATATCAATAATAATATGCGAAAACCTCAGGTTACATATTATATTGTCTTTAGCTCTGTAAAGCGATGAACTAATCTGTAAATCGATGAACACAAACACACGAACGCACGCACGCACACACACACACACATACGCACACACACACACACATATATATATTGATAAATATGCTGGGTCCGTCAACTCCTTATTATATATATATATATATATATCAACTAGAAATTGATTGACATATATACATTTAAAATAACCACACGAAACAATCACGGGATGATTAGTAAAGTGTTTAATCACACATAGCTAGGTAGGTAACTAATTAATGTTTAACTAGAGCTTCAAATATTACCTTTTTAAAAAATTATTAATCCTAATTTCATTAAAGAAGTATATTTCACCATTAATCGGTAAAGTCACAGTAGTCAAATCTTGGATCTTCAGCAAGTGAGAAGATTTAACTCTCTGTGTTTACAGATCAAATGCAAATCTGCGAGTGACCCATCGCACGCGTTGCAATTCTAAAACTATTAACAACATACTAGCGTTATCCCATTGGCGTCAATAGGGTGATCGACAGCTATAAATAGCAGCCCAGTCCTTTCAACTGATTTAGCTCTACAATTAAGGAGCCGTTTATATATCTTAAATTAATTAAATTAAATTAAATTAAAGGAGACATGTCCGAGACATGCGCTATATCCACCCTAGAAAATAGCTCAAAGATTCCAATGAATAGATCCGAGCATTTTATATCAACTAGAAATTGATTGACATATATATATATATAAAACAAACACATGAAACAATCACAGGGGATAATTTATAAAGTGTGTAATCACACATAGCTAGGTAGGTAACTAATTAAAGTTTAACTAAAGCTTCAAATATTACCTTTTTCAAAAATATGTCAATCAATTTCTAGTTGATATAAGATGCTCGGATCTATTCATTGGAATATTTGAGCTTATACTACGGAGGATATGGCGCATGTCTCGGACATGAGTCCCTTAATTTAATTTAATTTAATTTAATTAATTTTGTATATATATATATATCTGATGAAGGACCAACTTTATTCACATGTAACCCATTTGCAACCTCGCATCACGTTTATTCTCATATTTACACATATATTTTCCCCCGCTGTGACACGTCTATTTCGTTCTTACTGCTTCCTCTTTCTCTGTATCTTTACCCTCTCTAACAGCCACTCTCTCTGTTAGCCTCTTCCTCACCCTTCACTCACGCACTCTCTGTTACTACCTCTCCTCCTCCCTTTCTTCCCGTTTGACATGTGCGTAATTCTTTTCTTTCGCACGCTTGGCCAGGCCGGTTCCCCTTTTTTCTCTCTCTCGTCTACGATTTCACAGAACTTATTTTTCACCGAATTCACTGACTAGACTCCTTCTTCCTCCCGTTTGA
>OZ024740.1:66237751-66315730 GCA_964016885.1 Eledone cirrhosa | reverse complement strand
ATTAGTTCTCCCTCTTGTCTCTACTTTTCTATCTATATAGACATTCTAAATCTAACAGATTCTACATTGATCACCATTTTCAGGGCGAACCAATATTTGTTGTTGACGATTGACCCCATCAACACTCGCTTAACTACTTCGCTAATCCGATCTCCGTAATCTTTACTCACCAGGAGTGACGCGTTTAGCTTCCTGTAACCAGGTCTCTGTCGATTTTACCTATATAGGTGGGCCACACAGATCACAAATTTGTGGGCTGTGTAGCCAGCCATATTTAAAGGTGTTTAGCTTTTTGTGTGAGGGTGAAGGGGTGATCTTTTTTTGTCTGTCCCTCAGCCGACAGTTTTCCACCCACTATACGTCCTCACATTTAGTGTCTAACTGTGTAATGTCAGGAAGGGGTAAGTTTTCCACAGGCGTTGGTGTCTATGTTGGTGGTGGTTTTGTTTTTTAAGTCTTTTTTCTTTTTTTAATAATAATATAATGTAAATTCTAAAATTCTGAAGGAAGAGATTACGTTGATATCGATTTTAAATTTTGAATCCATATATTAAAGTATTATATAACTTAAAAAGAAGAGCATGGCAGTATTTGCAATGGGAATTATTCTTTCAATTTGGAAGAAAATAACTCAAGTTAAAACCACGTCACTACACTGAAGAATAGCTTCATATATATGTATGACCAGGAAAATACTGTTATGCTTTACTTCCTCTACTAATTCATCTCCCAAATAATCAATTTATTCCATTTACACTCGAATTCTTCGTGTCACGAAGACTGATAAAAAAGGAAACTGTGGTGAATGTTCTCACGTCGGATAAGACGAGGGATGCGAACACACACACACACACATACCCCCCACACCCACACACACCCACACACACACACACACACCCACATATATTTATATATATTTATATATGTGTGTGTGTAGGTATGTATATATATATATACATATATATATATACATATATATATACATATATATATATATATATATATATATATATATATATATATATACATATATCATATATATATATATATATATATATATATATTTGTGTGTGTATATGTGTATTTACGTGCAAAAACATATCCTCTAAATATGTAAGACATTTTTCTTCTTCCAATGATATGTAGACAGACAATTCTTCTATTGTACTTTCATTTATATAGATTTAGTTGCATGATTTAAAAAAGAAATATTTTCTAAAAATATTTTATGGACATTTCTAAACTTTCAGGATCTTATATCCTGTCACGTATTTCTACTCGTCTAGAATAGGCGGAGGCCATTTTATATTTGTAAACAGTACAACTAGTTTTTGAATTTTTGCTGTTAGTGTTATACTTTTCTCAATCAGTTTGTGTTTATTGTATGGTATATACGCGCTTAAATTGTCATTGTGTTTGTGATATTATTTGATTCTACCATTAACCGTCGGTTTTTGAGGGGTATACTCTAGATTATATATGTAGATTTTAGTAGTGTTGAAATGTATAAGTTCTATACGATGTAGTCGAATGTGACTGTTTCTGGTAATTGCTAACATATTTTAAAATAAAATCGATCAGTTAGAGTTAATACGATGGCAGAATTATTATCAAAATGAAAGGATAGTGTTATGTACTGGAACAGCCATCCCACTATAAGACTCTTCTTTAGATGCAATTCCCTCATCCTGATATGACGAAATTGTAAGCAACATCATGTATACCGTTATTTCCAATATTTCCCTCACTTTCGTTTCATAAATGATGTGTTAAGACAGCCTTCATCACTCACGTCACAATCATCATCATCACATTCACCACTACTATAATAAACAACACCGCCATCATCATCAACGAGATTGACATGACTGAGGCATTCCACTTAGAATTTGCTACACAGACATACATGGGTTGTAGGCAATACTTCATACGTTGTTGCCAATGCCTTTTACTTGTTGTCCTTTTGTATGTTTGCTCTGCTGTAACATTTTCCTTACGTGAAAATGATATGCGTAAAGTATGATCTGCATTCTCAGACATTTTCATACGATTAGAACTGAGATATCTTATTTAACTGAAACTCCGCAAGCAATTGACATATATGATAGATATTCATTCATTTTAACAAGGAATAGCTTACATTTATGATTATTCGTGCCAACTCTTACCTGTGGTCGGGTGTCTTGGGTAATGACCGCAAGAATGCGTTTGCGAATAGATTCGGTCGAAATGGGATTCATCAGAACGGTCTTTGGAGTATGCTACTCGATAGATTGTGTAGCTCGGATATCAGAGCGTGACTCCAGTCAGAGGAGCTATTTCTCCGAATTGGGATATCACAGCTCTGATCATATAGGTATCTGGTTAGGATGTCTCAGGAAGGAATCACTGAACACATTATACGGGCAACAACAACCCGCAGGGGGTACCAGGTGTAGATCCTGAGGAAGATGGTTGGATAACATCCATGAACTTAGCTGGACTGGCGTGGAGATCCAGCCGCACAGGTGGAAACGATTGCGTCTGACATGACCTGCTGGAAGGAGGGTTTGATGACTCTCATGATCCTCTCAAGAATAAGTGATCAAGGATGAGAAAGGGAAGAATGAGTGGAATTGATTCACTGCAAACATAGTAATATAAGTCAGTATATTTGTTACCTATTGAAACTAAATTGAATATGATGGCGACAAAACATTCAAATCAATTTCTATCGAATACATCTTATAATGCATATATATATATATAGTGTGACTGATAGTAGTAGCTAGGCTCTGTCTTAATAGCACCCCCACTCCAAGCTGGTTAACCTCAGTGTCACGTGATTGATTCTTTTGAATTTGCCACTTGACCAAGAAGACAGTGAATTTTTCAATGGCTTGGAATCTAGCCCCGCTAGCTTTTTTCCATCCACTGAATTATTTTTATATAAGTTCCCAGTGTCCCCGCATTGCCTGGAAACTTAGCTGAGAATAGACTCCCTGATGACGTAAGGCTTCTCTATAGTTATTACGTAACTATATTTATCCCCTTACAGAAACTAATTAGTTGGAGTGAAATTTTAGTAAGTAAGTCAATGTTCATAACTTTCTTATTTACGTCTTTCATATAATTGTTCTGCATTCCCTGCATAGAACCACAAAGTTACTAAGACAAAACATATATATCTGGTAGCATAGGTATGCATCTGTATGCATATGTCGGTAGATATATTAATTATTTATATATATATATATATATATATATATATATATATATATATATATATATATAGTAAAAAGTATGACGCCGACGGCAGAGCTCAAGCTGTTTCAACGGCTATTTCTGAATAGCCGTCGAAACGGCTTGAGCTCTGCCGTCGGGTCATACTTTTTCCTATTTCCCACTCTACTACCCTAAGTATTGAGTACTCTGATGCGTTATGGTCCATCTGGTTCCTTACCACAATTCCTTTGTTATATATATATATATATATATATATATATATATATATATATATACATATATATATATATGAATTCATTATTTTGAATCAAAATAAGTATAAAATGTCAAATGCTAATAATGGATTAGATATACATTTAGATGATAATCAAAAGCAGTGAAGAGGCATTATTATGTGAATTGGCAGTATCGGTAGAGGGTTGGATGCCATGCTTTGATGCATAAAGTTACGGCCCTTGCCATTCTGAGTTCAAATCCCGCCTAGGTTAACTTTGCCTTTCATCCTTACGGGGTCGATAAAATAAAGTACCAGTAATGCACTGGATAATTGCTGGCCTTGTGCCAAAAGTAGAAATTATATTATTTATATTATTTAAAAACATATTTTGGAATAGCACGAACGTCATACAATGTTATTTGTCCAGAACGTCATACAATGTTATTTGTCCACCAGTATACGTTTTCTAGTCATGTATTTATGTAAATAATTAAGTAGATTTCTTTGTTAAACTGAAAACAAAACTTGAAAGGTTTATAAATAGAAGACGTCTCAGCACATTTCATACGACGGTGTTGAATAACGATATAGTTTAGCAGATCGCCGTAATTTGAATCGGTGTGTATATATTTCGAAAATGTCTAATATTTCCCAGGAGTGCTTTCCGTACTCTGGGGAAGTTAATTGAAGCTGCAGATTATTTTGTGTGCGTGATTTTGCTATAGAAATATTGCATCCTCGCTGAAAATAAACGGATCACTAACGGAGGTTTGCTTCTGAATGACAACAATTATATTATCCAATTTAAATCGGTGAACACGTTGTTAATGCTTGATAACCTTTTCCCTTAGTGGACAAAATACGATGTAACTCCAATATTTTTAGGATCAATGTTAGTTGTTTCTTTATCTTTCATAGCTAAATGCCTTTGTGCCAATGCTAGAAAATAGTTGTCTGAAACTATAAAATATAGGGGTAATATATATTCAGTATATAACTCCTCACAGGGTTTAATTCCAATCGCCTTGTTTAATGCAACCCTTTGTTCATTGGGTGTTGTTAGGCAACTCCTCACTAACAAAAGCAATCGCACCGGGGTCTTTATTTGAGAATATCTTCCTCACCGGTATATATAAAACTTTGTAATATTTATTTTATTAAACAATTAATATAATTGTTGTATTTATAGGGAAACGAAACAACAAGATTCTGTGACCAACATTTAATATATCACATCCAGATAAGCCAGATCTGACAATTTACGGGCGACATATTGGCAATTAATTCAGATTGAAAAAATATGACTATGCCAAAAAGAACTGTATTGATTATAGTTACATTGTTGTATTATTACACAGAGTAGAGCCGCATATTGGCTATTTCCTCGTAGTATTTGATTTTTTCTTCTTTACAATCCGAGTTTAAATTCCTCCCGTGGTGAGTTTGGGTCGATAATATGAAACAGAAACTCAACTACTGGAATCGAAATAAATTGACTTTGGCTTCCAGTGAGTTTGAAGACAATGTTCCTGATTTAGAAAGCATCAGTATATATATTCAATTAATCAATGGAGGAAAATCACTTTCTATTTAGGAATTTATATTTAATAATTGTTTCTACTTTTGGCACAAGGCCAGCAATTTCCCAGTTCATTAGTGGTACTTTATTTTATCGACCCGGTAAGGATGAAAGGCAAAGTTAACCTCGACGGTATTTGAACTCAGACCGTAAAGGGACGTAACTATGCTGGAAAGCATGGCGTCCGACCTAGCATTCGTATTATCAAACGTAGGTCTGTATATTTGTAAGCCCTTTTTGATAGTATCAAACAAATATGAACTTAGCGATAATAGCTACAATAAAATTTCATGAAATTCATAGCTAGATACACATCGTAACTTTAGTGTCATAAATCCGACTTTTTCCACCAATCTATTTTTCGAAAGTATATTTCATTTCACACTCCAGTTTAACTATTTTCAGCCAGTGCTCTCACATCCAATACCGTTCATAACACTAATGCTGCTACTGCTACCGCTACTGTTGTTGTTGCAACAGCTACAACTTATGTACCCACCACTCACAGTCGGGTATGTGTGCAGCATGCTTTTGCTAAGTGTCTTCTTGCGAATGCAAAGTCTCTTATACGCGAGAAGACATAAAACTCACTCACGAACCTCCACAGCCGATCATCCAGCATGTGATAATTGGAGGGGCAGAGCAATAGGCAAGTGCTGCTCTGATACGATTTTTGACGTCTCCCAAATCATAAAAGACAAACCGTACCGCTGTAGCATTCTGAGCCGCATCTAATATCCAACAGCTAAGTGAATGTGACCACTATATTGCTTTTCATTCTTGTGTCTGCTAATAATTTCTCTCAAAAATATATAAGATCTTAAAGATAGTATTCGCATAAAAATAGTCACTTATCAATTTTCTATCAGAGGTACATTGCTGAAATAACATTGTAATAGTTTCCGCTTTTCAATCTTATTAACTATCTTTATACTACATTAAATCACTCTGTTTTCTAACCCATTATCATTTTCTTCGGTTCAGAATGCTATTTGCTCAAACACTCACAAACTTTCAACCCCCCCCCCCCCCCCACACACACACACACATCCACACACACGTACACACATATCCAATACGCACAAAGATACAAACACATAAATATGTATACATGCACAAACACATGCACACGTATATTAAATATATAATTTTGTTTCGGTATGGCGCCTGAAGAATTGGTAAGACATTCGTCTCACAAAATTTAAATCTTGAGTTCAATTAACGTCATCGTGTTGATGCCTTGACTAAAATATTTTATTGTACATTGCTGCAGATATCTCAGCTGGAGGAAATGACTTATATTTGAATTACGAAGAACCAGACGTGTCATGTGCGTGTCAGTCGATTGCTCAGCCATATACGCGTTAATTTCACATCAGGCTATTTATTCACTTGATTGAATCAGGTGAAAATCTCATCGGAATCACTGGCGATACAAAACGAGAATGCAATATTGGTTATGTGGTGAACAGCGGTATTTCCACCACATGGAAGAAGAAAAAAACAGAAAAAAAAAGGAAAAAAAAATTCAATCACACGATCGTTATACCATAATGTAATACATTTTACAACAAACATCAAGCAATGTTAAATAGCGAGGACTAGAAGCTTTTATCCCCTTTCCTATCAGAAGGTGAAGGTGAAATTTCTTTCCTCATGAATTGTCACATTTCAGCTATGGATATATACATGTTTGTATATAGGTATAATATATGTATCATATAAATATTATGTAAGTGTACTAAATTATGCAATACATGACTATACGCACCTATATATATATACACACACATACACACACACAGACATATATATGTATATATATATACACTCATATACACACACACACACACACACACACACACATATATATATATATATATATATATATATATATATATATATATATATATATATGTGTGTGTGTGTGTGTGTGCGCCTATTTATGCATGCGTGCATAGTATAAGACTAAAGTATATATTTATCGCATCTATACACATTGGTGTGTTAAAGAAAAAGATGCATGTGCACGCTTGAGTGAGAAAGATATTCCCATCTGCCTGTCCGCCAATATTTCATTCAATTTATTTCATCTAAATGTGTACATGATGTGGGTGAAAGCGTGTCTACTTGGCTCTCGGTTTCCGTAAAGAAACACACACACAGACACACATAGTACTGAATAGTTCAATTGTTGAGATATTACACAATGAAGCGGAATATTCAATGTTTTATTCTGTTTCATATCCACACCCACATAAACACACACGTTTATATGCATACGTATTGATGTATGTATGCATCGATTTATCTCTCTCTCTCTCTATTTCTATATATCTATCTATCAATCGTTCTCTCTTTCTCTCTCTCTCTCTCTCTCTCTCTCTCTCTCTCTCTCTCTCTCTATATATATATATATATATATATATATATATATATATATATATATATATATATATATATATATATATATACGATATTAAATAAATGGAAACTATATTTATAATATCATATTTATTTCATTATATATATTTCAGGGATATCATATTAAAAATATGGTATGCCTTCATCAGACAAAATACAATATAAACAGTCTTATAAATAGATAGATTTGACATACCTTACACTTCAAACTCCCATTTAAAAAGTTGATTTTTATCAACTTTTTAAATGGGAGTTTGAAGTGTAAGGTATGTCAAATCTATCTATTCATAAGACTGTTTATATTGTATTTTGTCTGATGAAGGCATACCATATTTTTAATATGATATCCCTGAAATATATATAATGAAATAAATATGATTTTATAAATATAGTTTCCATTTATTTAATATCGTAAATATACTCCAAATACTTGTTGAGTGCTTTTATATCAGTTATAAATATTTACTCGTTGTAACCCAACAATTTAAATAAAACTTTGCATATATATATATATATATATATATATATATATACAAACGGACTGACGCGAAGAAACATTCATACACAAACACACAAACACACGCCCCCCCCCATATATATATATATATATATATGTATATATATATATTTAGTTGTTTTTATATTCACAAACGTATGTAGATCCTGTGTATGTTTCCGTCTCAATCACAATCAACTAAAAGCAGTTATATTACCATAGACTATAAACATTTTAAACGAAACAATAACATTATGAACTCTTAACAATCAGGCTTCTCATATTATAAATAACAAACATACGCATCACCGGACTTTGTTATATAACACCGTAAATATAATAAAATATAGTGCCATAGAAATTTGATTTCTCTTTGTGAGACATCAACTACAATGACTTTAACATTCTACCTTTTTTAGTATGTATTGAATCGGGCCCATTATAAAACCGATACTAATGGCTAAGGGTAATTTCAAAAAAGATTCGATAAATACGACGTATTGACTGCTACATTATTTAAAGTTTTATTAAGTATTTACTATTGGTATAATTTAACCAGCTGACAACCTGCTTAATATAGCACTTATAAGTAGTTTGTCAATCTCAAATAATGGAAAGACAATATAAACTTAGACATTACGTTTTTAATTTCTTACAGATGAACAATTCCTCGAATTTGGAAAGGTTAGTATGTGATATTTCCACATCTGTGTTTGTCTAGGATATTATTCTATCAGATGTGGAATCAAGAAACCTGATCAAATTTTAAATTCGTACAGAGGCACATATACATTTGAAGGTTGTTATAGTCTATTGTATTAACATCTGCGCATAACTAATAGAATGTAGTCAGGAATAAAATAGACCGTCTAAACAAGAAATGTTCGAATTTAAGTATAATAGAGTGCAATATTAGCGGGATACGGTTTCTATGTATTGCTTGTCAGGCAAGCGTATAGGTATATTGCTTCAGATCGTCATTTAATTTTTCAATGAATAGAAAACCTTTTGTGACGAAATATAAGTATGAGATTCAAAATTCTGTCGAACTATTTGTATCTTTGCTAAATAAATATATTTTTCTATTATGATATTTTATCAAACTATAAGCTGCAACTACAACCCTTCTATAGAACAATTTTATTGAATCCAAATAGTGAGTCTTGTTACCATGGAGTTGAGACGCTTTATCTCAGGACTATCAGACAAAACCAAGTGATAAACAAGCGAATCTCCAGAGTAAAATATATATACATATATGAAGCGGCCGGTCATCGAAGAAACAAGACCACGCGTTCGACCGGCCTCTAGTATCATGAAAAGAAAATATTTTTCAGGGAAATTATTTGATTCTTCCAAATTTAAAACTTTATTACGAACTTTCAATAGTTATTTTCAGTTTTGCCGTCTGAAGAGCTCAGGCTATCTTAACTGATAGTCCTCAGTGAAATATGCATAACGGAGTTTTAAATAACCTGACTCAACCGAATATGGCCTCCAATCTTTTATATATACATATATATATATATATATATATATAAATATATCGGTATTAATTTTTAATGACGCTGATTTGAATTAATGCTTAGGTCTTTTATGTACATTATCGCCCTTAATTTGGAATAAATTTTGTTTAAAATGTTTTTAGGGGGAGGGAGGGGGGGGGGGGGGGGGGGGGGGCTAAACGCAGAAAAGACATACATTCTCTGGTAGTAAAACAAAAATAAAGAGATATTTTAAGTGTTTCATTTGCTTGTTCGAAACAGAACTCAAATCCTCTTGATACCATGCAGTGCATTCTGAAAGAAGGGAAATGTCAGATTGAATAATAAATGTCCTCTTAATATGAACATTATATAAATATAGATTGCAATGGATTAAAGTCCAGATTAATTTACCCGATGTGGGTTGATCGAGAACGAAAGAAAACGAACAAGATCATTCATGAAATAAGTTTTCTGATAATTTAAGTTAATCTGACGCACACGTTCTGGTTATAACTATTTCAAGAGAAGGAAACATAATTTGAAGATATATAATGTGTAAGATCCCGACAACGTTCAGTAAGGATTTTACGTTATTTTATATATGAATTAATTCAAATAATCTAAAATATATTTGCACTTATGGTCTTTTGGGAGAATATATAGAGCGTCGGATAGAATGCCTTGAGGTATATGCAACACCTCTCGGCGAACGGAGTTCAAATCACAAAGCGGTAAACTCTGCATTCATCAGTTTCCTGATACATGATTAAAAAGTAACATAGAACTGGTATTCCCATATTTGGTACAAAATATTGTTGTCACATGTTGAAATAAAATTCAAGGATATCAGAAATGGTGAATATATACTATTCAGTAAAGGATATATACTAATATCTACACTGCTATAAACATTGATTTTGAAGCATTTTATTAGTAAACCGTATACATAGTGTCATACACAGATTTCTGGTTATTAGAAATCGATTAAAAATCACAGCTATTGTATTTTATCTTATGAAGAGAGTTTATCAGAAATATATAGCATCAAGTTATTTGAGCAAGACAAATGAACCATCTTTCATCTGCTGACCACCGTCTTATTTTCTGTAGGTGAAGTGGAAGGAGCTTTCTGAAAACTTTCAACCTCTTAATTAACTATCTAATATATAGATATAAACTTCTTTGCTTGATTTTTTGTTCTTGTCTTTAATTTTTCGCAATATTTACGCTTCAATAAACTGACATTTCTGGCGTTAAATGATTGAGATTTGTATAGCGTTGAAATTGGCTTTGCATAATTTATTATATTTATTGTCGTAGTATCGTCTGAATGATGTTATTAACTATGTAATTATTTGATTTAAAATGAATTTTAAAACGATGTGGTTCCTTAGATGAAAATACATTAAAATGGGTTGACACTCAAATTGAATATGATCTACATTTCATTAAATATTAAATATTTTTGGGAATATTTTTTTTATTTAGATTCCAGACAAATTCAAGTTATATTTTGGGGGGATGATGTTTATCCCTATTTGGTTTATATTTTCATAACAACGCATTATCATTATCATTATAGTCGGAGAACACTAATGTGAGTAATAAAGAAATTAATATTTGAACAATATGATAATAATACGTAATATTTAGTGTTTAATAAGTGAAATAGCAGGACGATTAATAACTAAAGTAGCCTTTATCAACATTTCATCTCATATTACTGTGATTTATATGTTTTTATAACCGTATTGTTTCTCTACAAGATAATCGGTCATTTATAATTCTGGTTTACGACGGAACATATTTCCAAGAAGTTATTAATACGATGTCAATAGATTCGTAAAGGCTATATTAGACGTTTTGGTAATCAATGTCATAGACGAATTTGTCTTTTAAATTGGTGATTAAAATATTTAATACCTTATATATTGAAATATTAACAATAAATGGTATCATATTCGAGGTTGCAGTTATGTCTCACACCATGTAAGATCAAATTCCACTTTGCCTTTACAATCCCCAGGATATACAAGGTTGGAAACTCTTCGAAGGTTTCCGAAATCGCAGGAGCAGAATCAATCATCAACACTCAGTTCATCTATCTTCAATTTAACTTTGCGGGAATTAAATGAAGATATTGTTTGATGATAATTCTAGAAAGACACTTAATAGCGTAACACTGTATGGTTCTTGCACATAATTTCAACTGTGCTTCTTATCAATAAAGATCTGCTTCTGTCAGACAGACAACCATGAGCATATTTTGACAGGACGGTCATCAATGCTTGATTCATAAATCTTAAAGCGGTTATTCCCTATTTTAGATTTGATGGATGGCCGTTGACACCTAGTATATTCCATACACCCCAACTAACGATTTATAAAAGGAATCATATATTGTTTTACGTTATATCGACGCCTTACATCTCAAATAATCTAACGCCTAGCTCTGAGGGAGAAAAATACTTAAGTTCGACACAAAACTAAACCACGACTGATACGCTCATCGGAAGACTGTAGTTGAGTTTTACACGATCATTGTGTATATGTATATTATCAGTGGACACTCCACCGACTAATGAAGAAATCATAAAAAGAGCTTCACAAGAAAACTCAGGGAAGTCACCAGTATTAGATGAGCTTCCAAACGAGTTACTGAAAGGAAGAGTAGATTGCATATAGTCGGATACCTATTCAACTCTCATTAAGAAACAGGTGTGCTGGTTAAGGCATCTTGTTTGCAGGAATGTCGCAAGATTCAAAAGGATATCGTTTATGGAGAGTTTGTCCAAGGAAAAGGTACAGAAAGTGCAAAAGCAAAGCCGAAACAGGCACTTATATCGGGTGAGTTAGTAGGATTAGAAAATGTTGATTATTGGAACTGCAAATTGTCACCGTGTTTTCTCTCTAAAGCCTGTATAGTAAACCGTATAAAAACACAATGACACATCAGCTTATGTTATAAATCTCCCCGTACCGCCAGATATGGTTACTTCTCCAATTTCTGGCAAGATATCTAAGACACCCTCCGAGTTAAAACTCCATATAAAGATTTATCAACATGGAATTCAATATCCTGGTTCAATAAATTCAGTACAAACAGTGGCATACATCTGTCACGTGGGCACAGAACCCCGTAAATCAGTTGCTGGATTGAAAATTCACTTCCGTACACACGGAGAGCTTGAGATGAGATTGGTACAGGTATTATCTGATATGATGACGTAATCATCATAAACGATGTATATAATTCGCATGTAAGTTAAAAAATGATCCATAAAATGGTGGTTCGATCTACTAGAAACAGCAGCCACATTTCCCTCAAAGTTCTGCGTGTAATATTTTCAAAAAATCAGCACATTGAAAAATGTAGTCTAGGAGAATATTGAAAGGGCGTTTCATAGTCGTAGTGCATGTGATGTAATTTTTCTCATTCACGACACATATGAAACTAAACTAAACTAAAAGGAATATCAACCAAATTACATAAGGTTACATCAAATTGCACTGTATTATATTGACAAGAAACTGAAGTATATATTGTTTAATACTGTTCTAAATATATAAAATGATGTGATGTTTACGGTTGGTAGGACTTCAATCAAATTTCCGCTGAGAGCCGATCGTAGGTACAAACACAAAATAAAACGCAACCAAACATTTTAATAACTATATCAGCAATGTACAATTCCCTCTAAGTTTCAGCTTACCATCCATTATAAACAAATATATTTCCTATATGTCTTGATTTATTTAACATTTAGTAACATAAATACAGTGTTACAAATCCGTTAGACATTATTAAACATTACTTATCACAACCTGTGTCTTGCAGGTTCTATGACAATATGGCAAATATTTGATTCAGCATCCCTACTTTAATTATTAATCTCACTCGATATGAATGAAATAAAATACAAGAAAAAGGTCACGATGTAGCTCATTAACATATTTACAATCACTGACTTTCCTTTTGTATTTTTTTCCTTTGGGATCAATTATTTCATTTTTCTGTATATTAGTTGCAACGAAAGCTAACTTAATTTTAAGCATAACGGTTTCTCACTATTAAAAAGAACACTACAGCGTGTGTACCGCTGCAACCATGGTACAACTGAGATCCAGTAGAATAAATGTCTAGACAACAGCATTACAGCAGTTAATATTGGACCTTTTCTGTATGTATAAGAAATCTAGTGCTACATTATGCACCAATAGGACATAAGGTGTGGAAGAATTTTGTTATTTTTGTTTAATCGCTGAATACTTAGGAAGTTCTCGTATTGAATTGATACACTTTGGCCGGAATCGTATGCCACCGAGGTTCAGGCAAACTTGTACATGCGTTCTACGTATTTTATCTAGCTGAGTCAGGAATTGCAAACTGAAACACATTTGAACCCTTAATTCTTAAAGAAACCCATACATTTCAACCACTACTTATAATCACATTTAATTAGTTGATTAACTCTGAATTCGGTAGTACTGAGTGCTGACAGATACCTTAGGGAATTTCAGACTGGACAGCGAATGAATGATAATGAAGTAACTAGAGGACTCCCCAGAGAAAGTGTGTATGTTTGTGTGTGTGTGTGTGAGAGAGAGGGGGGGGGGGGAGAAAGAGAGAGGAAGAGATAGAGAGAAAGAGAGAGAGATAGAGTACGAGAGAGAGAGAGAGAGAGAGAGAGAGAGAGAGAGAGAGAGAGAGAGAGAGAGAGAGAGAGAGAGAGAGAGAGAGAGAGAGATAGAGAGAGAGACGGATGGTGGAGGGGAATATCTTTGGTGTATAACAATTTGAGTTTTTGGGACTTCAGCTAATTAAACTACACATCACTCCTCACATTTGCCATCAATTAAAAAACTCAAAGTCCTGAATACTTTTGGCAACCAAATATTTATATATCATATATCAAGTTCTGTGTCACACACACACCCGCACACATACACACACACACACGCATACACACACATATACACGCACAAACACACACACACACACACACACATATATATATGTAAAAGGAGATCGATATATAATATATATAACGATCTGCTTTATGAGAGAATTAGGTATATATATATATATATATATATATATATATATATATATGTATGTATGTATGTCTGTATGTATGTATGTATGTATGTATGTATCTATGTATGTATGTATGAATTTAGGTATAGATGTATGTATGTATGCATGTATGAATACGTAGCTATATAAATATCATCTCATAACCGTCGATGCAATTGGCAAACGTACATCTAGAATAACTCGATGATGTAGTCAAATGTACTTTCTATATACATACACACACATATATATATATATATATATTTATATTATATATATATATTATATATATATATGTGTGTGTGTGTGTGTGTGTGTGTGTGTGTGTGTGTGTGTGTGTGTGTGTGTGTGTGTGTGTGTGCGCGCGCGTGTGTGTGCGTGCGTGTGTGTGTGCGCGCGTGAGTGGTTGTGGGTGTATGTATATATATATATATATATATATATATATATATATATACATGAACATATTCGATAAACTATTTTACAACAGTATTAGCAGTGTGAAGACAATTGATTTCAACGCCACTTGGCTCCAACACTAACAATCTTTTGACGTCATTTTCTAAACACATTATCTGTTTGTTTTCTCTGCCAGATTATAGAAGCGTTTCAAGGGAGGTAGGAAAATACAATTTCGCTTGAATTGGCTATGTTTCGTGAGTTTAACTCATGACCCATTAAGATTAATTTCATACTTATCCATTATATTATAGAACGAGCAACGGCAAAAATAAAATTAGAAACAATATAACTGCAATATGACGAAAAATCTCCCATCAAAACGGTTTCGTTTAATTAGATATTTGTTTCAGAGTTTGTTCAGAACCTATCATTGGAACATATAATTACTGGTATTATATTACATTCCAATTTTATAATTGAATCATTCATTCAATTAATAGTTACTGGTTAGACAATTATGTTAAATGTTTAAGCATTAGAACTAATGTCTGTTCATGAGTTTGCATATTTGTGTAAGAGCTTCTGCGTGTGCAATTGTGAGAGATAGTAATGCATATTCTGTGCAAGAGTGAGTAAGTGTGTATGTATTAGTGTCCATTGTTGCATGAGACACAGTGGTAGAGAGTGAGGGAGGGTGGAGTAAGAAGACTGCTTATAGGAAAATAAGTGAGTGAGAGAGGGTAGTATGTATTTGTACAGCGGTTTCGACAGCAAGCTTCTGTATTTTACTCTGTGATTAGATTTACTCTTTTGACACATGACTTGTTAGTAAACATTGTGAACTATTCATTATTGAACAAATTACCGTCTAGTTGTTTAGAATATTGTATGTTTCCCTATATATTTTTCTCTCATATAGCAAATAATAGCATTGCTAGTCACCATATTGACATCGCAATTGATAAAAGCCTTTGCTTTCCACTTCCGATAATGCAATTACGAATGCCAAGTGATGTCATCACTACAAAAAGTATCATTTGTAACATCTCTTGTTTGTGTAATTCTTTCCGTCAATATTTCACGGAATGTACAACGTTTTGTCCGTCTGTACACGATCGCTCACTATCTGTCAGAAATCTCATCTCTCTCACTCTAGGTATATATATAAACCCCACACACGTGCTTTCCACCACATATTTACACCCTCAGCCTCCTGATTCCTCTCCCCCCACCACTCTATCCACACACGTTTGTGGGGGTTTGTGGGTCGGAGTGTCTACTCCGACCCCAAAACACCCCCACACACACCTCTTCCTGAACATGGAACCCCGTTCTTCCCCCAACCATTACTTTCACATACACACACACACACGTACACCTACACACACACACCAACTTCAGCCCTCCCCGCTCGGACACCCCGTCTCCCTCTCCCCACTCCACCCGCCACCACCCCGACTCACCCCACACCATTCCACCACCTGTTTTACCCCCATTTTAATTTCAGTTTATTTTTATCATGCTTTTATATTTAAATTTATTTCATTCCTTGTATTTTGATCATGCTTTATTTTTATTTTTATTTTTATTTTTTTCATTCGCACCGTTTCCTTTCGCTATATGTCTCTCCACCACTCCCCTACACACCCTTTGAACTCTGTTCCCACACACTTCTCACCTGAGCAAGGGCTTATGCCCGAAACGTCGTCCCCCACCAACACCCCACTCTCCAGAGCGTGAAATTAATAAACATTCGTTGTACTGCCTCTCTGTTTTGTTCCTATTCAAATTTTTCCATTATATATATATATATATATATAATGGAAACATTTGCAACCACAGAATTACTACTGATTTTTGACAATCACTTTGACCATATATGGAATTACCCCTTGAGAAGATCGGCTATTTAAATACCAGGATAAATTTTCATTTAGTCCAGAATTAGCCGTCGAAAAGGCTTGAGCTCAGCTGTCGGGGTCTTACTGGTCCCTATATATATATATATATATATATATATATATAATTATATATATATATACCTAGAGTGAGCGAGAGATGAGATTTATTATAATGCTCGGTGTGTTTGTAAACAAACATCCCGTATTAAGCCGTAGTGTCCAGCAACCAGCGTTGCTCGTTTGTTCAATACTGACAAAGGAACGCTGTAACTAGTTTCCGTTTATATATATATATATATATATATATATATATATATATATATATATATATATATATATATATATATATATAAACGGAAACTAGTACAGCGTTCCTTTGTCAGTATTGAACAAACGAGCAACGCTGGTTGCTGGACACTACGGCTTAATACGGGATGTTTGTTTACAAACACACCGAGCATTATAATAAATCTCATCTCTCACTCACTCTAGGTATATATATATATATATTTATATATATATATTTATATATATATATATATATATATATATATATATATATATATATATAGGGACCAGTAAGACCCCGACAGCTGAGCTCAAGCCGTTTCGACGGCTAATTCTGGACTAAATCAAAATTTATCCTGGTATTTAAATAGCCGATCTTCTCAAGGGGTAATTCCATATATGGTCAAAGTAATTGTCAAAAATCAGTAGTAATTCTGTGGTTGCAAATTAGTAGGGGAGATGGTGGCTAAACCTGCCAGTAGGAGAAAGAGGGGAGGGGGTGGAGTAGACCCAATCAAGCGTTGGTAGTGCCAGCTACAGCTGGGCATGAGGTCAAAGAAGATACAGGGGAGGGGGAGGGGGAGGAAGTCGGAACGGTAGGTAGAACAATGGGGGGTAGAAATATATAGGACAGAAAAATACTGAGAGTGAAGAAAAGCAAATAAGTGTAAAGAAAAAAGTAAAGTAAATTAAATTCTACGACCTAGGTCTCAGGCTATTGTTAGGCTAGAATAAAATAAAGAAAGAAAGAAGTAAAGAAAGAAAGAAATAAAGAAATAACGAAATAAGTAAAAGAACTAGGTGGGACGGATAGGCAAGGACCCTTTTAAGAGGTATAAGTACGTAAATGATACGGTGACGGGTCAACAAAAGGGGCCAAAATACTAAAGAGATTACCACGAAATAAACAATAAAGGTTTCCATCCCGGGCCAGCAACGACCCAGTGCAGCCAAGTGAACTTGTACGAGATAATAATTCTGAGTCCCGAGAAAAATATATACTAATGCTAACTCTAAAAGATCTAAAACAAGCTACATGAAAGTTCGTACGAAATAAAGGTAGAATACGGAGAAATAAATTCAGAATCTACCCCGCCCAGAAGAAAAGCGAGGCAAGAAATACTGAGACGAAAAAATAAGGCATAAGTGCCACTAAGAAATATAGAGGGCACAGAGAATAGTGGGAGCGGTCGGAAAAAGGGGGCAAGTATCCGGGGTCTAAGCCAACTGCTATAAAGGTCGGAGTCCGCCAAATCTATCATAGACTAGGGGAGGGGGTGGTGGGGGTACTAATTTGCAACCACATAATTACTACTGATTTTTGACAATCACTTTGACCGTATATGGAATTACCCCTTGAGAAGATCGGCTATTTAAATACCAGGATAAATTTTCATTTAGTCCAGAATTAGCCGTCGAAACGGCTTGAGCTCAGCTGTCGGGGTCTTACTGGTCCCTATTACCCACTCTACTTCATCAAGTATTGAGTACTTTGGTGCGTTATGGTCCACCTGGTTCGTTACCACATTTCCTTCGTTATATATATATATATATATATATACACACACACATATATATATACATATATATATATATTTTATTTTTCTAAGGCGGGTAAAATTCCCGAGATCCATGGACGAGTTCTCTCCAGCGGTCTCTGTCCCTCGTTACCGCCACCATGTCCTGCGTCTCCAACAGACCAGTGTCTGTCCTTAGGGCATCACCATACATTAACCTTGGTCTTCCACTTCTAGTGTGTCCATGTAGGGCCTCCCAAAGGAGCACTGAGTGCAATGTCAACTCTGGATGTCGGTGAGCATGTCCAGCTAACCTCAGTCTCCCCTGTGTCACCTTTGAGCTGATTTTTTGGATGCTCCCATACAGATCTGAGTTTTTCATCCTCAGTGTATACTGATTAATGTTCAGAGCCATCCTCAGCATTCTCGTGTAGCACCCATCCACCATCTGAGTGAGTTTCTTGGTCAGTGTCTAAGTCTCAGACCCATACAGCAGCACAGACTCCACTACAGCAATGAAGAGGCGGACTCTCATGTCTCTACGAAGGTCGGACTTCCACACCGATCTCAAGCTGTGGCACGCCGCCCAGGGCTTGCTCTTCCTCTCAACCACACCATCTTCCGTATTCCGAATCTTTGCTCCCAAATACAGGAAGCCCTCAACCAATTCTAGCGGCTTCCCGCCTACATTAGTGATCCCCTCTGGCTTCTCAACATTCTCTACCAGATATTTTGTTTTAGTCTCATTCATTCTCAGCCCCACACTCATCGACACATTCTCAACCTCCCGCATCAAATCCTCTGCCTCCTTCACTGTATTTGCCAGTAAAACTATGTCGTCGGCAAATTGAGCATCCGATACCCTTTTCGCCCTAACTCTCCTGCTCTGAGCCGGTGCTACAGTAAAGCCAGAGTCCTGGTGTTTCTCCAGTGCAAGGCGCATACAATAGTCCACTACGATGATAAAAAGGTAGGGAGCCAATGTATCTCCCTGGAGCACTCCAGCCATTATCTCAAAGAACTCTGTCATCCCATCAGGTGTAATGACTTGGGCTTTGGGGTTGGTGTAGAGCAGTGATATCAGGTCCACTATCTTCTTGGGGATTCCATAAGCCTGTAAGATCTTCATCAGGCAGTAACGGTCCACAGAATCAAAGGCCTTCCTAAAGTCAATGAAAACAGTGACCGCAGGAAGGCACTTTGCTCTAGCTCCCTCTAATATCCTCCTCAGTATCAGGATGTGACTGGTGGTTTATCTACCCTCTCTGAAGCCGTTCTGGTGTTCCCTGAGCTTCTTCTCCATCTCAGGCTGGATCCTGTTAAGAATAATCCTGTTGAGGGTCTTTGCCACAAGTGACGTCAGTGAGATCCGCCTGTAGTTGTTGGTGTTAGAGAGATCTCCCATCTTTGGCACTGGGACGATGTTACTGATCCTCCACTGATTCGGGGCAACTCCTCTCTCCTGTGTCCCATTACAGTGATTTTGATGATATCATCCTGGGGTTCTGTATATATATATATATAACGGAAGATATGTGGTAAGGAACCAGGTGGACCATAACGCCCCAAAGTACTCAATATTTAGGGTAGTAGAGTGGGTAATAGGAACGAGTGGGACCCCGACGGCTGAGCTCAAGCCGTTTCGACGGCTAATTCTGGACTAAATGAACATGTTTATCCTGGTATTTGAATAGCCTTGCTTCTCAAGGGGCAATTCCATATATGGTCAAAGTGATTGTCACAGGGATTGGTCAAAAGTTTGTAGTTGAGATAATAATTCTATGATGGCGATTTGTGGAGGGAAGGAGTAGCTAAACCTGCCAGCAGGAGAAAGAAGGAGAGGGGGTGGAGGAGACCCATTCATGCGTTGATAGTGCCGGCTACAGCTGGGCGTGAGGTCAAAGAAGATACTAGGGAGGGGGACCACATATGGGACCTCAAGGATAACAACATTACCTATGATCTTACTTGGAGATTACTGTCCAGAGCCAACTCTTACACGGGAGGACGCCGTCCGTGCAATTTATGCTCGGAGGAAACGTTACAAATGGTGTTTTCGACGGACCAACTCCTAAACAAGAAATATGAACTGGTTACTGCATGTAAACACAGATTGCGTAGGACTTACCTCGCCCTCAAACCCCATAATGACTCGGGGGGGGGGGGGGGGGGGGGGTTAGACTAGGGCTATAACAACCCACTTGTCGATTTTGTAATGGGTAACCCGTGCTTGCTAAGGGAGACGGAATACCTTCTTTTATATCTTTTTATCGCTTCCTTTATATTTCCTTATTCCCCCCATCCCTCCCTAGTCCTTCCACCCCAGTTCTCTTTCTTTGTCGTCGTCTCTTTCTCGCCCACCCGAGGCAAACCCTCGGTCCCTTGTAGCCTCAGTACCCCCACCGCCTTTCCCTATTCTATGAAAGATTTGGCCGAATCCGCTTTTTATAGCAGATGTGTTAGACCCCGGATACTTGCCCTCTTATCCGACCGCTGCCCCTCTTCCGTGCTTTCTATATTTCTTAGTGGCATCTGCTTTAATTTCTCGTTTATCAGTATTTTTTTTTTTTGGGGGGGGGGGGGGGGGGGTTCTGAATTAATTTTCCGTATCAAATTTTTACTTTTACTTCGTACGAGCTTTTATGTAGCTTGCACTAGAACTTTTGTATCGTGGCGGCACCCTTAGAGATAGTATTAGTATTCTTTTTCGGGACCCTGAATTATTATTTCGTATTAATTTACTTTTTTGCACTGAGTGGTTGCTGGGCTTGTGCCTGGGGTAGAAACTTTTATTATTTCGTGGTAGTTTCTTTAGTATTTTGGCCCCTCACTTGTTGACCCGTCACCGTGAGATATAGTCGGTTTATTACTTATACCTCTTAAAAGGGTCTCATTTTAATTCCGTCCCACCTAGTATATTTTTTTAGCCTAGCAATAGTGAGAGACTTAGTTCGTAGTAACCAGAAATTGTTTATTTTATTTTTACATTTAATTGCTTTTTAACACTCTCAGTATTAAAATATGTACTTAAATAATGCGACCTCTTCTGTTGGAAGCTCCCGGATAGACTATCCGGGAGCTTACAACAGAAAAGGTCGCATTCTTTAAGAGTATGTCAATATTTATTTATAAAACTGATCTATATTATATTTTATCTGATGAAAGCACACCATAATGTAACTTGGTGTCCTTGAAATATGTATAATGAAATAAATATGGTTTTATAAATATAGTTTCCATTTGTTAATATATCGTATATATATATATATATATATATATATATATATATATATATATATATATATATATATATATATATATATATATTGTTATACTTTGGGCGGGTCATGTTGCCAATAAAAAACACACCCACCAGCTGCTTTCACTCCAATTTATTATAAATTAAAAAATCTTTAAAAAAAAAAAAAAAATGTTTAAATAAATTTCCGGTTGATTGGTTGGTTCCACAACCGGACGGTTGTTGATATATTGTTAAAGTTGTTTCGTCACACATTACTATCTCTCACAAATGAACACGCAGAGCCTGTTACACAACCGGAAATTTATTTAAAAAAATAAATTTTTTGAAAAGATTTTTTAATTTATAATAAATTGGAGTGAAAGCAACTGGTGCGTGTGTTTCTTATTAGCAACATGACCCTCCCAAAGTATAACAATATCGGTTTCAACACACGTTTTCAGATAAAGTATCTTGCTAAACAAATTCAGAAACGAAATATATATATATATATATATATATATATACAAATGAATATATGAGAGTGATGAACACTGATACAAGTGTTCGAATTGCAAATGACCGAGTTTGCTAAGTTGGTCATTTGCAATTCGAACACATGTATACTTGCATCAGTGTTCATCCCTCTCATATATTCATTTGTATTACACGGCACGGAAATATTCCCTTCTATGAGGTATTTAATTTTAATTGACTATTTCGAGTTTATAACTCAATATATATACAATATATATATATATATATATATATATATATATATATATATATATATATATATATATATATATACCAACCTTACCATAAACCCAACCAAAACTTACATTACATACACTCACAATCCAATCACCCTAGATCTATCCTTAAAAACGTAGCATATAATATCTCACTCAGAATTTCTAGCCTTTCATCTAACCAGGATGTATTCGATAAAATGCGCCCTTTTATAACGAAGCTTTAGCTAGAAGCGGCCACAAAATCCAATTAGTGTATATAACTTGCACCAATAATACTTCAAACATACAACCCAATATTACCATCAAACACCAAATGAAAAACCCACACCTAAATGCCACTCACACTACACCCCAAAATACCAACCTAAAACTTAATTTCTCTACCTCTTCTCACATAAAATATACTGACTTTCAAAAAACCATTCATCCTAATACTCCAATATACGTTAATAACATTACTAACAAAATTCCTAATAATCAGACTGAAACACCTAAATCAGTTAATCTAACCAAACCTATATAAAATAAATTCACTAATTCTAACTCTCTGATACATCGTATAAATATAGAAAACAACATCGAAACCGTAATAGACAAGTTACATGGTATAATGTTCCATTTAATCTACAAATTAAAGATAATATCCCCTAAAATTGGTTACTATCCTAGAGAAAATCTTCCCGCCAAACCATAAATACCATCATATTTTAAATAGATCAACTGTCAAATTTTCCTACTCCACTACCAAAGATATACAACAAAATATAAGTGCGTACTACGCATATAAATGTTAAATAACCACGAATATACCACCAACACACCAAACCAAATAATACTAAAATAAACCGCAACAAACCACCATCTCCTTCACTTATAACAAATCGAGTAAATTCCACACCAAATTGACTAACTCCCCTGATATAATATTCACGAATGGTTGTAACAGTAGAAACAAAAGTAATATCCCATTAAAGGGAAATTGTCTTATTAATAACATAGTCTATAAATGTAAAATTAGCACTAAGGACTCAACTTATTCATATATAGGAGCTACGTCGAACCAATTTAAAGTAAGATTTAATACCCACAAACATAGTTTTAAAAAAGCCGCATTAGCTAATACAACACCCTTGGCTGAAGCAATTAATAATTATAGAAAAAAGAATATCGAATACAACCTGACCTGGAGTGTGCTCAAAAGAGCCACCCCTTATCAAAATAACAGATATGAGTGTAGCTTGTGCTCCCAGGAACATTTTGAAATAATGAAATCTAAGGATATCTTATTAAATAAGCGACAAGAATTAATTATATCTTACAATCATAGAATTAGAAGAACTTTCAAATATTATAAACCTAATTAATATACTCCTTACACTTATATTTTACATATTATTATAATTAGTTTTTTAAATTTAGTTAACCTATAATTAGTACTTTCCTACAGAGAACCTCATAATTCTATTTCCCCCTTACAACTCTCTTTTCCTAAAATTAATACCTAAAAGTATACATATAAATTAATTTAATTTCCTGTTATGTATCTAGATTCTTTGTAGTCAATATAAGATTGGTATTTTTCACTACTACACGTATCCCAAAATTTTATTTTCCTTCGTGTTTAGCAACATTCTTTAATAACATCTAATTCTTATTTATCACATCCATATGAATTAATATAAATTATCCCTATAATTATACCTATCAATTAATTAAATTTCTTGTTATAGACCTAAATTCTTTGAGTTTTAAATAAGATTGGTAGTTCTCACTAATTCCTTTACCCTAAAATTTAACTCTCCTTCGTTTTTAAGATTATTATTAAATAACATCAAATTTTCATGTATCCTTCACCGGCTTGACCTCTTTTCACCCCCATAGTATTCTTTTCATTCAAAGTATTCTTTCCATTCAAAAGTCTGAATTCCTCTACCCCTAAATTAAATTTCTACTACTACTATTCTATCAACTTGTCCTCTTACTACTTTTCTATTGGTCAATTCAAAACCTGTTCCCAAACAGACCTATTATATTAAATAATTGTTTTGTTTTTTTTCAATAAACAAATCTCATTATTTCTGAAGACCGCATTTATATGTGGAGGTATGTATATTTCCTCTGATAGTTTGTAATATTTGTACATAGATCTATATGATATACATACCAACACACATATATATATACTAGAAACGATCGTAAAATGATTATTTTTTTAAATATAAGGAACTTGTTTTTGTTTTTATTCATTGTTTATATTAATTTATATATATATATATAATCATCTGAATGAAACAGTACTAGTCCTGTAGAAGCTCCTTCTATAAAATAAAAAAAAATTACTCTGCCATGTATTGAGTACTTAACTTACTGTGGTTATCCCCGACTCAACCCGGGACCTACGTATATATATATATATATATATAGAGAGAGAGAGATTTTGAGTATTTTGTTAATTTGTTCCTTTAACACCTTGTCCCTTCTACCACTTTATCAATTTGTTACAATAACAACACTTAGAATGAGGAATGTTCTAACACTGACCAATGAGAGGAGAAGAGGCCCTTTGACGCTGAAATTCGTTTGTTTGAATTCATATGATTCCAGTTCCTCAGTGAAATAACAACCCAACCAGGAACTGGGCATATCAGAGTATTGACAATAATATACACCTCAACAACATATGTACTTGTCTATATCACACTAATTCGGACTGCCTGAAGAGGTCACAGCCAAATATGGCTGTCACTGAAATATTTATAGCAGCAATAAACGAAGCTAAATTTTAAACGTTTGTCATTTTATTTAATTTTATTTTATATATATATATATATATATATATATATATATATATATATATATATATATATATATATATATATATATATATATTGGTAAACGGAATAGAAAATGCTGACAAATTGTTCACAGTTGAAAAATGGTTTAATTAGGAATAAAAGAGTATTAGTGATTGTATGGGTTAGTATTCAGTTGTGGTTTAAAGTTTTTAAGTTTTTACCGGTTGCGCATTTCTAAATGCTTTTCAAAAATAATTTTGAGATAGAGTGTCCGTGCTGTTTGCTCTGATCAGAGCAAACAGCACGGACACTCTATCTCAAAATTATTTTTGAAAAGCATTTAGAAATGCGCAACCGGTAAAAACTTAAAAACTTTAAACCACAACTGAATACTAACCCATACAATCACTAATACTCTTTTATTCCTAATTAAACCATTTTTCAACTGTGAACAATTTGTCAGCATTTTCTATTCCATTTACCAATATATAATAACTTGTGTGTTACACCTCTATTCTTTTAACTATATATATATATATATATATATATATATATATATATACATGTATATAATGTATACATATATATATGTATATATATATATATGTATACCTTATATACATGTATATATATATATATACATATATATATATATATACATGTATATAATGTATACATATATATACATATATACATTAAAGATAATGCCACCCACTCCCAGTGGATCAGCAAGGAATCTCACTTTATTAACAAATACGGACCTCGTCTAAACACTTCGCCCGAAGATGAACCCACAACATACACACGTCAACGTATATACCTACATCAGCATACATACTACATAGATTTCTATCCACATTTAAAAACAATGACATACGTAAACACACATGTCCTATGGTGCAACACAAATATACACAAATTCGTACACCTTTTGATGTTTATAGATATACACGTGCCGACACGCACTCATACACATACGCACACATGTACTGCACATTGATGGGCACATACATATGTCTACACAAGTATCCTTGCAAAAGACTGAAAATATCGATTATTGTACGCACTTTTTACCAGTACCACGAAATTACTTGTCCATCCATCCACACACACACATACACACGCGTACACTAACATACATACAGACATTTACACACACACACATACATACACACACATACTTCTCCGTATAAGACAAGAGCTGAAAAATATGTTCGTACACACGTACACACACATTCCTACTGACCGATTCATTCCCATTATCACAACAATGAACCACTCTGCTACACACACACACACACACACCCACCCACACACACACACACACACACATATTTGTCTTAATAGACACCTGAACTGTTGACCTTTCAACATGACTGCAACACACACACGTACACACACATCCCTACTGACCATTTTCACAACAATGAACCACTTTACTACACACACACACACACACACACACACACACACACACATACACACACACACACACACACACACACACACACACACACACACATTTGTCTCAATATACATATTTTGCAGTGACTTCTCAACATAGCTGCAACTCAATCAAGCGGAAAAGGACACTCTTCGACAAACCTGCATTTGGCGCGAAAGCAGTTCGCGCTAAAATCAATTTTAACATTCATGTGACTTCTAACGACCAATCAAAATTGTTTTGACTACAAGAATTTTTACAACACGATTTGGCGCGAAATTATAACGCTTATTCACGTGACATTCAACAACCAACCAAATCTTAATACCTCTGCAGCGACCCTTTTCGCATAAAACAGGAAGAATCCCCAAAACTGATCAGATTAGAGCAACAATCACGAGCGCTATATCAAAATTATTTTTGAAAAGCATTAGAAATGCGCAACCGGTAAACATTTAAAGCTAAAACTGAATACTAACTAATACTTATTACTAATTTTGCTTATTCCTAATTGAACTATTATTCACTGGGAAAAATTCGTCAGCATTTTCTTTTCCTTTTTACTAATACATATATATATATATATATATATATATATATATATATATATATATACATCAAATTATGTGTGTTTCCAGGAAGGAGTCCGCAATAACAGCCGATCACTATAAATAATAGTAAGAGAATTGGATAAATTAGATTAGAAACGCGAGAAAAGTGTATAGATGCGGCTCTATATACAGTCCCGAATCATACCTTAGTTGAGGTTTGTCAAGGAGCCGCATATTGCAAATTCTGGCTGTAAAAGAATGGATTGTAGAGCAGAATATATACTTTTGAGAGAAAGCATTCTTGATATGCTGGCATTCCTTACCACAAAATGGTTTACATTCAGTTAACGGTGTTGAATCTGATGATAACACAGTTTCAGATTATATTAAACGCAATATGAAAAGTCTATATAATGAATAATACCCAAAGGATGTTGCTGTGAGTTGGACAGGATCTTTCAGTGCATCCTCTACTCTATCCTATGGAAGTAGCCTCTTTGCAATCTTGCACGCTATGACCATGTGATAACAACAAACTTATGTTTTGTTCTTCAGAGAGAGGGAATGAGTGTACGATTGAACGAACCAACTCTTCGTCCCTTGTTTCGTGCTGTTTCCGTTTCTCACAATGCATACATACATGCATATAAGCATGCTTACATACTGGATCGGAGAACGGTCAATTCCGAAAACAAAATAAGACAGATACTGTTAAAACCCTACATACATGCATGCAGAAAGACAGTTAAATAGAGAGAGAATAGAAGGCAATCACAGTTGTGGAAAACTGCCAACTACATGTCAATATAATTCTAAAGATTAGCGGAAAAGAAAACATTTATGCTAAACTAATGGGAACACCTTAGATACATCAGTTTGATAATACCTTTATATGTGTATCAGTGATCATTGGGGTTCTTGAATATGTTCCTAATTGCCTTAGTACAAATGTTGAGAAACTGAGCTTCATATAACACGAAAATTCCCGGGTAGTTAAGAAACTGTCAGTACAGTCGATTAATGGAACTATAAAATTATGTAAAAGATTTGGGAAATTCTGTATGTAATAACTACACGTATAGATACAGAAATATATGCAGGTGTAAACATACAACTAAAAAATACAGGTCTACACATTTAGCAATATCCATACTTGCGTAATTTCACGCACAAATATAGGTATAGACATAAATATGTATTTACCTAGGTGGTGTCGACCATTCCCAATGAAAGTGCCTTGTTTATATGTTAGAAACCGTCTCCCTTTCTTTCTCTTTCTCCCTCTTTCTCTCTCTGGTAAATTTCATAAAATAATAGAAAGAGATAAATAATAAAACTAGAAGAAAATACATACATACTCACACATTTGTTTTATGTTCGGAAATAGGTGTCTTTGTTAATTTAACATATAAGTTCCTAATAAAATCTTCTTAGAATAGATTGTATCAACCGGAATGTAGCGAAAGTGGTGGAAAAGGGATTTAAAATCAACCAAACATAAACGGTTCTTAACGAATGATAATGAACGAACTGGAGATCCTTTATCGTGGAATAAATTGTAATCTATATTCTTGAACACGCAAAATCCTTGTGTACCAATCATACATATGGGGAAGATTTCCAAATACAAGCGTATATTCTTTGGTTCTTAACTGATCAATCCCTTCGAAATATAACCCCAAATGACTTGGGATACATGAATTTACTGTGTAAACTGAAGCACAGCTAAAGTTTGTTATGTGCATGCCCATATAAAATATATTAGATGTAGATATAAATGCGTGGCCAATAAATGCAGATTATTCACTTAACTGGCTGGGAAAAATGAGTTGTATCTGTATTTCGAAGGGCCAGACTCGTCACGTTCAGTGTCACGCTTAGAGCTACGTTAAGGGTACATGTGTCTCTGGAATGCTCAGCTACTTTCACGTTAATTTCACGAGCAGGCTGTTTCGTTGATCGGACCAATTGTAACACACATCGTCGTAACCGACGAAGTGCCAGTTAGTTAATTCACCTAACATGTGTTAATGGCATTCTCCATTTCTCAGAGATATAATCAAAATCATAATCTGTGAGTCAGAATCTCATTCTAATTCCCAAACTGGAGTTTAATAAGGGAGCATAAACTCTTAATTCGTCAATATAATTATCAGTCCACTTCCTCCAATTGATTAATTTCTCGTGTAATGCCATTTGCTGTTCCTGAGCAGAACTATTACGGTAGTAATGTTGTTCGTCTTACAACCGGTGATGTATTAAGATTTTAAAAGAAAGGTCTATTATTTGAGGTTGCCTCGCTTTTGCAGATGTTTCTGAGGTTTCTAAACCTCCGAACCCATTCGCTAATATCTTTCATTAATGTACAGAATGATTCCGGACATTGATTCCCACGGTGCTTGATCTTCAACATCTTTATATCAATAGCACAACTTTATTCAATATAAGGAAGGTATGTTTCATGACAAATAGATGCCGGTGGATTTGTCACATATAGTCATCTACATCAGTGGGCTGCTCAACATTACCAGACTTAGACCAATTACATCAATTGTCAAGTCAAGAGTACTCAAACTATACAGAAAACGATCAACTCGTGGTGTGAGTAGTTTATGCCTCGAAGGAAGGTTGGCTGGTAAGAGAAGCAGAGGCCGGCAGCCAAAACGATGGCTTGATAATATCAACTTATGGACTGGACTTGATCTTTGTCTTTAAAATCTGCTGCTGGTGATTGAACTTTGTGAAGTAAAATATCTCATGTTGATGCACAGTCTGCAACTGGCGGAGTTTAGTGTCAAAGTAGTAATCTGCAGTCTGTATATCAGAGGCAATACCCCGCTCATAGGTACCGCTTGAATATCTAAAACTCAAAACTCAAAGACGTAGAGCAGATATTTCGTCCAATGTTCTAACAATTCCACATATCTACCACACTGGATTTGTATTTATTGTCGGTCCGGAAATAATAACTATCCTGTGGCATATGAACTCAGATACTCGCAGGTAAGCGCAGAGAAACAAACAAGCAACAGACGCATGGCAACCTATCCAACGTTATAAAAGTGTCGTCAGCTCAATGGACATTAATATATAAAGCTGGTTAATACTCAATTAACTACCCATAGTTAGGTTTTTGTTAATATGTTTTCCAACTGGTTAATTAAATATAATGTCCTGATGAATACAGGCACTAACGTAATTTTATACTTTCGCCAATTAATGAGTAATATTTTAAACCTGTTTTCATTTTATGATCATCCTCGGTGATGCATACACTGAATAATCATGGAAAATGTTCAAAGTCAAGAAACAAGAACATATATAGGGAGGAGTAGAGTCCGAAAATCCAATTAGTAAATGAATTAGATAATACATGTATACGTGTGTTTGTTCATGCGCGTTTGACTGTATTCATTTAATTATTATGTGTGTATTCATTTAATAACATATCCAATATATGTATGACACTCTTTACTTTCTATGTAATAAATGTACTTAGATATCTCTAAGCACGTCTGGAAAGTTGGTAAATTCATTTGTTATAGAATTTCTGTGTATTGCTGTGATCGTTAATGTGTGTTTAAAATTCCTTATATTGTTAAATTGTCAAATACACGCTGCTATTTTATACATTTAAAAAATGGCTACAATAATATGGGTTGAATATGTATTTTAAGTTGCTAAATAATTGGCCAAAACATCATGAGATTTCTAATGGAATTATTAACATTGAACGACATGTGTATTTCGTTGATGAAGGATATGGATAAAGGATAATGATAAAATAAATCCTTGTGGAGCCGTAAAGCCATCGTCATATGTCGTGTCTAGGGCACTTTTAAACCTAGCGGAACCCAGCCCTCTGCAGGTGCGAACAGAGCCGAATTTTCTATAGAGGAAGATTCGACCGCAGTATTGGACTGGTACTCTTTTTCATCTACCTCGAAAGAATGAAAGGCAAAGTTGACCACGGTGGGATTTGAATTCAGAATACGCAATGAAGTGGGATGAATACCGTAAATCATTAGCCAATTCGCTACCAATGTAACTATAAACACAATTATTTCTACCAAATTGTGTACGCTGGAATTTAAGGTCAGGAATATGCGCTAAACTGAAACATTTCGTGATAGATTAAAAAAGTATAAGAGGTATATATATTATTTATTTAACGATATTATTAGATTTGCTATTTATTTCTTTAACTATAAATTATAATCTTAAAGTGTGAAGGAAATAGTGGAATAAGATTATGTGAAAATCAATAATGTTATTTTGGAAAATGAAAATATTAGTCTTTCTTGTGGAAAAATGTTCATACTAATATCATTTTCTTTGAAGTATAAAGCAATATCGGATTCACTACGTTGCCATTTATCAAATCACGGTGAACAAATACGATGAAAACATTTTCAGAGGCTCAAATACCTCTCAAAGCGTTACATATTCGGTGTGTTTATATCAATAAAATCATTAACATTCATTAAACACTGACAAAGGCAGCGGAAGCTGTACTGTGCGCTACATATTTCAAAAGTTTATTCGAAAAATAATCATACACACAGACTTATACAATCGTACATACATGGACACACACACACACACACACACATACACACACACACACACACACACACACACACACAGACACACACACACACACACACACACATATTTATATATATATAACTCTACTATATTCTCCATGTTTCTTACAATATCGTTCTCTCGTATTTTCCCTCCATTACCCCATTATCTCTGTTTTTTATCTCTCAACTTTGGTTCGTAGCAGATCTCTTTTCTTACTTACGCTCCGCAACTCGACATCATTCTTTTGGGCAATGTCTAAAGTCTTCTTTCATTTTTGTAATTAACATGTTAGACCTCGTACATGGTACGCCCGATGTCTATTTACACCTAAGCGTAATGTTTTATGTATTTATCTCTGCTGCGCATACTTTGTTTTGTTATCGTCTCACATTATTCATACAATGGCAACGGTTCAGCAATCTGTTGTGCAAAATGAAATTAGAAGTGTAATACTTTATTACAGTGATGAAATGCGCTCCGTATAGATACAGCTGTATGCAACTCTGAGCACTTTTTGCTGATAATATGTATGTATAAATATATTATCGGTATGTATATATATATATAAAGGATCAATCGACTTTCGTAAAATCGGACCGAGGAAACAATGTTTCCGTTGGTCTTTCCAGTTGTTAGTACTATCTATCGGTCGCAACTCCAGGTAAAAGGAACAACGTGAAATAAAGTGTCTTGCTCAAGGGCATAACGCATCGCCCGATCCAGGAATCGAACTCACAACCTCAACATTGTGTATCCAATTCTCTAACCACTCAGCTACGCGCATATATATATATATATATATATATACACACACACACACACACACACACACATATATATATATATATATATATATATATATATATATATATATATATATTTCGTTTCTGAATTTGTTTAGCAAGATTCTTTATCTGAAATCGTGTGTTGAAACCGATATTGTTATACTTTGGGAGGGTCATGTTGCCAATAAGAAACACACGCACCAGTTGCTTTCACTTCAATTTATTATATATTTATAAATTTATAAATTTACAAATTTACAAACTTATAAATTTCTGGTTGGTTGGTTCTACAACCAGATAGTTGTTTATATATAGTCATAGTCCTTTCGTCACACACTCTGTGACCTCTTCAGTGACTGGGGATTCCTTTCTTCGTTTCTGTGCCTTTCCTTTCTTCTATCCTACGCCATTTTGTTTCTGTGTGTGTGTTGTGTGCTCAGTTTGCGCATGCTCCACATCCGGGTGTCTGTGTGTGTTTGTGTTCATTTATCTATTTGTTTATTTATTTATTTATTTATTGTTGGTTGGTTGTTTGTTCTATATGTGTGTGTGTGTTTTCATTTTGTCCTTAATTGTAAGTTGTTTGTTCTATGTGTGTGTGTGTAACCTAATTCAAGAAATAGCTAAAATCACCACACCAGCAGAAAAAATAATATTTATAAGCCTTATACGCCCCGAAGAACAGTACATTACTCAAGAATGTGATAAGCACTTTAACAGGCAAAGCTAAATCAGGATACTATAGAGTATACCAATAGATATCCCGACAAAATTGACGGTATCAACATGGCCGACACCTCATTATCAGAGGAGTTCAACAACGAAAATACCAACATTTATGGAAACACGGAAATAGATAATAATGAAATGTCTGTGTTACGTCTGCCACCCAAATTTGCGACATTCAAGAAGGTAAATATGATTAGTTGTCTGTCAGAAATAGAAAATCATTTACAAAACTACGCTGGAGCATCAAAAACAAAAGCATCAATATACGCACACACATATACAACACACATCCCAACAACAACAGACACACAGACACAAACAACAATAACAACAACAACAAAAACAACAGAAACATACCCAGATACAACAACAACAGACACGCAGACACAAACAACAATAACAACACACACAACAACGATAACACACACGGAGACAACAATAGCAACAACACACACATCAACAACAACAACAATAGCAACACACACGCATTCAATGCCTCTCACCACCACCACAATCTTAACAAACACACAGACACAGAAAACAAGTAATGACAGTAGCACAGAAATCCGAGAAATAAGAGAAAGTAATAGGATTAAAAGGAAAAGGAGATGGGAGACTAAGGACAAAGAGAATAACCAAGACGAACACACAGACACACAAAATAGGGTAGATAAACAACATTGAGCCAGTGGAAAGAGACAGGAGTAATTATGAGAGACATAGAATCAACCATGAGGCTGTTGGTGGAAATAGAAATAGAAACAACACAACTAACAATAATAATAGCACTAGTACACATAAAGCAGCAGCCTGGAACTCTCCGTTTTATAACCCCTCCGATAAATCATTCGACCTACGACGAGTCCACGCCACGACTTTGCCATTTAACAAACGCACGCAGTTGCCGTCGCAGGTCGATGAACAAACAGAAGCACAATTTAGTATAGCTAAATCCGAACTTAGAAATATTATAGAACAGTATAGCAAGAAGCATAATAGAATAGAGGCCCAGCAACTGGGAGAAGAATCTGCAAATGGCTTGCGTAAGCTCATGCAGCGCTCGCGTAATGGAGAGATAGCATGTTTTCCAACAGACAAGTCTGACAGAATGTCGGTTGACAGCCTGCCAAACTACATCCAGGCAATGCAACCCCACATCACTAACACAAGAGAGGTAACACCACAGGAGCATGATGATAGAGAAAAAGCCCTCAATGCCCATATGGTGATGTGGACGAATATAATGCAGCCCAACAAAAGGACTGCCAACAACTTCCAGGCCTGGAACAATGACGTGCCGGCGTTGTATGGGCTTCGAAAAGACCATAAAACGGGCTGGGACCCTATCGCGGGACCACCAACACGGCCAGTCTGTGGGGCTAACATTGCTAGTAACTACAGACTGTCCTACTTCCTCTCCCTGATCATACGCCCCATCATTGAGATGTCCCCAGATGTGTGTGACAGCACGGAGGACCTCCTCAGCAGAATCGGCGCGGGTAACCGATCTGGGGACCTAACAAACTGCATAATAGGCAGTATGGATGTTGTGTCCCTGTATCCATCTATTGTCGTGGATTTTGCTGTGGAGAAATGCGTAGAAATGATCAGCGAGAGCAAGGTTGAGTTCCGTGGGATTGATACCAGTGAGCTGGGACTTCTACTTAAGATTACCCATAGTAATAGTTACCTAGACACTTATGACCTTAGCAACCTGTGCCCTACAAGACCAGCAAGAGGCAGACCAACTACCATTACCTCAATGGCCAAGAAAACCCACACAGATAGATGGAACGGGTGGACCAGAGCCATACGGACACCCGAAAACCACGATGAACTGAAGAAAATGATTGCACATGCGGTAGGGGCCAGCATAAAATTAACCCTTAAGGAACATATGTTCAAATTTAATGGTAAAACATATGCCCAAGAGGAAGGAGCAGCCATTGGTGTTAGCATTGCAGGCGACATAACTAACTTATTCATGGTATGGTGGGACAGTAGACTTAAACAAAAACTTAATGAACAATTAGAAGACAGCTTAACCCTGATAATGTACTCCCGCTACGTAGATGATATAAACATCGTAGTTAAGACACCCCCACTAAAGAACAGTCAGGAACTAGAGAAAAGCACAATGGAAAGCATCCAGCAAATAGCAAACTCCATCCACCAGAGCATTAGAGTTACTATAGACTACCCAAGTAGACACCCCAACCATCGATTACCTGTACTAGACACAGAGCTCTGGTTAGATACCATTAACAACCAAAAACAAATCCTCCATTCCCATTATGCCAAACCCATGACTTCCAAACATCTGATCCACCGAAACTCGGCCATTTCGGATCATACCAAAATCAACATACTGATTGCGGATTTGGTACGGGTGATGAGAAATGTGTCCCGCATGTGCAACCCCGAAGAACTAGAGAGACACATACAACACTTCGTCCACCGTATGCAGTTCTCTGGCTACAATCAGAGAGATAGAATCAGAGTGTATAAAGGAGCCAGAACCAAATGGAAAAAATGGTAAATAATGACATAAATGGGACCTGCCTCTTGTATAGGAGCACATTTTGGAATAGAATAGAAAGAACTAGGAACAAGGCCAATAGAATAAACTCATGGTATGATAGCAATAAATACCAGAGTGTAATGTTCATCAATACAACCCCTAGAGGCGAACTAGCTTACACATTTAGAAGGGCCCTAAATAAACATAATCTCAATATTAAGATAGTAGAAAGACCTGGTACCTCCGTAAAAACACTTATTAGCAAGACATACCCGTTCCAAAGACCCTCATGTATAGATAAGAAATGTATAACCTGTAAAATAAGCCCACATATTAACTGTAAAACTAGAAATGTAGTGTATAGCATAAGATGTACTGAAGGACAATGTAGAAACAAAAATATAGTGTACATAGGTGAGACAGCTCGTAGTATAGGGGAACGAATAAATGAACACTGGCGAGACCTCCAAGATAATAAAGAATCATCTGTGCTCTACCAACATGCTAAGATAGAACACAGGGGTAGATTAGAGAGCATAGAAATAAAAATAGAATCCACACACAGAAAAGACGCAATGTTTAGGCAAATTACAGAGGCAGTAAGCATAAAAGAATTAAAACCAAAATTAAATAGAGAATATGAGTGGAACAGCAACATCACAACTTACAAATAAGGACAAAATGAAAACACACGCACACATAGAACAAACAACCAACCAACAATAAATAAATGAATAAATAAACAAATAGATAAATGAACACAAACACACACAGACACCCGGATGTGGCGCATGCGCAAACTGAGCACACAACACACACACAGAAACAAAATGGCGTAGGATAGAAGAAAGGAAAGGCACAGAAACGAAGAAAGGAATCCCCAGTCACTGAAGAGGTCACAGAGTGTGTGACGAAGGGACTATGACTATATATAAACAATTATCTGGTTGTAGAACCAACCAACCAACCAGAAATTTATAAGTTTGTAAATTTGTAAATTTATAAATTTATAAATATATAATAAATTGAAGTGAAAGCAACTGGTGCGTGTGTTTCTTATTGGCAACATGACCCTCCCAAAGTATAACAATATATATATATATATATATATATGCTGTATGGGTCTGAGACTTGGACACTGACCAAGAGACTCACTTAGATGGTGGATGGGTGCTACACGGGAATGCTGAGGATGGCTCTGAACATTAATCAGTATACACTGAGGATGCAAAACTCAGAGCTGTATGGAAGCATCCCAAAAGTCAGCTCAAAAGTGACACAGAGGAGACTGAGGTTGGCTGGACATGCTCACCGACATCCAGAGTTGACATTGCACTCAGTGCTCCTTTGGGAGCCCCTTCATGGACACACTAGAAGAGGAAGACCAAGGTTAACATATGTTGATGCCCTAAGGACAGACACTGGTCTGTTGGAGATGCAGGATATGGCAGCGATAATGAGGGACAGAGACCGCTGGAGAGAACTCGTCCATGCATCTCGGGAATTTTACCCGCCTTATATATATATATATATATATATATATATATATATATATATATATATATATATATATATATATATATATATATATATATATATATATATATATATATATATATATATATATACGTGAAGGCGTGTAGCTGAGTGGTTAGAGAATTGGATTTACAATGTATATATATATATATACACATACATATATATATATATCCTGTTCTGCGTTTACAGATTGACTTTGTTAGTTTCAGAAGATCCCGTTAAGGGTGAAAGCAGCGATTCTTTGCTTAAACTTTAATCTGTTATTTTAATAAATATATATATATATATATATATATATATATATATATATACTGATAATATATATACATACATATTATCAGCGCAAGCAGGGAAAAATACATAACCAATCACGCTTAGGTGTAAATAGACATCGGGCGTAGCATGTAGAAGGTATAACATATTAACTACAAAAATGAAAGAAAACATATGGGAAAATGTGTAACCACGACGGCAGATCTCAAGCTTTTTCGACGGCTATTTCTGGACTATATATATATATATATATATATATATATCAATAACTCGTCGATATCATATCGTTCCCTGGGATATATATATATGTATATATATATATATATATATATATATATATATATATATATATATATATATATATATATATATATATATATATATATATATATATATATATATATATATATATATATATATATATATATATATATATATACATATATATATATATATATGAATAAAGTTAGTCCTTCGTCAGTGATCTTTCAACCATCATTGGTATTTCATCGCTTTAAAGATCATATACCTCCGGTTGGTGCGAGCAACGGCTAAAGAAAATCGTTGGGACACGTAAATAAGGGGAACGAGCGAGAGTGTAAGCAAACAAAGGTGGTAAAGCAACGAAAAGTGAGGAAGAAAGAGTCAAGTCCCAGATTTCCATGAATATAAGTTCGGTGAAATCGTGAACGAGAGAGAATAAAGACCATCACAGCTAGTCGAAATATGAGCAAGGAAGGAATTCCGCACAGGTCAAACGTGAGGAAGAGGGAGTCCAGTCCGGGAATTCGGTGAATATTAGTTCTGTGAAATCGTAGACGAGAGAGAGAAAATGGGAACCAGCCTGGTCAAGCGTAAGAATTATGCACAGGTCAAACGGGAGGAAGTAGGAGAAGTAGTAGCAGAGAGTGAGTGAGTGAAGGGTGAGGAAGAGGCTAACGGAGAGAGTGACTGTTAGGGACGGTAAAGATACCGAGAGAGAGAGGAAGCAGTAAGAACGAAATAGACGGGTCACAGCTGGGGAAAATATATGTGTGAATATGAAAACAAACGTGCTGCGTGGTTGCAAATGAGTTACATATGAATAAAGTTAATCCTTCATCAGTGATCTTCCAACCATCATTGGTATTTCATCGCTTTAAAGACCATATACCTCCGGTTGGTACGAGCAACGGCTAAAGAAGTCGTTGGGACAGGTAAATAAGGGGAACGAGCGAGAGTGTAAGCAAACAAAGTGGTAAAGCAACGGTGTGTGCGTGTGTGTATTGTAGAGTTGATACTATTTTATTGCGAGGTGGCTTTGAGCGGCTTAGTCCATTCATTCAGCAAATGTCAGACGAACAGAAGCAGTGAGATGTGAGGGTAAAGGTGTGTATATAATGTGTTCGCGCGTATTTCTCTGCATAGATATGTATACCTGAGAGATTATACAGCGACGTGTACATTATAGTGGTTACTTAATTTTGCGGTAGATCCTTGTGAGATAACGGAAAGCTGCTTAGATGTAATAATTCCTAGTAAATAAGACCCTTTCTCTCATTGATACTCATACCAAGAAACCTCTTTAACATATATTGTGTCCGTATACTAGCAGCCATTCTCGGATCAGTGTTGAACTGTCAGGAAGTATGTGCTAACCCTTGATATCAATCTGCTGTATGTTTCATAAGACGTATCTTTTGTAATCACTGCTCTCCTTTTTTGTGCCTGAATTTAGGAAGAGAAAACTAGTGAATCACACTATCAAAATAAATGTTGCCGTCCTCTTGGAAGCTGTTGCTCACAGTTTTGAATATCAATGACTATTTATAGATGGGAGTATGGTCTCTTTGTCTTGAATTTGCATTGCCTAAACTATAGCTAAATTCAGGTTCGTGTTTATCAGATCTCCATATAGCATATCCTCCAAATATATCTGCTTCACAAACCCATATATTATATTCCAATCTCAATTCAATTATTCTTAACTAAATGCGTCTAATACTTCACTGCATAATTTCATACTTATCTTTAATATATGCTTTTTTGCCGAGGAAATACTTATATACGGATTGACAAGCGAAACATCAACCGTATTGATATAGGATGCCCTGTGAAATATTTAAATCTACCTTCGATATTTTGACAACATTGTTAACAAAAATGAATATAACTCAATAATACTTTCAATCAATAATAAATGTATGTCTGTGCTTTTGTATGGTTTCAAACGTAAATTTGCATATTATTTGTGGTATATCAATCTAAACATTTCTGAGTTGCAGTTTTGGTTTTTTTCATGTGTATATGTACCGTTTAATATGTGGCATAGTGAACACTGTACTATTGGCAAATGATAGAAACTTACTATTAAGTAGACTTGACCGTTCATATCAAATTTCTTTGTAAAGAAAAACATTGAAATGTATCTGCTAATGCATCAGACTGTTCTATAAATATCCTACATATAGCGTCGGCAGATAGAAGGTCGGGCGCCATGTTTAGCAGCATAGAGTTACGGCCCATTATGATTTGATTTCAATCCCGCTGGTGTTAATTTTGCCTTTCATCCTTACAGGGTCGATAAAATAAAGTACCAGTAATAACCTGGGATAATTGCTGACCTTGTGCCAAAAGAAGAAACAATTATTTAGAGCTCACATAATTTCAGCAATTATACATTTTCCTCTTGATTTGGAAGAACCAGGACATATATATCTGCATTCTATCTGATGATCCTGCCGTAATTTAGTGCGGTATACTTCGACGAATCCGTTGACGCGCCACTTACATACATTGGTATTCGTGACATTTCTCTGCACTCTGAGTTTATATATTGCCAAGATCAAACTGGCCTTTCAAGTTTTAGGGTTTTATAAATATAGTACGAAGTGAATGGTTGTTATTTGTTGGCCTCTGTTTCAGCTCTCCTGTTTCAGCCCTTCTCCACTTAAAGGGAAATAATATTCTGTTTCTGTCAGAAATTGCAAGCATCAGATGGTATCACCAATGTTAAGACTAATGGAAATAAGATTTCCTTTTCCAATGTGACCCTCCGTATATCTTAATGTTCTAAATGTGTTATAGAGGCCAGATGGATATGATAACATACGTAGTAACGCAGTGGCAGCCTTATATATTTGAGTTGGTATTGTTACAATTTAAAATGTTATACAAAACTATAAGAAAGGTAAATCTATTAGAAGGAATCTTTAGAGATGGGTGAGAAAAAGAAAGTTAATATTCCTGAAAATTAAGAGGCAAAGTGCCATTGAGATGAAATAAATATGATGTGAATTATGATTTTGCACCTTTACAAAGAATCTAAAATTATATTGGCTTCCTTCCCATGGGAGGACTAACAAAATAATCATGTGAGTGCAGCACTCTAATAAATCAAATCAGTAAAATTGAGTTGAACACTCAGTGCTAGAAAACGTAAATTAATCAGACGTGTATTGTTTATTTCTTTATATTTTCTTTTGTGTTTGCATATATGTTGCTGTTATGTTTAAAACAGATTGACGAAGAAACATTTTATTATTTGTTGCTTCTTAAAAGCTGAGCTTAATGTTGATATATGAAAGGAGGAATATATGAAATAAAATAAATGTGGTTTTTATCGGAACAAACATTAATTTGTATTATATAGAAGTATCGTCTATTTCTTATTCTAGGTTGAGTGTATAGTAGTGAATGAATTACACATAGCCAGACTGACTTAACACAACCACTTTAAGATTAGATGATTTTAACGGATTCCACCCTGTTACAATCTTTTAAATCTATTCTCAAGTATGATGAAATCTCGTGTTCATTTACTACCCTTCTAATACAGGCTATGATCAGTTCATAGGCACTAAATTTCTTTCCCCGAAAACATATTTTGATTATCATCTGAAGCAACCTATCTTCAGATAATTCACTCGTGTATAAAATATTGGCCATTGGACAATATTTTCCATTTTATGCCTTTGAAGTTATATGTTACAAATAGATTATAATCAGTGTCTGTACATAAACATACAGGCTTTGTTATTAATCGAAAGTTATGATGGGATGTTTTGTAAAAAAAATAACTAGCTATGTAACAGTTCCGAACTGTTCAAATTCAATCGATATCAGAGTGTGTAGTCTAATCTGATGGTCAATCAATTACTTAGCTTCCTCAATTAAATCGATCATACAAATCCAATAACTTTAGAAATGTAAACAAAAAATGGCATCAATAATAGCATTAATCATGTTCTAATTGGCTTGACGATTACTATAATACATTTTAAAGTAATTATTAAAATAACCTTTCTTTATGTAACTTTAATATAATTTATGTTTTCTGTAAATTATAAACCTCTAAACTAATTAAAATGTCTAAATAAATATAGTTGAATATAACTCAAGAACACTTTATTTGGAGATTGAATGTTATGAATAAGGTACATTGAAAGAGAAGGTGGAGTATGATACATTCACTGTTGTTATGTCCATGGTAGAACAATGATCGTATTCCAGTTCATATTAAATTTAATAATTTTAGAGTAAAATTTGCGGGAATAGACTGAATGTAGCTGCAGAATGTTATGAAGCAGAGAATTTAGATTGCTGCTATAAAGAGCTGCTGTTACTCTATTCAGACCGCAAGGCATATTCCAATAAATATATTCACATTCTTTAAAATACTTTCAGTTATTTTACCTCAGTGACGATTATATGAATCTGGTTAAATAGATATTTTTCTCCTTTCCAAAACTACACAACCTATTATAATACGTTATCTCAAATATATAGACAGACGAAATTATGGCAGGTTATAGTATGTTGATGTCACATTAGAAGTTATATATTGCTGTTACCTATTTCCAGCGTTTACCATTATTGATTGTATCGAAATAGAATGTCGAAATACTTCATTTTTATTACTTTTTTTCCGTGCATAATGATTTTTCAGTAATGTATAATGCAGCTTATCACGCTGTTTCGTGGTATGAAACATATTAAATATATCTATTCCACTGAATATAAAACTAGTCAAGCGCTGTCCTCTTAAAGATTGAAAACAGCATTCCGTGTTCGATTACAGAGGTTCCGGTGAACTTCAACTCATCGTAGGTCTTATTTCATAACCGTGTAATTATTTTTGATTATCTTAAGTAAGGAACGGGTAAGGAATATTCGGGGGTTGCTTTCGCCATGAAAGATATAGAAAACGATTTCATACCTAATAAGAAAAAGTGAGATGGTACACCCCATACATTCACAAAAATGTATGCTGAAACTGACACATACACAGCATCACACACATACACACGCACATGCACGCACACACACACACACACACACACACACACACACACACACATATATATATATATATATATATATAGGTAAGATATTCCGGGTTGAATCGGAGGTAACCACACACACACACATATATATATATATAAGAAATGCAAATCTAACTTTGTCAGATATTAATAATTTGTTCTACTTTTGGTACAAGGCCAGAAATTATCCCAGTGTTTATCGACCCCGTAAGGATGAAAGGCAAAGTTAACCTCGGCGGGATTTGAACTCAGATCATAATGGGCCGTAACTCATTGCTACAAAGCATGGCGTCCGACCCTCTACCGATATTGATATTAATAAAAATATTCGATTCGTTTGCAATTATGCAAACAACCTCTTTAAGCCGTGTTAGTAGAATGATTCCGTCATTCTCGCTCATGTGTCGTTATATAAACGGAACGGCAAACACTAATGTTGCTGCGTGATTACCCTTCATCAGTACCGTATACTTCATACCTGCCAACTGTCAAAGTTAGTGAACATGCATTATATTTTCTGGAATATACAGTGACTGATCGGCCTGTTTTGTATATTAGCAGACTGCCTGATCAGTCAGATCTGCATATTAGCAGATGCAGTGATCAGCCAGGTTTGCATGTCAGCAAACAGGCCAGTCAGTGTCATATATACGAGCGATTAAGGGTCGGCTTTGCCATTGTCAAATAACTAACAAATAGTTTTATCGCTTTACATGGCTGAATACACGAAATTTAAATCTGAGCTTTTCGGATATTACTAATAATATTCGATTCGTTTGCAATGATGCAAACAAACACTTTAAGCCATGTGAGTAAAATGGCTCTGTCATTCTTGATCTTGTGTTGTCATATAAACAGAACGGCAGACACGAATGTTTTTGGGTGATATATATATAGATATGCATACGTACACACACACACACACACACACACACACACACACACACACACACACAGATACACACACAAACACACACACGCACACCCATATATATATATATATATATATATATATATATATATATATATATATATATATATATATATATACACACAACACACACAGCAATCACAGCTTCAGTATTATGGGCATGTGGTTAGAATATCTCTGAAAGAATTGCAGGACAGATTTTACAGGCAAAACCTATCGGCAGGAACGCCAGGGGTAGACCCCGAGCAAGATGGTTGTATAGCATTCATGAGCTTGGATGGTCTGATTTGGGGATCCAACTGGATCCATTGGAGATAGTTGTTTCTGACAGGACCAGCTGGAAGGTATTTTTGAGGACTCTTTCCACTTGACTCTCCCAGGAATAAGTGGGCAAAGAAGAATTTGAAGAGATTTAGTAATATGTCTAACTGCCTACTGTATTAAAAAGCAGTCGTTTGATATAAAAATGGTTAAATGGTTTTATCTATATGTACATAACTATGTTTGATGCACTTGGCATCATAGAACCAAAGGTAGTTTCAAGCTGTTTGGAATCAAAAGTATAAAGCCTCTTAATTGAATTATTATTAGCTAAAATTTACCAGATGCCATATGAAAAAAAATAATTTATGCTCCAAGATTGTTTTGATAAAAAAAAAGAAATGTTACTCGTTAGTAAACTGGAAATTAACACCCTAGAATGATTTAGCAAATAGTATCTAAAAACTAGTTAATTTAGATGCATATAGTATCTTTACGAATTGGTTGACCAATTTGAAAAGTTGCAGTATTAGAGTAAAGACTTCAATTTTTAATGTGAAAATATCGAATATTAATAATAGAATTCGAATCGTTTGTAAACAAACTGCCTGATTAAAGCTGTGCCGTGCCGATGACAAATACTCATTCGTTTGTTCAAAAGTGGCATTGAGGAACAATCAACATGTTTCTGGGTCATCATCAGGATTGCAGACCACTATCAATATGTTGAACGCTAATGACCAAAAAACATGTTGATTGTTGATTGACTCTCAATGTCAGTGTTGAACAAACGGATGACAATTTGTCACCGGCACGGCGACCAAAAATATACCACAAAATATAAGTGCCTATAATGCATATACGTGTAAAAAACCCATGAATATACCACCAATACATCAAACTAACCATAATACTAAAATAAACCACAGCAAACCACCATCTCATTCACATACAACAAGTTGTAAAAATTCCACACCTAATTTGACTATCTCCTCTGATACAGCATTCACGAAAGGTTGTAACTGTAGAAACAAAGCAAATTGCCCATTAAAAGGAAATTGCCTTATTAATAACATAGTATATAAATGTAAAGTTAACACTAAGGACTCAACTTATTCATATATAGGAGCTACTTCTAACCAATTTAAAGTAAGATTTAATATCCACAAACACAGTTTTAAAAATGCCGCATTAGCTAATACGACATCTTTAGCTGAAATAATTAAAAATTATAGAAAGCGGAATATAGATTATAACCTGACCTGGAGTGTGCTCAAAAGGGCCACCCCTTATCAAAATAATAGATATGAATGTTCCCAGGAACTTTTTGAAATAATGAAATCTAAGGATATCCTATTAAATAAACGACAGGAATTAATTATATCATGTAATCATAAACTGAGAAGAACTTTTAAATATTATAAACCTAATTAATATACACTTTAGAAATTATGATAATAACACTTTTTTAAAATTAGTAAACCTATAATTAATATTCTACTACTAATGAACTGCATAATTTTATTTCCCTTTTACAGCTATGTTTTCCTAAAATTTATACCAATAAGTATGTATATAAATTATTTTAATTTCAGGTTATGATTCTATGTTCCTTATAATCTATATAAATTTGTTATTTCTCACTATTAAATTTACAACCCCCCCCCCCCCCCAATAATAATAATATTTATTATTATTTTATTTTCCCTTCGTTTTTAACAGCACTCTGCAATTACATCTAACTCTTATTTATAATATCTATATGAATTAATATAAATGTATCATTATAAATATACCTATCAATTTAATTAATTTATTTTCTTTTTATAGAATTAAACTCCCTATATTTTAAATAAGATTGATATTTTTCACTAACACATTTATCGTAAAATTTCATTCTCCTTAGATATTTACATTAGTATTATTCTTTTATAACATCAATTCTTCGTGTACCTTTTACCGACTTGACCTATTTTCATTCCTAAAATAATCTTTTCATTCATCGAACTCTTTCCATTCAAAACTGAAATCTGCTTTCCTCTACCCCTAAATTAAAGTTCTATTACTACTATTCTACCATCTTGACCACACACTACCTTTATATTGGTCAATTCAAAACCTGTTCCCAAAACAGACCTATTATATTAAATCTTTGTTGGTTTTTTTCAATAAACAAATATCATTATTTCTGAAGACAGCATATATATGTGTAGGTATGTATATTCCCTCTGATAGTTTGTAAACATTTTACATAGATCTGTATGATAAACATACCAACACAAACATCCTAGAAACGATCGTAAAATGATGAATTTTTTAATATAAGGAACTGTTTCTTTGTTTTTATTCATTATTTTTATTAATTTATCTTGACTCTGTTTTCCTGTATTTTTCATCGGAAAAAAAATGTTTGAATACATCTTCTCTTTTCATGATGTTCGGATTACATTGAGTTCTTCATACGGATTGGACACTACCGTACATTTTGGTAAATTTATCTACATATATATATATTATCTACATATACATATATATATATATATTATTTTAATAATATATATATATATATATTTATTAAAATAACAGATTAAAGTTTAAGCAAAGAATCGCTGCTTTCACCCTTAACGGGATCTTCTGTAACTAACAAAGTCAATCTGTAAACGCAGAACTGGATATTTCAAAAAACGTTGCAACCGGAGGAAGACAGGAAGACGATACTTTGGTTCGTGGAAACGTTCGCTGGCAAAGAACGGGAAAAAAACGAATATAAGACGTCATTAATAGAAGCGGTGAAAAACAATTTCGCGCAAAGACAGAACCACGTTTATGGTATAAAAGACGTCGTAGACTAATGTTCTCTTAGGTGGTGCATAGAGACGTTCTCTGGCAATGAACAAAAAAACGAAGATACTACGTCATATGTGGAGCGTGGAGAACAATAGCACGCAAAGACAAAACCACGTAAATAGTATAGCAGAAGTCGTAGACTAAATTCTACCTATGAGACCGAATGAATCTCCGCTACAGAGTTAAGAACAAAGTAAATAAATACAATACAGAAGTAATAGAAATAAATAAATACAAACACGCAACAAATACGTACATACACAAGCATACGCAAAAACTACCATAGGTAAACAAAACCACGCACATATAAACATGTGTGTGTGTGTAAGTCTGTCTACAAATAAATAAATTATTATATAAACGTATATATATATATAAATACGTATATAACAAGCGCACACACGTTCCTACATGTAAATACACGAATGTTCGGAGACGTAAGTCAACCAAAACATGAAGTACAAATATACACACGCCCTACATACGTACGAACCTGCATACTCACACAGGCGCAAAATTCCCGTATACACATAGCCGAAACATATGTACCAGAAATATAAAAAAGTGTATACGCCATAACATTCAAATATACGTACGCGAAGGTATACGTACCTTCACAAAAGATACGGATAATATATACTTACCTATGCAAATAAGTAAAGGTATAAACAAACATATACATAGCTCCCACATCGAGGCGTAAAATCGTATAGATCGAACTATCCGTTAGGGTATAACGTGGGGCTGTAATACAGGAAAGTTTTGTGCAATTTATGTTTACAAGCCGAAATTGCCTCAGATTTTTGTTTAAGATGTTGTCTGTGGCGTAGAGTATTTCCAGGGCCTCAGCGGCGCAGAGGTCACATGGTCTTTTATTTCCGTTATACGATCTAGCCCTAGCTAGGATCTCCCAGTGTAACTTATATTGGGTGTGGTTGTCTTTTAGACTCCAGATATAAGCTGAAAGTGACGTCATATTCCTTTCTTAGAGGGTAACGAAAAGAATGGGTATGCATGTAAAGACGCTGCTTGAATCTATTGGCGGTTAACCCTATGTAGGCCCTACGGGACGTGGGTGTTACAACCTTACATTTGTAGATAATGTTACTAGAGAGGCATTTCCCGGATAGGGGGCAATCAACCCGATTCCTACAATTACAGTTAGTACTAACTACAGGGTTGCACGTGTTCCTACGGCTAGGTAGTTTAGCTAAATTTGAAGCTGTGATGTTATGTGCAAGGTTAGGAGTCGTAGAGTAAGTAATTTTAATAGTATTTATATTAAAAATGTTACTATATTTGCTCTACGGTTCTTATATATTTGATATATATTTATCCTTATCGAGACCTCTTTGGATTTTAGTCTTCAAATTTATTATTATTACTATATATATATATATATATATATATATACATGTTTGTATGTATGAGAGTGTATGCCTGCAGGTATGTTTGTGTGCTTATGTGTATGATTGTATTGACTTTTATGTAACGTGGTAGTTCGACAAAATATGAGTAATTGTTTCTACTTGTGGCACAAGGCCAGCAAATACTCAGCGTATTACTGGTACTTTATAAGTACAAAATATAAGGAATGAGTCCGGTTAAATCCCTAAATTTAGCATTTAGTCTAAATTAAAAATATGGTCTGTTGAGTCAATGGTAAATTATTAACTTCAGTGTTACTTGGAAGCCAGCAAAATAATGACAAATAAGACAACATCTTGAAAATGGCAGATTTATATAAATTCATATCCTCTGAAAATCTTAAGAAAATTATTAGTGGTACACTTAATGCGTCGCCATATTTAACATCAATACCTAACGCTCTAGTTTGGCTGATGCATAAAGTAAAACGCAATACGCCTGCGGCAATCGATGCTGTAAGTGATGGTATCGTAATTGACAGAAATGTGATTCTTTAATGAAGACCCCTCTTGACTAAGTTTAGGGTACTCAGAGACTGTTGGAAAGGAGTGAGAATGAGAGCCACAAACAGTGAACCAGATGCGAATATACTTTTCTCCATGCTAAAGCAATAAGAAAAAGATCATTTGGTTGATTTCTTTTGGGCTTAAAAAGATCATATGGTTGATTTCTTTTGGGCTTAAAGGAAGCCAGCTATTTCCATTAAAATACTTTTTGGTACTTATATTTATTTTGTTATTACGCCTAAGATTCGCAAGTATAGAAATCGAGATGAATGTAGACAGATCAAACCTGTCTAGATTGTTGTCAATGATAAATACATCTTCTACATTTTTCTTTAACAATGCCAGCAAGTGATTGATGGAGAATTATAAGAAATGAAGAAACATATATCATTCATTATTTTTAACACAAAGTGTTTATTCATTCCATAACTTTCAATGCTTTGATTTCAGCATTGTAAGCTAGCGAATCATCTGTTAAATTAAGCAACGCCTCCGACACTTTTATACAAAGGAAGCTATATTGTATTACGGAACATTATTGTTTTCTATAGTATGCAACATATTGTTCCTAATTTCCATTAAAAAAGCAACTCATATATTTTTGATGTCAAAAACTTTTGAACAAAAATCATTTCATTACAATGATGTAACAAATATAATTTCAATAACTTACAATTGACCAATATTTGGTAAACTGAATCTCAGTAAACACAGAAAATATTTGCGAAAATGTATGATAAAATATCAACAAAAATTGTACTCGAGCATGCTAACATTTCAGCTCACTGACATTTTATTTGTTGATAAGAATTTAATTCATATTTCATTCCAATACTAGTGTTAATAAATATGTTGATAGTTCATTTACAATGTGTATCGATTTTTCATTTATCACCAGTTCTTGAAACACATTTTCTTAATTCTCGATAGACCCGGCTAGAAATTAAAATATGTTTTCTTTTTTTTTTCTCGTGGACATATAAACGTATTATCTTTTGCAAACTGTCTTTCACACAAAATTACAAGTTATTAGAATTTAAAGAATAGCACCCAAAAAGTGTTACATCATAGAACTATGCACAATAGCGGGGTGATAGTACCTGACGAATATAGAATAAAAACTCAATTAAAAATTGAATTTGGTTTTCATAAATCCACACCCAGAATGCCGTTATTGATATCGTCTTCATGCCCAAAAGTGTAAATACATACACAGAAATACACACTACTAATACTAGTAATTATTTCCATAACATACTATTTATTTCTATATTTGGCATTAATCCAGAAATTCGCAGCTCCCACCTCACTCTTTTCGCCTTCTTACACCACTCATAATAATAATAAACTAAGTATTAATTCATGTTAAAGAATTCTATGAGATAAATGAATATATTTTGGAATCAAAGGTGACTAACGAATACGTTCCTTCGACATCACTAATCAAACGAAGTTTATAGAATGCCGAGACATTCAGTAAAATTTCTTATTCGAGGCTTTTAATCTAATGCTGTTTTGATGCCTACAGGGTAGCTCAATTATGAAGTTCTACTTGAAATGAAATACATTCATTCAACTTGAATTGACTTCCAAATTTAAACTTCTGAGAGTTGGGTCTTTTAATCAATGCATCAGAAACTCTATTAGTGTAATTTGCCTTCCAATTATAATAACGTTAATCGTTTTACATAATTATTATTTTACGCCCGTGTTTGCATGCTTCGATCGATTCGAAGTACAGGAAGCTTATCTGGATTCAAAGACTGTTGATTCACTGAGTATACAAGGCCACCGTTAGCAAAGATTTAGCCTCCAGTCCACACTTGTACTAATTATATCAGAGTGAAATAGAGCAACGTAAATCGAGTCAGGACCCTTAGTGCCGTGAGACAAATAATAACTATTGCGCTGCTGTCATCGTTCCTTGGAAAACGTCACTCAAATGAACACTTGCCTTCTAATTAATCTTATCGTTTTTCTATGAACTCACATACGAACCATTATAGATTCTTACACAATCGTTTTGAATTGTGTAAGAAGTATTTGTTTGGAACGGATTTATACAGAAAGAAAATGTTTCTCTTCTTACTGTAATCCATTCATACACGGTTTTTCTTTAATAAATAAAAAATCAGTATCGATTATAAGCTAAATCCTTTAGAATAAATGAAATCAAGCCGATTTTAAAAACAATTTCGTATCGATTTTTTCTTCAAATTACATTGTAAAGGCAACTAATGACATTTTTGGTATTCAAAATAGTATTATCTCGAAACAAAATGAAATAAATCAAAATGAAAGAGTAATGGTAATGATGATGCTAATAACAACAACAGCACTGAGTAAATAAATGCATTTTCCTACCAATGTTATTTTTGATGTTGATATCTGCAAAATAAAAGAGACAAATATATTAGCTAAGCAAAAACGTTGATAGATTGGAAGAAAAGAGGAACAAAGCTATAATAGTATATAATAGTAAAGGATTAAAAGGCAAGAAATAGAAGAAATACAGAATAAGAGAAAAAAATTGATCAGAAAAGATGGAAAGACACTGTATTGAGTAGGACATTAAGGAGATGAAAAATAGTATTACGACCAATCACAGAGAATGAAAAGAAATTCATAGGAAAATTGTTTTCTGGTTGGAATAAATGTTAATGTTTTTTAAGCATTTCAATATTACATTTGGAATTATCGGAAAAATGTTCAGTTTAAATTTCTAAATGCTATCGCATGCTAATCCTACCTCTTAACCAATCTGAATCGCAGTTAATTATAGGACAAGTCAACTGAATTCCTGAATGTATTTGCAATACAATTGTAATATTGCATAACGCATGGTGATATTGGAACTGCGTTTGGACATACTTTTGTTTTAAACTTTTATGAATTTGAAACTCTTTTTCTATATCATATGAACAGTTTGTAGTGTGGAGGAAATCACAAGACGTAATAATTTAGATTATATTACATGATATATTTACTTATATTATTTCTACTCTAAGATCAAATTCAACATACTCAAGAGATATGTAAAAATTGCAGAAGCTGGTGCAGTAATTAACAGGCTTTAAGATTCAGTCATCAAAAAAATGAATTAGGTGTAATAGCAAACTCGTTGACTTTATTTCGATACTCGTACCAAATCTTCCATATGTTCATGAATCTGGGGGAATGTCAGAAAGAATCCTATCTCGAATACAAGCGCCCGACATGGGTTTGTTGCGAAGGATATATGAAGTAACGTTATGCAATTGATTGCGTAGATCGTGGAAGAAGAAGAAGAAGAAGAAGAAGAAGAAGAAGAAGAAGAAGAAGAAGAAGAAGAAGAAGAAGAAGAATAAGAAGAAGAAGAAGAAGAAGAAGAAGAAGAAGAAGAAGAAGAAGAAGAAGAAGAAGAAGAAGAAGGCATTGTCGCAGCATCGAACACCTTACCACTACTACTACTACACACACACACACACACACATATACACACACACATACACACACATATTTGTTGTGAAAGAGTCATTTCTCAATCTTGGCGCAAAACCAATTTTTTATCCACATGACCTCTACCGACCAATCAAAATTGTTTTGACCAAGAATTTTTGCTGGAGCCACTTTTTTAACATAAAAACAGTCTTGGCGCAAAATCAACTTTTTACATTCACATGACCTCTACCGATCAATCAAAATTGTTGTGACCACAAGCATTTTTGCAACACAAAAATAACGCTGGAGCCACTTTTTTAACATAAAAACAGGTAGAATTCCTAAAACTAATCAGATCAGAGCAAACAGCACGGACAATATATCTCAAAATTATTTTTGAAAAGCATTTAGAAATGCGCAACCGGTAAAAACTTAAAAACTTAAACCACAACTGAATACTAACCCATACAATCACTAATACTCTTTTATTCCTAATTAAACCATTTTTCAACTGTGAACAATTTGTCAGCATTTTCTATTCCGTTTACCAATATATAGTAACTTGTGTGTTACACCTCTATTCTTTTAACTATATATATATATATATATATATATATATACCAGGAAGGTATATATATACATATACATTAGGATTGGTGCTCTAAAATAGCGATGTATACATGAATGTATGTATAGTATATTTGGCAATATACCGTATGTTTAATTAAACATATTTAGAAGACCACTACTTTAAATATACTATACATTCATATATGTATATATATATATATATATATATATATATATATATATATATATATATATATATATATATATATATCTTGACTCTGTTCTCCTTTTAATGTTTTATTGTTTTACGAGATTTACCTTAACCTACAACATTTTCAACACATGGATTACATCGAGTTCTTCATGCAACATACTGTCGATACCTCTGTATATATATATATATATATATATATATATATATATATATACATAAATATATATATAAACAATGAGTCATATGCTTTGTTGATGAGTATTCAACAGAATTATGTTCATAACAGTTAGGAAGCACCCTACAAGAAAAATTAAAAATTTACAATAATAAAAAATGTTAAATAACCATAATAAAAACAAAAATAAAAAATCACATAGAAATACCAGAACACGCTCTATAATTTGGTACTCACCACTAATATCCATAGGAATTAAAACATGTTTAGCAGAACAGCTCTTCAGAGCTCTCGATACATGTTTTCCTAAAACCTATAGATGTCACCAGATTTTTTTTATAGACACACCATTAAACTGTCTTACTATGAACATAGCCCAAAATATAGCAAAAATTAATAATAGGCATCTCAAACCAAATAGAAATAACCCCCGACAATAAAAATTATATTCATTAGCAATAATAATAAGTTACACCGGAATAATATAGCTATATTATCAAATAACAACATAAGAAATTGTAATTGTAAGAACATTCTCTCTTGCCCGTTATATAATAACTGCCTCGACAGAAATTTTGTATATAAATACACTGCTAAAACTAATGATAAACTGTATAATTATATAGAGGCGACTTCATCAAAATTTAAAGAACATTGGTAGAACCATTAACATACATTTAAACGAATAGATAAACAATTCTGAACTTACCTATCACAATTAAGTTGGTCTTTAAACAAGAAAAATATTGATTATTCAATATCTTGAACAAAACATCAATGAGCATCACCTTACCAAAATTCCTCTATTTCGAAAATAGGTCGTTTCTATAATTAAGAAATCCTTCATATTATTACTAACGCAGGATCTATAATTAATTTTAAAAAACGTATTTTTAGTTCTTGTTTACACAGAATTTCTAAATATTTTCACAAGATTTATAGTTAAATTATTAGCTATCTGTCTTATATATATAATTCACTTATTTACCTTATATATAACCATATACAAATATAAATGTAGGTTCCACTAGATATAAACATATATATATATTCATTCAAAATAAAAAATACCTTTATAAAAATTACTTTTAGAATATGATTTTATGAAATTCTTTATAAAAAGTTATAAATAATAAGAGTTTTTCCCCTCTTGATGTTTACTTATGTAAATTAAAGATTGATAAATCTCTCATACATTTATTCATAAAATTAGTTATATACATGACTATATATCCATATGTTTAACCATATATACGTATATGTTATAATATACAACCCTACAACAATTTATTTATACAACCAACATAAATATTTTTCCTAACTTTAAAATATAAGACTTGCGTCTTATATTATATGTTAATCTATATACGCGAATATATCTATATATGCGCGAAAATGTCGACGGTTATATATATTTAAGCATATATATACCCACTAATTACTAAATCACCATAGAACGCCCCTTTATGAACAATATAATTACGCTATTTTTCAAAATGTTCAAGTGTCTATAATAACGGTCTTTTTATCTGTTTAATATATCCCTTTTAAAATATATCCTACGAAATTTTAAGGTTCTATTTCACATACCCATTGTAAGTTGACGTCTGAGGTTTATACTTTGGGCATGTCACTATCTTATACATCAAATATCGTATGTTATCTGATGAAAGCATGCTAAAATTTAGTATCCTTGAAATATGTATAATAAAGTAAATATAATAGCTATAGTGATATTTTCCATTTATTACAATTGTTAATATATTAATATTAATATATATATTCATATATATATATATATGGTAAATTTCTTTAAGTCGTTTGGAAGCCTCGACAATGCAGATGGGTAAATCTCCGGGTAACAAGATCCGGTGGTGGAGAGAGAGATGTAAGTGGGTGTACGTTAAGATTCGTGGGTGTATAAGAGTGTAGCGTGTAGAGGAATGAAGGGAAGAGCGTAAAGGATAAAAATAAAAATAAAAATAACACGAGAAAAAGTTACCTTGGGAGAGATTTAATTGTCCCTATATATTTCGGATTCATATATCAACTGGGTTTTTTCCGGGGGGAGGGGGTCTGTCGGAAAGGTGTGAAACGTGTCCTCCGCTGTTCGTTGTTTTGAATATCTGAGGTATTCAGCAGAGCGTGTTAACGCGTGAAATGGGGTCGGCCAAGCAGAGGTCAGCGGCCGAAGTAGTTCTTTTAATTGTGGGAGTGGGGTGGCGCTTGCTGTCAGTCCATTCTCTGCCTGTTTGGTGAATGTTATTGTGTGTGTGTGTGCGTGTGTTGTTGTCTCGCTTGAGTGTGTGTGTGTATGTGTGTGTGCGTGTGCTGTTGTCTCGATTGAGTGAGTGTGTGTGTGTGTGCCTGTGTTGTTGCCTTGTTCCTCTGTATTGGCAGTGTAGTATGTTCGTATGGTGGAGTGCTACTGTTTGTGTGTGTGTGTGTGCGTGTGTTGCTGCCTCGTTTGTTAACTTAAACCAACCACCTAATTTCGCTTCACTCGGATCGGTTGTTTAATTGTGGCCCTAGGCGTTTGATCCAAAGTGCTTCCTTGATACGTAACATTCCGACGTTTCTTTCTGTCGCTAGAATTGTGACAATGGGCCTTCCGTCTTTGTTTCCGCATTTGGCTATGTGTTTCCGGAAAGACGAGGTCCTGGTGTTAGTGTGTTCCTTAATCCGGACACCTTGAAGCGGACACTCTCAGAGCGGATACATCGACTGTCAATAACACCCGGCGACTTGCTCCTGAAAATCACTAAAGCAATCGACCAGTGCTACAACCCTAGAGTCCAATACGAGAAAAAACGGCTCAAGCGGAAATATGAGTGGATCTTGTCTAAATTCCACAACGAGAACATCGACACTAACGAACTGACGGACCAGAACCACGTGGAAAACAACAACGTAACAACCGCCACCGCCGAATCCACCAAAACCGAGCCACACCTCAACGATGCGACGCACAAGGTCACCGACCAAACCGGCACTCTCACGAGCGACGAGCTGAAACTCCTACACCTCGGACCCAAGTTCATCGTCTCACAACGACTCGACGACAGACTGAAACGCAACATCGAGGCCAACTTTTGCCGAGCCGCTTACCAACTTAAATGGGTGACCGACATCAACACCGCTACAGAAAATAACAGCACCAACGCAACCCACCCCAAGTTCCCCACTTACCACCCCGACAACCCACTCCACCCCCACCCACCAACTACGAACTCGACACTAAACTCATCAGGCTAAAACACTCCATCTCGGATATACTTCACAAACACACACACACACGCACAACACATAACCTCACCAAATCTCAACTCACCACTGTTTCCAACCTAAAATCGAAGAATCTCATCTACCCCCCTCCTACAAGGGAAAAAAATTCTGCGTCATCAGTAGAGAGGCCTACAACACCCTGGCCCTCCAACACCTGGACGATGACAACCTCTACTCCAAGGTCACGGGAATCACTCCAGCGCAGATAGAAGAGCACATCAACGCCGCCTGGACCAACATCTGCGACCGGCGGAAGCTCCCGAAGAAGCTGAGATACAACCTCCTCACGAGGGACAGCAGACTACCCGCCTTCTACCACCTCGTGAAAACACACAAACAGGGACACGACCTGAAGATCAGGCCCATTGTATTGAGCGTGGAAGGACAACTCTACAAAATGTCATGGCTCCTAGCCAGAATATTCAAACCCATCTTAGACACCTTGCCGGGAGACGTTAACAGCTCCGAGGAAGTGTTGAAGCGTCTGCATCAAATGAATCCCGACACCAGAAAAAATAACAGATATGCCTTCAGCCTTGATGTAGTCGCTCTCTACACCTCGGTCCAGGCACTCCCGGCACTCCCGGCCATCAATATATTGATGGAACGCGTCCAATCCACCGACCTACACTGCTTTGGGCTAACCACCGCTGACATCCACCGACTCCTATCCATCGTCGTCAACACCTACTTCGGATTCCTTGATCAAACATACCAACAAACCTCGGGACTGCCCATGGGATCAAGCCTGTCGGGTGTGCTAGCGATCTCTTACATGGACAGCCTCGAGCGAAGGCACTCAACGCTTGCCAACCCAACGCCGTCGCCATTTTCTCAAGGTACGTGGACATCTTCCCAAGACATGGCGAACAGAATCTATGAGACGTTCAACAACACGGACGAGAACATTGACTTCAGTGTTGAACATCCCAACGACGACGGGTCACTTGCCCTCCTCGACTTCCGAATCAACATCAGGGAACAGGGAGGAATCCACTGCAACTTCTGCCGAAAGGCAGCCTGCAGGGACCTCTTCGTCCACTACAAGTCCGCCCTCCCTAACAGTGCCAAAAGAGGATACATCACGAACGAGATCGCGCGAATCAAAAACAGATGCAGCGATCGGGCGCGAGTGCTGCCACTCATACCAAGTGATTCCTCGAGGTGCTGGAGACGAACGGCTACTCTACCTCGCTCACAGACACAGAGACAGAGAGGCACCCAAGGCAAGTGCTTCCTTAAAATGCCACACCTGGGCGAGAATACCACCAACGCTATTCGCAAGGCTATACGGAGAGAGGGCCTCGACATCCACCTGGCCCATTCGGGCCCTTCCCTGCGAAGATGCCTCTCCAGGAAACCCGGGAAATCTACTGACGCGTGCTCCCTCAGATACTGCCCGATGCGCCATGCGAACTGTTGCCTACGCACATACGCCGTGTATAAGATAGAATGTAACAAGTGCAACCAATACTATATAGGTAGCACAATCCGGCCGTTGCACATCCGGATCAAGGAACACACTAACACCAGGGCCTCGTCTTTCTGGAAACACATAGCCAAATGCGGAAACAAAGACGGAAGGCCCATTATCACAATTTTAGCGACAGAAAGAAACGTCGGCACGTTACGTATCAAGGAAGCACGTTAGATGAAACGGCTATGGCCACAATTAAACAACCGATCCGAGAGAAGCGAAATGAGGTGGTTCGTTTAAGTTAACAAACGATGCAGCAACACACGCACACACACACAAGCGAGACAGCAACACACGGACACACACACTCAGTAGCATTCCACCATACGAACATACTACACTGCCAATACAGAGGAATAAGGCAACACACACACGCACACACACCCACACTCAAGCGAGACAACAACACACGCACACACACAGTAACATTAACCAAACAGGCAGAGAATGGACTGACAGCTAGCACCACGCCACTCCCACAATTGAATGAACTACTTCGGCTGCTGACCTCTGCCTGATCGACCTAATTTCACACGCACGCACGCTCTGCTGAATACCTCAGATATTCAAAACAACGAACAGCGGAGGACACGTTTCGCATCTTTCCGACAGACCCCCCTCCCCCCTCCTCCCTTAAAAACCACCAGTTGATGGATGTGAATCCGAAATATATATGGACAATTAAATCTCTCCTAAGGGAACTTTTTCTCGTGTTATTTTTAATTTTATTTTTATCCTTTACGCTCTTCCCTTCATTCCTCTACACGCTACACTCTTATACACCCACGCATCTCAACGTACATCCACTTACATCTCTCTCTCCACCACCGGATCTTGTTACCCGGAGATTTACCCATCTGCATTGTCGAGGCTTCCAAACGACTTAAAGAAATCTACCTTATTATTCCACAATGCTTCAAGCAAACTTCAATACTCTCTTATATATATATATATATATATATATATATATATATATATACATATATATATATATAAATATATATAAAGAATTAGTATATCTAGTAACATATATATACACACAGATGCATACTTATGCTAGCAAATATATAGGTTTTGTCTTAGTAACTTTGTGGTTCAATGCATGGAGTTGCCGAACAATAATATGAGAGACGTAAAATAAGAAAATTATACAATTAACTTACTTACTAAAATTTCACTCCCAACTGATTAGTTTCAGAAAGGGAATAAACATACTTTCCGAAGAAGTGTACAGAGAAGCCTTTCGTCATCATGTTACTAGATATACTAATTCTTTATAATTATCTCCAAATTATTTGTCGAGCAAAATTGGCCAAGACTGCTGCTATGGTAACAGTCAGGCTGCTGTCTTCTTAACAAACCAATTTCCACTGATTGACCTCGATGTCACGTGATTGATTCTTTTGAATTTGCCACCGACGCAGTAGGCAGAGATTTTATCAATGGCTAGGAATGTAGTCCACGCTTTGCTTTTTTCTATCCACTGAATTATTTTTGTATAAGTTCCCAGTGTCCACGTATTGCCTGGAAACTTAGCTGAGAATAGACTTCCCCGATGACGAAAGGCTTCTCTGTACACTTCTTCGGAAAGTATGTTTATTCCCTTTCAGAAACTAATCAGTTGGGAGTGAACTTTTAGTAAGTAAGTTAATTTTATAATTTTCTTATTTTACGTCTCTCATATATATATATATATATATATATATATATATATATATTAATATTAACAATAGTATTAAATATATATATATATACATATATATATATATATATATATATATATATATATATATATATATATATATATATAGTTTTAATATAGATGAGATTCTACAGGACTAGAACTGTTTCAATCATTAGAAATCATCAGGACGCATTCACACCTACGCTCTTTGAAGTAATAGAATTCTATCTCTACAAATAACATTATTTATAGTTAATACATTACTATTCCCGATATGAAACAACGATAATCTGTGAGAAATATACTTAATATACGGAACTAATTATTATGTGTGTGATATTGAAAAAGTTCTGGATGAATATGTTGAATTAAAATTTCAGCAATAGTGTAATGCTTTTTTTCCACCAAAATGATTGTTGTTGTAAGGTTATTAATTACAAAGTGAATAAATGTTAGTGATATTCCTTATTGTATTATAATTTAAATATTTACTGAATATTTAATAGAAATATTAATGTTTAACTTCTACATAAATTTATGTTAAATCAAAAGTATTTGACTATTCAATAGAGTATGATTTCACCGAACTAATTGATTAAATTTCAATAAATGTTCTCAATAAATAAATAGTATTATCCTTAACCCATTGAAGCAATCAAAGTTCTTTAGTTGTTTGAAATGTAATACGAACACTTGTCAATCTGTATAGATTTTTACGTTTTTATCAGTGATAATGGTATATTAACTCGTTATATTCTGTAGTTCTTCGGTAAATATGTTTTATATAATCTTGTAAAACATCACTTGAACAGGCGTATCTGAAGCAGACATCGTTTGAAATAGAGAAAGCTGTTAAAAGAATCCTAACATGTGCTCATGCATATAACATTACACATTTTCTGTTCGGTCAGACTGGTATCAAATTTATTGAGATCATGAAATTCCCATTCAAATTTGTTCTAATTTCCCACAAATAAATTGAGAAATCATGTGTATCCACTTTGAAAATGATATTCACTCGTTAAAGCCTCATGAAGTGTGACATACGAGGGTGCCATATACATATGTAAGAACAAAAATATTGATGAACAAAAGGGTCATTCTCAGACCAACCGGGCAGCAGAATCGGTTCATATACAGCGTGCGGACGGTATTTGAGGACAGATTTATGGTTTATAAAAAAAGGTTATATAATAACAGAAACAAACTGTATTCCTATAAAAATAACATAAACATAAAGGTAAATTATCAATTTAATAATTTCATTTAATTAAACCACCAAAAGCATCAATAACTAGGTCTACGCGGGGTCGAAATACTTTACAAGCTTCGATGAAGTTGTTCGTGTTCATATCGGAGTTGACCCGAACTATGGGGCTTTCGAAGAATATTTAGTGCTATGGGGGGGGGGGGGGTGTTCATTGACATTTTTCTCAACGATGCTCCATTCATAGTACTCCAGTGGATTGAGATCTAGAGAATTAGGAGGCCAAATGTTGGAGGTGATGTGATCATGCAAATTGTCGGCCATCCATTCTTGTGTCATTTGAGCCTTGTGTGATGGTACAGAATCTTGTTGAAAGACATAAAGCCTTCCATTGTATACACTGTTGATCCAAGGCTTAACAACCTTATCCAGACCCTCAATATACGCAGCAACATTCACATTAACGTCTTGTGGGAAAAAGTGAGGAGACATCACATGTCCTTCATTGCTAACAACACCCAAAACCATGACACTTGCAGGAAACTTTGTGTGCATTACTTGGAACCTCAGAAGGGTCTGCACATAGCCAGCTGTCATTTCTTCTGTTCGTTTTCTGGTCCTGGTCAAAGTTTTTCTCAACTGAGAAAAACCAAATCACACCATCTTCTGATAGATTTTTAAGTTTGTTCAAAAGTCTTTTGGATTGGATTAAACGGTTTTATATGCTTTTTCTGACATGAATTGACCTCTCCTCATCACGTAAGATTTGTATCTGATGTCTTCATCACACCATTTCTGATTGTTTTTCTGACACGCCAAATTTTTTTGCAATTGATCTCATTGATTTTCCTGGATTGTCATCAATGTTTTGCTTAACTTCCTGAATAAATTCAGGTGTCCTGATAGAATCAGCGTTTGAAATGTTTTTTACCTTTTGATACAGGAAAAAAAGTGAAATTTCTAAATCACCATGTTTAGCCTTCAAAGTCACAAACACAGCATGCCTTTTCATTTCATTAGTAAGCATAGTTATTTTTATTATTTTCTGAAATGGTAGTTCAATGATAATTAGTCAAATAAAATAATGACTAAAAATGCATGTGTCCTCAAATACTGTCCGCATCCTGTATATAGAGCGAAATATAAATGTACACACATACACACACACACACACACACACACACACACACACACACACACACACACACACACACACACACACACATATATATATATATATATATATATATATATATATATATATATATATATATATATATATATATTAAAAAAAGAAAAGAATAATTTCACTTGTAGTTCTGAACTATTTAATTATTTTATTTAATTTTATATTATGATATTATAATTTTATATTTTGGTTTGGTAGATCTAGTAAGTTTTTTGTTAATTTCGGTAGGGAGATTTTTAAAAGATTCCTGGTTAAGTTTCCTGGAGAACTTTCTCACATCCGTCGGTGGTGAATGACAAACTGATCTCAGGTTGTATTGTAATGTGTGACTCTATATATAACAGATTTGGGTGTGTCTGGGGGTGGGGTGTAGAGGTTAATGATTGTGCTAGTGAAGGAGTGCTGGTGAAGATTTAGAGGAATTATATATATACAGAAAGTAGTGAATTGTAAGAGCAAGATAATTGATTAGGAATGGAGTTGGGAGGTGTTGGAGTGTTTATACGTGTTTTAGAGAGGGGTTGTTACAGTGCCCTCTTGCTGGTTCCATTTCAATAAACGACCTTTGCTGAATACAATAGCCAGTTGTTTTTCAAATTCTTTTCTCTAGCTAAATCAACTATCTTAAATTTATGAAGAATAACTTCGACAATTTTCTATATTAAAGATGAATTTGGGTCTGTGTCTGATGCGTGTGTCTGGATGTGTGTGTGTGGGGGGGGGGTAATTTGTAAGATACATGTCTTTTGATAGAAATTGGATTACAGCAAAGAGAAAAATAAGGTTAGTTTTGGAATGTTTTGTTGGTAGAAACGTATGTTGTTGATGTTGGTTTGGGAGGGGAAGTGTGGGGAATCATGCTAGCTCACATATCTATTTCCCTACATGGAAAGATACTTAGAGCCCATATATATATATAGTGGCTGCCAACTCGTTTTCGAGTACGGCCACTACTTTATATCCATGTAGGAGAACCCCTACCGATGCGCTGAACGAGTGTGACTTTTTAGTCCAGCCAGCAACTTGAAAACTCTGGTACAAACACTACACTTGTGACAAGTATTGACACATAGTGCTGGGTCCATGGTACCGTGTGATGACAAGTGCAGAGAGTTCTCCAGATATAAAGCAATGCCTGTGCCGTGAAGCTTTTATAGTGAGCAAAGGCACTGCACAAAGCCAGTCCCACTCTCTTAACCAAGATGATATTTACCAAAAAGAAGAACAAGTCAACATCATTGGAAACCATCAGGGTTGCAGGTGTTATATCAGAGTTTTCCTTCTCCTAGAATTCTGCCTTGACAAAGGCTAAGGGGTCATCTCTCCCGGTGATTTTGGATGGCCATTGACTCTTAAGAGCTCCTTTGCCTTTTGACAGGTTTTGTTTTTAATCCTGCAGGATGTCCAAAGTCACCCTCCTCACCAAGATACCTTGGTGGGGTTGCCAGTTTAGTCGCCAACGACCCGACCATGGGACAGGTTGTACATACACACATACACACATACACACACACTGCAAACTCTGCTAAGAGTATAATAATAGCTAGTCAGATTACAGAAAATGGTGTACTTTTAGACTACGGCTGAACACACGAACCTGTAACTGATACTGAGCAAGCAATGCCTGTGTTTTAAAGATTTTTTAAGTGGGGAAAGGCCTTGCACCCGGCCAATCCCCCTCTCTGAGCATCGAAAACATTACCCGCAAGGAGAACTGGTCGACATTGGATGCTTTCTTAAAAAGGTATTGTGACAAAAACTGGGGGCCTTTCACTGAAGAAAAAAGTACTATTTGGATGGCTGTTGATTCTGCTGAGTTCCTCCTCCATTTGCCGGGTCTTGTATTTCATCCCGCAGCGTGTCCAAATATCACACTTCTAACCAAGCAAGCTTGGTGTGGTTACAGGTTTACTTATCGGTGGTGTTACCCGATAATGAGACAGGTTGTACAGGGTTACATGTTACCACTAGCACTCGAGAGCCACTTGACATATATATATACACAGACACACAGGCAGACAGACAGGCACATACATGCATACATACGTACACATCTAAACACATATATGTACACTCATCTACTCAAGTATCTAAGTTCACATATACATGGGTGGGGGGATTTAGTGAAACAGTAGTGTACCTCCGAGGGTTGTTCTCTTTAGCGATCGAATGTTTGAAAGTGCGGGTGTGTAAATGAAGTCATTAATCTCATTTGCATAAGAAGATCTATAAGTTGGCTCAATTTATAATAAAATAAAATTGGGATTTAGCTTACAGCTAGCTGTATACAGATATGTATTGGAATTTCATTTTCTAAAGAAATACGGTATGTATATAAATAAATATTTAGAAAGGCGTAGCTATGTAAAAATACCAGCGGCTATCGCCAAGTGTCAGTGTCCAGCAGAAGCAAGGAGAACAATCGTCGATGAGTATTTCAAACTGAACTGGTTCTCTTCAGGACCATCTCTGTCGCTTTTGCAACTGCTGGAGTTTGAAAACAAGCGAGAATATATAGTTTTCTCGTCTGTGTAAATGAGGTGATTAATCCCATTTGCATGTGAAGATGTATAAGTTGGCTCCACTTATAATATAATAGAATTAGAATTTAGCTTCGAGCTTAGCTTTACACAGTTTATGTATTGAAATTTCGCATTTCTAAAGAAATATGGTATGCTTATAAATAACCACTTAGAAAGCCGGAGCTCATTATCATCTGATTGTGAGTTTGATTCCGAAATATTATTTTACGTTGCTCCAATTCACTAAGCTGGAAAAAGTGAGTTGTGACATGACATGTACAAATATATATCTAACTTTGGCTTCCCTTCGATAATATCGGTGACGTGGAGAGGGGAGGATGGTATACATGCCCGACTGTTGTATGTATGAGTGTATGTGTAAGTGTGTGTGTTTGCGTGTGAGTGCGTGTATGTGTGTATGTGTGTGGAGGGGTTGAGTGTGGGAATGTGATTGCACATGTGTGTCTCTTTAATCACTGATGATTAAAACGTAATGCTCATGAACATATTTAAATTAAAATAATATACAATTTAATAAATCGAATGCCAGAGAAATTGATATTAATTTGTTAAAAAACAGTCATAATAGGTTTTTCAACTGCTTATTTAAGATGGTCATGGCAGTAGCCATGACGATTTGGGGGGTTTGGGTGACTTGTGCAATTGAAAAACGTATCAAGAAACCAGGGAGAGTTTTCCAAGACATGAACCCATGTAACATTTAATGCTATCAAACGGTGACAGACAGAGCGAATAAGCCACGTACCAGCCACATAGACCAGCAATCTAAGACATTACAGCCATGTGCATCATTCGGCAGCCCGCCTCACAGTAATGACACATTATTTCGAAGAGCCAACAATGATGAATTGCAAGACTGATGTCAAATGGATTTAAACTCAGAGTCAGAGGTTGGAACCAGTATCACAAAGAATTTTGTTCTACAACTCTAGATTTTGCAAATAAAACTAAACTTGATTATAAGCATTTTATTTGTAATTTGTTAATAATGTTAATAGGCTTATCCATCGTGCCCTGGATCCTCACGCCCGAGATCTCGCTTTTTCGGTTAGCCTGACCGCTCTCAGGAAGAAAGAGGGTGGCATACGCCCCATCGCTGCTGGCAGTGTCTTCCGGTGGCTGGCTGCTAAAGTGGTCTGCAGGTCCATAACACCTGAACTGGGTGAGGAGTTCAGTCCGGAGCAACTGGGTGTTGGTGTGTCCGGTGGCTCGTAAGGGGCCGCACATGCAACCAGGCAGTTTTTCAATAGCTGCCCACCGGAACCGGCATCCAGGGACTCTAGGCACCTCATTGTCAACCTTGACATGAGGAATGCATTTAACTGCATATGCCGGGACCATCTGCTCGATGCCTGACCCAGCCGAGCCCCCTCCGCCTGCCCGATGGCCTACTTGTCATATGGAGTCCCGAGCATGCTCCTTGCCGCTGATACGGCCATACATTCTGCCACTGGGGTTCAACAAGGTGACCCTTTGGGCCACCCCCTGTTTGCCCTTGGTATAGACAACATTGCCCGGAATATCAGAGCCCCTCTTAACATTTGGTACCTGGATGATGCTACGCTGGGCGGGCCCGTGGAGACTGTCTGCTGCCAGGACCTTCAATCAGTGGTCCCTGCCCTGGCTGAAATCGATCTCCAGGTCAAATCCTCCAAGTCAGAGGTGGTGAATGTCAGACATGATGCTGAGAGCTTTGCAGCCTCCGTCTCGCACGTGCGGTCCGTTCTCCCCCAGGTAAAGGTGACCCCTAAAGAGGATGTCCTCATCCTCGCGTCACCGATCTACTAACTAGCCTTCCGCTCTACCCTCAGGTCTAGGCTCCAACAACTCCAGACCCTCAGGGACCGACTGGGTTTGATCAACGGCCACGCAGCTCTCTTCCTGTTGATGAACTGCTTCGCCATGCCGAACTTCCTCTACACCCTTCGTAGCGCTCCGTGCTACAGTCACGAATCACTCCTCGCTGACCTCGATACTTGTATCCGAGCGGCAGCTAAGGAGATATGCAACGTCAGGTTTGACGTCATTGGATGGCAACAGGCCTCTCTCCCTGTCAGATATGACGGCCTTGGCCTCCGTCTCCGATGTCGGTGGCTTTGCCGGGGTTTCTTTGATTTTGTAACCTCATGCCGCGTCCTCTTCAGCAGGTTTCTCCAAAACATAATAGACCCTCTGTGTTCAGGGAACGTGAGATCACCTGTGAGACTTTGGACAGGCTGGTACTCAGCGCAGTAGACATCCCTCCTCCTTTTCCCCCTGCTGATGTCAAATCCACCCAAAGCGTATGGGATGCCATCCAGTGCAGCCTGGCCTCAGACAGGCTCACAACCAGCTCGACCAGCAGCGCCTTGCCTGTTTTCGGGCGGTCTGGTTCCTAGCCCTCCTTCTCCACTGACACGCAGCTGAATAACGATAGCCTGCGCATTGGTGTTTCCTTGAGGCTTGGACTCCGGATTTGCGAGCCACATAAATGTCGCTGCGGATCCACAGTGGACTCTTTCGGTCTCCACCCGCTTTCCTGTCGCCACACTGCCGGCCGTCTTCCAGACCATGCTGCCCTCAACGAGGTCATTAAGCATGGCTTGGATGCTGCAGGCTTCCCCTCCCAGCTTCAGCCGGTGGGGCTGGACCGAGGGGATGGCAAAAGGTCAGACATTATGACGATCATCCCGTTCCGCTTTGGCATGCCACTTTTCGTGACATTTTCTCCAGCCGCCAACTGGTGCAGTCTGCCCACTAACGCATGTACTGTTGCACGTCGGGCTGAGGAGGACAATCCCTCCAAGTACCGGTCGCTCTCCGACAGGTTCGTGGTCGTGCCCTTGGCAGTGGAGACTTCTGGTGTCCTTGGCGCCAGCGCTATCTCCCTATTCACCACCATAGGTGTTGTGCTGTCGATACGCAGGTGTGAACCTCACGAGTTGGAATGGCTCTTCCAGCGCATATCCCTTACCAGTCTTCATCCTGTTTGCTTTGGATGTGGGGATGCCAGTACGTGGTACCGATTTGCTCAACATACGGATTAATAGGCAAAGTTATAAACTTTTCTACACTATTGACTCAATTGAAATAATGATGAATTATAGATTCTGAACCACTACAGCATTTAATGTATACAAACATTTCATCGAATTGTTCGTGCTACTAATTATATTCATAAAACTAGAACATATATATATAAGAAAGTTTGTCTAAGTACAATTATTATGATTAGATCTTTATAAGATCACAAATCCATGCAATATAAATTAGAACATTTTATTGTATGGAAAAATATATTTTATACTGGCAATTATATTCATAATTGCAGCAGAGGATTCAGAGCGGGATATAAATGAATCACATAGAATTATAGCCAATGCATTGTATGTCTTACGTAGCAATGCAAGCGTTATGAAGAATAGTTGCTCAGAGAAATATTTCACAATGCTTGGTAAAAGTACTCAAAGGCCACACGCTTACCACACAGGCTATAATTGATTTAAATGTTTCAGAGATCAAAAATTACCCCTCCTCACTCTTTCCCACTCTCTCATACACATATACACACTCTCCCTCCATCTGTCTTCTTCTCTTCCACTAGATCCCTCTCTCCCTCTCATTCTCTCTCGTTCCTTCTATGATTATATTGTTTCTATTACTGAAGTAGATATCAAATTTCTCTCTCTTATCTTCCATATGATCGACACAAAAACTAGACATTGCATGCCAGTAATGCATTATGATTAGGAAATAAAACATACAACTTTATAATCATTACTGTGATCGCTTTTCAACCAGGTGGTTCTGAGTTCGATGATAGGCAGCACACTGGGAAATGTCTCTGATAACAAACGTCCTGAGGGTAATGTTGTCGGTGTGAAGAATAGTGGGAAATATAATACATACGAAGTAGAAATAAATAATTGTGTTAATATGAGAGAATTAAATCAGTGAAGCCAAGGCACCCAGCATCATCACAGTTGATGACCACTAACACGGAAAATTACTGCAAGACTAATATCATACAAATAAATAAATAGTGATGGAACATATTGGAATTAGCCAAAATATATGCATAAAATATGACAAAGTATATAAGGAATCAATATGTCAGTAATACTAAAAGTATGCTAATGACATTTCACAGTTTCGTGATATTTTATTGTCATGGGGATTTCATAAAATATATATGAGCTGTAAATTATTGTGTGACGTATATCAACAAATGCTCAAAAACCAGACATTTTACAGTTGATAGATATGTTGATAAAATCGTCGTCAAACAGGGTAGAAAGGGGTAATGACATTTAGTACGGCCAAACATGCACGTGCATGTTTGTATATACATACACACATACACAGGCACGCACACACACACATACAGACACACGCAGAAACACACATACACACATACACACATATACACACACACATATATATATATATATACACACACACACATACACAATTTTAATATGAAGCTAACTCGCCATGGATGCTCAATCCACATTAACAGATTTCCCCAAACTTCAAAATTTGTAAAACCAATTTCTAAATATTCTTAAAAAGAAATTTCTTTCGTGATAATGATGGTTAGGAAGAGAACCATGTTTATGATATGGATGTGGAGGAAGGGAGATACATAGGCGTTGACCTCAGCAAAATGTGTACCATGGAGATGAAAATCAATTTGAATACAACAGAATAAGGCCATAGATATGTGTTACACATTATAGCTATAGTAATTTTAAATGAATAAACATTGTTATCTCTGACTGAGACGAAGCGAGAGCACAACCTGAAAATATATAGAAGGATGAAACACAAGAAAATACAAAGATAATGGGCATCAAGATGGGGTGTCTCTTCTAAATAGAAAGATAATCATAGTTATCATAAATTTAATTGAACAAACATTGTATTCTGATTGAAAAAAAGCGGGCACATATGATTTCATAGAAATGAGATAGCCCGTCGCTAGAGGAGACGTTTATAAGGGCCAGATTATGTCAAAGACAGCGATGGACAAGAATATCTCAGATGAGAGAGATCAGCGGCCAGCGGTCGGCATAGAGATAATACATGAGGTACAAGAGAGGTTCACACAGACATCTTCGCACTCATCAGCTCTCAAACCAGGAAAATGGTTTCGCAAAATTTAATAGAGAGTATGATTTTAAACAGCCGGATCGTGCACCAGAAAAATAAATCTTTCTGGTATGATGTATGCATGATAAAACAAACAGAAGTGATAGAACTACGAAAGAAGACAAAGAAAAGAAAATAACGGAAGAGTGGGGCTCAAGCTGAGGTTTCCGTCTTAAATAGAAAGCTAATCACAACTATGATAAACGTTAAATGAATGAACATTATTGTCTCTGTTTTATCACACACACAGCATCCCAGTGCGTGTGTGTGGGGAGCTTGCTCAAGCAAGGTATTGTTCATATTGGTCAGAAACTGCCCGATGCTCATGGCATTGTGAGCCGGTGCGTTTTCGTGATTAAGAACCTACGAGGTGTCCTGCCTCAAATCTCGCCGCTTTCCACGCACTGAATGAAGCAAATGCATTAGTATCTGTTGGTAAACATGCTGGTTGATCGTCTAGCCCTGTGGAAATAACTTTATGTAGCAATGCTCCTCACTTCGAAGAAAGCGATCAACATATGTTTGACATTGAACTTCAAATGTCTTGCTGTCTACGGCCTCGACGTCTTTGGTTTCAAGACGTTCGAGGTAGTCCTGACACATCTGCTGGCGACACTCGTCCAAATCCTCGTTTAGCAGCTTTGGCACCATATTTGCGCAGATCATTCGCATGCCCAAATATTCGATGATAATCTTTCAAACGTTGTCCCGGTTCATACCCTGCTCACTTTCAATTAGTCCAATAGTCAGCCAGTCGCCACGCATCACGTTCCTCACACCGCAATGTTGGCAACTGTGCTGCTCGTTGAAGGACTTCCGCTTCTGGCATCGGCTTGCTCGTCTCCGCGTCCCTCTTTGAGACTTTCGTATCACTCAAAATCCCGTCAGATTGGTTCTTTGCATTTTTACCATTGCTTGATTGCCTAAAACTGAATAGCTGATGACAAATGCTTGTGAAAAACAACACAATGGCTGTGCGAGCTCATATTTAATTTATATATATCCCGTATATTGCGTCACACGATGACGCAACCTGCTGATGCTTATCCTATCCATAGGTCACACTACACACTAAATCATGTTATCTTTCTGACGCACTCCATATATTTCTATAATACTATACCAGCCGTGCCCCTTTCTGTCAGGTTCGCTTCAAGATGTTTTTTAAAGAACATTTTCGCTTAAAAATAATTTATCTCAGGTTTATCGGGATTAAACGCAGTATGTAAGGTACTCAATACAAAGCAGAGTATAAATATTTAATATACAACCTCTTCTACGGGACTAGAACTGTTTCGTTCGGGAGAAATCATCAGGAACCCCTGATATATATATATATATATATATATGACGACTGTGTATTGATGAAAGAATAAATATTCTAAGGAGATTACGCAATAGCGATTGCCTTAACCAAGATTGAATTCTTCACACGTTGTCCACACGTCTGGAAACATCTCTTACATAACTAGAAAAGTCCGGGTTGAATTACAACAACATCCTAATTTTATTATCACTAAAACCTTTCGGACTTTCACAGTTATCTTCTTTACACCTCTCGCACGCAATTTAGTATTGCCTGAGTGAAGTGACCGTTTCTCTGCATGCGCGTTCGTGCGGTTGTCCTTTCCATTCCGTTTAATCATGTCCATTACGAGCTAAGGTTCCGTTAAGTTGAAACAATTGTTCGCGGTATGGTGAACTAACTGTTGTGTAGCCACTTATATATATATAAATAATGTATAAATATTTTGTATCTCCAAAGAAATACAGTTTTAGGAAGCCGTAGCTATGCAAATACCGGGGGGCTAACGCCCTCTGGTGATGTCCAGCAGAAGCAAGGGGGACAACCGTCTAAGCATTTCAGGCTTAACTGGCCTTCGTCAGGACGGTCACTCCCACCGCTTGCGACTGCTGGACTAGAAGACAGCTGAGAATATATACTTTTCTCGTAAATGAGGTGATTAATCACATTTGCATATGAAGCTGCATAAGTTGGCTCAACTTATAACAAAAAAGATATAGTATTTCGCTTTAAGCATAGCTTCATACAATATGTATAAATATTTTGTTTATCCAAAGAAAAAATATATATATATATAGAAGTGGACGCACAACAGTTAGTTCACCATACCAAGAACAATTGTTTCACCCTAGCGGATCCTCAGTTCATATATATATATATAATATATATATATATATATACAAACACACACGCACACACATATATATATATATATATGTATATATATATATATATATAAATATATATATATATATGTATATATATATATATATATATATATATATATATATATATATATATATATATGTATATATATATATATATATATATATATATATGTATATATATATATATATATATATATATATATATATATATATATATATATATATACATATATATATACATATATATATATATTTATATATATATATATATATATATATATATATATATATATATATATATATATATATATATACATACTTGGGGGGAGGGTCATATTTGTGTAATATTGCCAGAATTAATAACAGAACACACTCACTGTTTGGTTGGTTTTCGCTTCTCGCTGTCTTTTATATCGGTAATCTAACTTACTAAACCTCGCTAAACTAATTCATCGCCGCTATATATATATATATATATATATATATATATATATATATATATATATATATATATATATGAGAGACGTAAGATAAGAAAATTATAAAATTATAAAAAAATTATAAAATTGACTTACTTACTAAAATATCACTTCCAACTAATTACTTTCTGGAATGGAGTAAATATATTTTCCGAAGAACATTCCGTCGTTAGGAAAGTCTTTTTTCATGTAAGTTTCCAGGCATAGCGAGGACTCTGCAAAGTTATTAAAAAAATAATTCAGTGGAGAGGAAATAGCGAAGCGTGGACTGAAATCCTAGCCATTGAGAAAATCACTGCCTCTACGTCTGTGGCAAATTCAAAAAGAATCAATCACGTGACAGATATACTGTATATATATATATATATATATATATATATATATATATATATATATATACAGAATATATATACATATATATATATATATATATATATATATATATATACATATATATATATATATATATATATATATATATATATATATATATATATATATATATATACAGTATATATATATATATATAAACATATTTTGGTATGCACCGCCAGCATCCTTAGGTATTAAGACACTTGTAGGACACTTATCCTTTAGGTGAATTGGCAGTATCGGTAGAGGAGCGGACATGCTTTCGCGCATAGTTACGTCCCTTACGATCTGAGTTCAAATCCCGCAGAGGTAAACTTTGCCTTTCATCCATACGGAATTGTTTAAAGCATTAGATAAATGTTTCCCTAGATCTCATACATATTACCCTATCTTCAATAGACATACAGTTAAGCACTCTTACTCAACTACTATGATTATACCTCAAAATGTAGCAAAAATAAATAATAAGAATCTAAAATCAAACCAACCTCTACTAAGCAATATTAATATTAATAATATATTAATTCATAGAAATAACAATAATAATAGTCTAAACATGAATAATAGTATAATGCCATTAAATAGCAATGCGAATGGTATAGTACCTTTAAATAACAATGAGAATAATTGTAATTGTAGAAACAGGTCCGAATGCCCATTTCAAAATAATTGCGTTGATAAAAACCGTGTATATAAATGTACCATTAAGGCAAATGGTAATGTATATAATTGCATAGGTGCCACTTCATCTAAATTTAAAGGCCGTTGGTATAATCACAAGAAAACTATTAATAGACCTGATAAAAAAATTTTCAAATTCACTTTCACAATTAGTATGGTCTTTAAAAGACATTAAATACTCCATCTCTTGGAGAAAATTATCGGGGCTCTGCAATCTCAGAATGTTGCCATCTTTGCAATGAGGAAATCCTTCACATGAGCACAAACTATGACATTTTAATCAACAAAAATAATTTAGTAGTTGTCATCATAAAATTAGTAACACTTTCCAGGCTATAACCAGTTCCAAAAAAATAAGGACAAATAATACCTTGAATATATGTCAATTCTGCCTAATTGAATCTATATTTAGTTATATAAAATAACATAACCTCATTGAAAGTTTTTTTAATCCTAAGAATTGATTAGGATAGCTCACTATTTAATTAGACATCAATTAAGATATATACATTAGATATGTTGAGGATCTTTAAAAATCGCTAGACGAGAGTAAAGCTATTCCCTCTAAGTTAAAAAATGTTTTTTACATTGTAAAAGAGTTATCTTCCTTTTGTTTACATTGTCCGTAAATTTTATTAGCTTGCAAATTAAATATAGATTAATAAATAATAATTAATAGGTTAATAATACATAGACTATCATTAAACTTAAACTATATATATTAGAATAAGTAAGTATTGAAGTAAATATAAATATAACCCTTCATTAAGTGAAATAAGGTTTATGGAGAGTAAACATGACCATAGTTAGATTTAAAAAAATAAATGAAAATTAAAAATAATAAAGCTTCACATAAAGTGAAATTTTGAATTAATTTAGATGATAAATGAACAAAATATATTTTATATTGATGTGGATATATGCATTTTTAATATATCTTAATACATATTTAATAGTTATTTAATAAGCATTAAAGATAAATTGTTTTTATGTTGCAATATAATGCTAAATAGAATATCTTACCTTATAATAAAACAATGTCATAATATAAAATGAGTTAAATTAAATTAAATTAATTTAACCATATAAATTTGTAATGAACTAAAATATTCGATTGCCGTTGAAATCAATCTCTGCCTAATAATCTAGATATATTATAAAATTATAATTAACTGAAGCGCAATCCAATACAAGTGGTATTGAAACAGTGAGTAAGTATGTTTTGAAACAGCGAGCAGGTTTGAAATTAGAAAATAGGAGCTTTCACCGTATTGTCTGACTAAATAAATGTTACCCACTATCAGGCTAACATTTCTTTAGTAAAGAAATACGGTGAAAGCTTCTATTTTCTAATTTCAAACTTGCTCGCTGTTTCAAAACATACTAACTTGCTAAGAATGTAGCTTCTAATTTGAATGGAAAGAGAAGGGCGATGTGTTGGTATAATAGTAGCACAGTGCTCTGGATAACCCAAGATGTGGGTTCCACTCCCATGCACGTCAATACTCATCTTTTTCCATTTCTCTGAGGGTTCTAAACCCCACTATCAGGCTAACATTTCTTTAGTAAAAAAAATACCGTGAAAGCTTCTATTTTCTAATTTCAAACTTGCTCGCTGTTTCAAAACATACTTACTTGTCATCATACTTGATAACTATGTAGCTTCTAATTTGAATGGAAGGAGATGGGTGATGTGTTGGTGTAATGGTAGGACAGTAGTCTGGTAACCAAAGATGTGGGTTCGACTCCCATGTACGTCAATACTCATCTTTTTCCATTTCTCTGAGGGTTCTAAACGGCACTATCTGGCTAAAATTTCTTTAGTAAAGAAATACGGTGAAAACCTTTATTTTCTAATATATATATATATATATATATATATATACAACAATACAACCAGCTCTCTCTCTCTCTCTTCCATTCTCATTCTCTGTCTTCTCTCCCTCTCTCTATGTCTCATTTTCAGAGCTACTCTCTCACAACCACTATCTTTCTATCTCTCTATCTCTCTATATCTCTCTCTCTCTCTCTCTCTCTCTCTCTCTCTCTCTCTCTCTCTCTCTCTTTATGAAGGTACCCGGAAAAGTCTCCACATCTCGGGAACCCGTGCTCTGATTTACGCGAAACTTGTTTTATTCCATTTGTTTTCCCATTTGAGGGTCAACTTTCTTTCAAAGTATTTCCCCATTATGCGCCATTTTTGCTAGAATACATTACAGACAAGCAAGCAAGCCGCCACAGAGATTTAGTAATATGAAAGACCTAGAATTGTGTGTACTTTATCAAATTCCTATTTTAATTATTCTTCTTGCACATTTTTAACATATAACTACCATGTAACAAATATTTAAACATATTTAAACCAAGTTTACAATGAAAGCTATATGGAGATTGATGGATGATATTTGTAAGGCTTTCCTTATCTTCTTCGCAATGTTTTAAGAAAAGTAAATAGAACGAAATGGTTGACAACAAAAATATACTTTGCTTATCTATAATATCCATCCTACAGAAATTGTTGTTCATGCAGATGTTATTCATTAGATCCCATAAGGAGTATATGATCAACAAGAACAAAAATAAGCATTTTATGAAAATACAGTAGGAGCACTCTGTTGTGATTCGTACGCGCAACATTTTATAATGCTACCTTAGGTGCCATAGCTGGAGTTTGATTGCATGATCTTAATCGATAATACATCAACAACTAGAGTATAAATCTAGATTTAAAGAGGAAGAACTAGACTTAGACACAGAAGAATCAATCGAAATTGTGTTCGAATGTCTAATTAACTCTTGAGAAATTAAAGATTCGAGAAAGGATTGTGTGCAGAAGAAAACCCTGGTGGCATGCGAGTTTATGAATTTTGAATATGATGTTCGTTTAACTCATACTATGTGATCATATATATATATATATATATACACAAATATATATATATATAATAACATGTTGTAGTCTCATTCATTTCAGCATTGTATATAATCTATAATGTGGAAAGTTATACATGTAATGAAGCTAAAGAATGTAAAAAAAGGACGGTAGGATGAAAGCAAAATTAGGACGAAAGAAACAAAAAATAGTTAACTAACTGTTCGTTGCTTTCATATTACCGTCCATTCTTCATAATATATCATTATTACATATATCACTTTCCACATTATATATTTTTGTGTGATTGTGCGTGTGTGTTAGTCTGTGCGTGTGTGGGTGTGGGTGTGAGTGTGGGTGTGAGTGTGTGTGTGTGTGAGTGTGTGTGTGTGTGTGTGTGTGTTTGTATGCGTGTCTGTGAGTACTAGTAAATCTAGGGATATACGGGATGTTTACAAATAGGCATTTGAAAACATTTAGCTATGAACTTGGAAGCTGATGACTAGATCTATTAAATGGGTTTACCGCAAATGGATAAGACGCCGGGGCGGGTAATATGTCAACGGTCGACCGTTTTTGATCAGCTGATCATCCTCATTTACATATGGAGGTCTCGGCCGCCTATATGTCAATACGATGCCCCGACAGCTCCATCATATGTCATGAGACAATATTATATCATATATATATATATATATATATATATATATATATATATAGATAATTTAATATATCAACTAACATAAGCGCACAGATGCACGCCCATGCTAGCAAATACACAGGTTATGTCATAGTACCTAGGTGGTTCAATGCAGGAGAATGTAGAACAATAATATAAAGGACGTAAAATAAGAAAATATTTTTTAAAAGAATTTTTTTTTTAAATTTTTTAAAAAAAATTTTTTACTTACTTAAATTTTCACTCCAACTAATTAGTTTCTGCAATGGGATAAAGACAGTTACGTAATCCAACTGTCGAGAATTCATTGCGTCATCAGGGAGTCTATTCTCAGTTAAGTCTCCAGGCAATGCGCGGACACTGGCGGCTCATATAAAAATAATAATAATTCGGTAGATCGAACAGCTTGCGAGGACTGGATTCTATGTACCGAAATTCTCACTGCTTCAAGTCAAATGGCCGATACTAAAGAATCAATCACGTGACACAGAGGCTAGTTAGAAGGAATGGGATGGTAAGATGACTGACGCCTACTAACACCCCAAAAAAAATTTTTTTAGAAGTGGTTTTGGCAAGTTTGCTCGACAAATCAGTGATTTGGAGATAAATATAGATAATTTAATATATCAACTAACATAAGCGCACAGATGCACGCCCATGCTAGCAAATACACATGATGACGCAATGAATTCTCGACAGT
>OZ024740.1:66225251-66232751 GCA_964016885.1 Eledone cirrhosa | reverse complement strand
GTTACTGCAAAGTATTTAAACAAAAAATAAATGACATCACTATTTTTAATTTTTCATTTTGACATTTAATTTATCATCACCTGAAATATTTTACTATTAGTGTGATGTTTCAGGGAGCAAAAATCACACACACACGCACACACGCACACGCACACACACACATATATATATATATATATATATGTTTCTATATAAATATATATATATATATATATATATATATATATATATATATATATATATATAAATATATATATATATCTGTATATATATAAATCTGTATGTAAATTTCTGTATGTATGTATATATGTGTGTCGACGTATTTTAATGACGGTTCATATCTTCTAAACCATTCATGCGATTTCTTTGAAATTGTTTACAGAGCGTCTCTGTGCACAAAACCTGTACATGATCTACAAAGGCTTTCAAACATCGATATGGGGGCCTTTGGAGACATTAAAAAATGTCGGTTATGTGTGTGAATTTTCGAAATTAATTAAGACAAGAGTTATCTCTCGTAATCAAGAGTTATCTTTCGTAATTCGGCTCATTCGTATTTTAATTTACTATTCTACTTGAAACAAAGATAATAATATAATTTCGTATATTTCACAACCAGCAATTTCTAACAGATTACTAAGTTAAGTTATAGATTTGACATTGTATAATTTCTCGTTTCAAGCTTGATATTCATATTAACTGATCTTATAACTGTTCTCATAAGTTTTACAATATTATGCTTAAATTTATCTAAAGGGTGATGGTTTATACATCAAAGACTTAGAATTATTCTATTTTTTCGCATTGATTAGACTACGTTTCTGACACATAATTTAATTATTAACTTACATACCCTGTACATTTCCAACGTTCTACCGCTACATGTACTTCAAATACATTTTACAATTAATCTTTATTTTTATTCGATTGTGTTATATCGTGTCTACTTTACACATTTCGTTTCGATGCCTCGAGGAAAAAAAGTAGTTGCCTCAGCAGATTGTCGACCTGGGTGGTTAAGGAAAAGCACCGTCGAGCTAATGAAACTGAGGAGCAGAGGACAAATAGGTTATCGACATTAGCTGTCTACAACGCAAGACTCAACACTTCGCATTCATCACATCGATACTCAGTAGAAAATCTTGCGGCCCGTATGGCAAAAACTGCACAAACCACTGCTGCGATAGCTTCTGAAGCATTGCTTGAAAGAACTACTCGATTACAAACAAATGCGCATCGTACAGCTGTTCTGCTTGGTACATCAAGCCTACAAGGAATAGATTGCTTTTTAAAGCCTTTCATTATGACCCCTCTGAAAATTATGCTGACCACAAAGATTTTGCCATTGGTCGTATGTTCAAAATCTGTCTACACTGTAAATCACTAATTTGGCCGGGAGAGCTTGGTGGTCTATGCTGCTCAAATGGAAAGGTTTGTCAGCCCAACAGCCCTGAAACTCCACATCCTTTAAAGTCCCTTCTGCTTGGTGAGCATCCATATTCTCAAGATTTCATGAACCGAATAAGGGCATACAATTCTGCATTTCAAATGACAAGTTTTGGTCATAAACCCATATCTTATGGAAACTTTAATCCCACTTTTACCATTTCAGGGACAGACGTACCATTTAATCGGTTCTCTTCTACCAACAGATGTTTCTCATCATAATTTTCTTCAGATATACTTCATGGGACAAGAGAGGGAGCAAATTGCACGTAAGGCTGCTGTTGCTCCAGGCACATACACGGCTGTTCTTGGACCTCTTCAGGAAATGCTTCATGAGCACAACCTGTATATTAACCAATTTAAAACAGCTATTCAACGACGGCGGCAGACAATGCCAACTTTAACGTTGTTATTAGAAGTGACAGGACTCCTGTTGGGGAATATAACCGCTGTTACAACCGATCCGAAACAGAGGAGATTGCTATTTTGCTTTGCAATCCCAATGCAACTCTTTCCAAAAGAGATATCTTTCTAGAGTGGCAGGACTCCCGTGTTAAGAGGATCAATGAATTAAATCCAGTCTATGACGCCCTTCAATACCCCTTACTCTTTTCCTATGGAGAGGATGGGTACAGTCCTGATATCGCTACCATTGTACCTACGACACACCAAACAGCACAGCCTCCAAAAATGGTTTCCCAGATGAACTTCTACAGTTACAGATTGATGGTTAGAACGAACAATTTCAACAGTCTTCAAAGAGCAGGGGCTCTTCTGAATCAGTATTGTGTGGATATGTATGCTAAGGTATGATTTACTCCCCTTTCAGTCATGTTACCTATACTTTTTATTAAAATCTTTGCATAACCATCCCATTCCTTGCCTTTGCAGATTGACTCGGAACGATTTCTTTGGATTCGCCATAATCAAAAGCAGCTCCGTGCAGATGAATATGCCAAGGTTCGAGACGAGGTTAATAGCAATGACAATGTAACTGCTTCTGAGGTTGGTCTTCGAATCATACTGCCATCATCATATACAGGCGGCCCGAGGTATATGCATGAAAAGATGCAGGACGCTCTCACATACCTTCGTCTTTACAACCGCCCTGACCTTTTCATAACGTTCACATGCAACCCCAAATAGGAGGACATCGAAATAAGCTTACTTCCGGGCCAACGACCAGCACATCGCCATGACATCACTGCTCGCGTTTTTCTTCTTAAAGTTCGTAAAATGATTGATTTGTTTAAATGTGGTGAACTTTTCGGGCCGATCAAATGTTTTATGTATACTGTTGAATGGCAAAAACATGGTCTACCTCACGCCCACAACTTACTCTGGTTTCAAAGCAAAATTCGACCTTCTAACGTGGACACAGTCATAAGTGCAGAATTTCCAAATCCCAATGAAGACCCCCGTTGTACGAAATCATTCGAAAAAATATGGTTCATGGGCCATGTTGGCACTTTAATTCTTCGTCTTCGTGCATAGCAAACGGAAAATGCACTAAGAAATATCCACGAAAGCTTTTGGCTGAGACGATCACAGGTAACGACGGTTACCCATTATATCGCAGAAGAGCTCCTGGACATGGCGGTTTCACAGCAACAATCAAACATGGATCTAACCGAGAATTTACAATTGACAATCAATGGGTTGTTCCACATAACAAAATGCTATGCGAGACATTTAATGCGCATATTAATATTGAATATTGTATCTCAGTTAAATCTATACGTTACGTCTGCAAATACGTCAATAAGGGATCCGACAGAGCCGTCTTTCAGGTGGCACAAACAGGAACAGCAGCTGCACCAACAGATGAGGTGGAACTGTTTCAAATAGGGCGTTATATCTCAACCAATGAGGCCATTTGGAGCACGTTTGGTTTCCCTATACACGAGCGATTCCCCCCTGCTCAACATCTCAGTATTCACTTAAAGGACAAGCAGAGAGTTTACTTCACTGAAGAAAACTTACGTCAACAGGTTCTTGCCCCACGTAGGACAACTTTGACTGCATTTTTCGAACTCTGTACGGTTGACTCCTACACAAAAACTCTTCTGTGTGTTGATGTTCCTCATTATTATTCTTGGAACCACTCAACTTGCTTATGGCAAAGAAGAAAACAGGGCCGACATATCGATTCAGATCCTGCCATTTTAGAAAGTGACACAATAGGACGCGTCTATACTGTTCATCCTTTGAACTTCTAATGCTTCCATCTTTGACTGCTGCTTCACGTTGTACGTGGACCAACATCCTTTGCAGCCCTTTGCACAGTAGACGCTCAATTATGCAAGACATTCAAGCACGCCTGCTTTAAACGGGGACTCGTTGATAGGGAAAACCATTATGAGAGTACACTTGAGGAAGCGTCTCTCCGTGGATCTCCGTCAAAACTTCGGCATCTATTCGCCATTATGCTGGTTTCTGCAGCTTTGTTAACTCGACTTTGTTGTGGAATAAATACAGGGACCACATGTGCCACGATATATGGCTTCAAACCTGTCAAGCTACCAACAATTCCACCACTGCTTTTACCCTCTCTATGTATAAAGCTGGTCTAACTATCTTGGAGGACTTAGTTGTGGCAATAGGAGGACAATGTTTGGAGGCATACTGCCTCCCTTCTCCGGATAGAAACCAAGAGCACACTTTTAATCGACTCATCCTTAGAGAAACCAGCTACGACAAAACCATCCTTCGTCAATACTAAGCTGTCAACCAGCCTCTCCTTAATCCGGATCAAGAATCTGCATACAAATCCGTTCTAAACAAGGTATACAGCAATACTGGCGGGATTATCTTCATAGATGCACCTGGAGGGACCGGTAAAACATTTCTGCTTAATCTTATTCTTACTAAGGTAAGGCAGAATGGCGACATAGCACTTGCTGCTGCCTCTTCCGGTATAGCTTCGACTCTTTTAGAAGGTGGGCGCACAGCACACTCGACCTTCAAGCTGCCACTGAACGTCGTCCATCAAGAGAATCCCATCTGCAATATCTCACAGAGTTCTGACGAAACTGCTCTGTTGATAAGCTGTAAACTGATTGTGTGGGATGAGGCAACCATGTCCCATAAAGGCTCTCTTCAGGCACTAGATGCCACAATGAAAGATCTTTGGAGAAGCCACTCTTCTTCTCGCAGGTGATTTTAGACAGACACTTCCCGTGGTACCAAATGGATCACCTGCTGATGAAGTGGTCGCCTGCTTAAAATGTCCGCTTTTTGGCAGTTTGTTGAGGTACAAAAACTAATAATTAATATACGATCGCTATTACAAACTGGTCGTCCGTCTACGCCATTTTCCACTCAACGCCTCCAAATCGGTGATGGTCAATTTCAGTCGACGACAATGGATAAATTGACACTTCTAGCATTGGCCGCTCAGTCTCAACGCCGGATGACTTATGTTCTTCAGTTTATCCAAATCTTTCAACTGAATTCATGAATCCTGATTGGCTTTGTGAGAGGGCTATCCTTGCACCCACAAATGCTGCTGTTAAGCTGATCAATCACGAAATAGTTGGTCAGTTGCCCTCTATTCAACCTTGTTACAAGTCAGTTGACACTGTTACAGACTTTGATCAAGTGACCAGCTCACCATCAGAGTTTCTTAACTCTCAGGATCCTCCAGGACTACCTCCTCACGAGTTGTATCTAAAAGTTGGAGCTCCTGTTATCCTGTTACGTAATTTAACCCCTCCCCCCTTTCTTTGTAATGGAACAAGACTGGCGGTAAAGCAACTGATGAACCTTGTAATTATGGCAGAAATAATCACAGGACCCGGGCGAAATGAATCTGTCTTTATTCCCAACTTCCTTTTACCCCTTCTGATTGTCCATTTCCCATGAAAAGGTTACAATTCCCACTAAAGCATAGTTTTGCAATGACCATAAATACATCTCAAGGCCAATCTCTTAAAGTTGTTGGTCGGGATCTTCAAACCCATTTCTTTTCACGTGGACAGTTTTCGTCGGCTATTCTCGAATTGGTAATCCTGACAACCTATTTATTTAAGCTCCTGATGGGAAAACCAAAAATGCTGTGTATAAATCTGCTCTTCAATAATCCAAAAGACAATGAGTTCTCCCACCCAACATCCACCTCTTTTTATAACGATTTGCTCATCCATCAGTTCCCCCCTGTTATGTTCAATCTATATTGTTATTCCAACCTATGTACACAATAGTGTCTATTATTCACTTCACTTCTCTATTTCATGATGCGCTTTTACTGTTGTCAAAACAATTTATACCTAGACTGGATTTCTGTTGCTACATGGGATAACGGATGACACCGAGCTAAGATATTAATTATTTCGCTGGAATAGTGCCGAAGGTTTTCATGTTTACATAAAGTACGTTTTTCTTCTATGTATCAAATTTATTTTGTTTAGTTTAATGAACTACGTGGAAAGCTACTGGAACCGTCCAAAGGACGGGTAGTTTAGGTAGTATATATATTTATATATATATATATATATATATATATATATATATATATATATATATATATATATATAAATATAAATATATATATATGTATATATATATATATATATATATATATATATATATATATATATATATATATATATATATATATATATATATATATATATATGTATATATATATATATATGTGTATATATATATATATTATGTATGTATATATATATATAGGGAGTGTAGCGTGCTGTTACTGTAGGTTCACCGAGATAGGCACTCGTGCGTAGTTTTCCGTCTGTAACGAGGTGTAGAACTAAACAGAGTGTAAATATAATAGTAAATGGACGAATTGTGATGCCTTCATTACGTAATGAAGACATAACAATTCGTCCTTTTACTATTATATATATATCTTTTCAAATACCTCCCTCTATAGATAAGAAATCTATAATCTGTAAGCTAAGTCCCCATATTAACTGTAAAACTAGAAATGTATTATATAGCATAAGATATACTGAAGGACAATGTAGATATAAGAATATAGTGTACATAGGTGAGACAGTTCGAGGTATAGGGGAACGGATAAATGAACACTGGCGAGAGCTTCAAGATAGTAAAGAATCATTTGTACTCCACCAACATGCTAAAATAGAACATAAGGGTAAATTAGAGAACATAGAAATAAAAATCTAATCTACACACAGAAAAGACGCAATGTTTAGACAAATGAGAGAGGCAATAAACATATATGAACTCCAACCAAAATTAAATAGAAAACATGAATGGAACAGCAACATCACAACTTCAATTAAAGACAAAATGAAAACACACACACACATAAAACAAACAACCATCCAGTAACATGTAAATAAACAAATAAATAAACAAATATAAACACACACATACACCCGGATGTAACACATGCGCAAACTAAGCACATAACACAAAAACAAGATGGCGTAGGACAGAACAAAGGAGAGGCACAAAAACAAAGAAAATAATCCCAGTCACTGAATAGGTCACAGAATGTGTGACGAAAGAACGTTGACAATATATGAACAATCGTCTGGTTGTGGAATCAACCAACCGGAAATTTATAAATTCCTAAATTTATAAATTTAATTCATAATAAATTGAAGTAAAAGCAACTGGTGCGTGTGTTTCTTATTGGCAACATCACACTCCCAAAGCATAACAATATCGGTTTCAACACACGTTTTCAGATAAAGAATCTTGCTAAACAAATTCAGAAACGAAATATATATATATATATATATATATGTATATATATATATATATATATATATATATATATAATAGATTGAGTTAGAAACTCAAAATAGTCTTTTACAATTAAATAGCTCAAGGAAGGGAATCTTTCCGAGCCGTGTAATACAATTTTGAATATATGAGAGGGTTGAACACCGATAGAAGTATACATGTGTTCGAATTGTAAATGACCAAGTTAGCTAGTTTGAAAAAATACTAATTTAAAAGAATATGGTTTGCCTGTCTCGATTTAAAGTAATAAATCAATAAAAATAACAAACCTATATTGGGCAACTGCCTTCGATACCCGGACAGATCTAAAAT